>CM067372.1:128111420-128511420 GCA_034401795.1 Chaetoderma sp. LZ-2023a
ACGAAAATGACCGAATACGAACACTCATTTACAATTATATATATAGATGAGTATTTTGAAACGAATTTGATTGGAATGTGTTGTTGCCTACGGCCAAAACAGCCTCCTGTCAACTTAGTGTTAAAAAGTTGAATTAAAATTAAGATTCCGGAAATTCATAGTTCAATTCACTTTCCAGAGCATCCATCTATCAGCTGACGTCACATGACGTCATAATCAACTGAACGACGTGTATGATGACGTCATAATCATTACGTAATAAATGATTGTATTTGGCCCATCTTTAACTCTTAATAGTCCGATACTTTGTGCGAATTTTATGTCTCAACTATTTAATAAACATGCTGTTGAATATTTTGAAACTAATTTGACTGGACACTGTTGTTGCCTTAGGCAGCAACAGCACCCAGTCAAATTAGTTCCAAAATATCCAATAGCTTACCTGTATGATTTTCTGGAAATTGATAGTCAGAGAGTTCAGAGATCGAACAATCCCAACACAAGCGAGGTGTGGGTGTAGCTTAGCTAGAGGTGGGCGGGCCTTAGCAAAAGCTGGAACGGTCCATTGGTTAAATTAGAACAATAGACTATCAATCTGCTGCTACAAGGTCACCTTCTTGTCTAGAAGGAAGGAGTAATATTGCCGAAATTGAAACAGAGCTATTGTTACACGATCATTCGGTTAGAAGCAACGACGTACACACATATTGTTTTCATATGTAGCAACGTCTATACTGATGGACAAGGAATGTCGGTTCTGTAGTCTGAAGTCTGAATCACGAAAGGAAATAAATGATTTATGTATTTATTTTTGGCTATGTTCCGGAACTTAATGCGTTCATTTCCCATGGATTTTGTTTCATGATCCTGCATTACGCAGTTTGAGTGTGAGTCGCGTGTTCTCGTCCAAACTCATTGCCAATTTGAAGGATGGAACTGGAAACTCTACTTCGCATCGCCATACGAAGGTGTCTTAATTATTTCCTAAGAGGCCGATTTATATTGGCATGTCAGGAAAAAAAGTTGCCAGTCAGAGTTTGCAATTTCAAAATTATATTCGCTGACAAACTGAATCTGAAAATATCTAAATATTCATTCTTATGGCCTATAGCTCTATATCTATGTTAACATTTTTCTGACGGTTTCACAATCAATAAGACTTTCCTTTTACATTTTTCGAAAAATTTGATCAAAAGTGTAATATAACGGTTTAGTCAAGGTGTCATTCTGAAAATCTTTACCTCACTAAACGAACACCTGCCTTAATGGATGAATCAGATCTGCCACTCAAGTATATGACGTCATAACCAATTACATCACATGTAAGGTCACATCACAATTATAATTGACCCCGTCATGAAGTTGGAATAGTTCGTCAGTGTAGGAATTGGATGTCTTTAAAGGATTTACTATTTAATAAACATTATGTTGAATATTTTGAAACTAATTTTACTGGACAATGTTGCTGCCTGAGGAAGCCACTGTAACCAGTCAAATTAGTTTCAAAATATTCAACAAATTACCTATATCTTTCTGTTCAAATTAGGATTCTGAGAACCATGGATTTAAGATATATAAATTGATCCCAACACAGGCACAGCCTGGACGGAGCTTAATTAGGAATTTGCGGGCATAGTTAGAAATGGTTCCCTCTATTGAGCGGGTACAATTCGGTCCCAACGGAGAGGTGGTCGCATAAATGTAGATGAAGATTACCTACCCCAGAGGTAGATATGTACTAAAGCATACACGTCTTACAATAGTTCTCGTCAGAAACCGAACTCGGCCATTATAACGCGCCACCCTCATTTCCGCTCAATAAATACTGCATGTATTGTTATCAGCGTAAATTATTACTCTTCCTTAAGCTCCATTATGCCTTCAAGATAAAAGATGACATCTGCTACCTTGTGAAATATAGGCCTACCGATCTCATATTACGACACGTCTAGTTTTCATATTTTCTTTGCTGGCCGCTGTTGCACTGTCAAGAAGAACTTCGATAGAGCTGTTCAAGAAAACGGCGAAAACCGATTCCTCACAAGCCATCGAACAAGGCGACACAAACAAACCCACGAACACACAGTATGTGAATAGAATCATCCATTTGGAGACCAAAAGAATACAATATTTCAACATTTCCTATTGAAATGACCGGCTATCGTGTCGATATATTGGAGTACGATCGTTTGAGGTTTGCAATTTAGAATCCGTTGAAAACACTTTTCTTAGCTCGTAATATATAGTAGAATGTCAGATGTAATACGTACCCGCAGGACAGATCTAATGTTTTAGCCACGCTTGTGCCACCTATCCGTTTAATGGATAAGATGACCAAAACGACATCTGCCGTGGTCTCGAGGAATGCCCATTTGCAAGACAAGACAAGACTATTTTTGAAAATCTTCCTCTTGAATAATTGAGTCTATAAACGTGCTGGACATTCCAGTGGTAAATTAAATACGTTTTCTCTTGACTTACAAATTACGACGAACTAAGCAGGCATTTGGATTTTATTGGGCGGATTACCGTTGTTGGTCAAGCCAACCAAGAACAGCCTATGGCAGTGTTCTCAATAAATATCCATTTGCAGAACTACAGCGACCAATTTTGCAAACTCCAGTGGTACATTTACAAAAAATAATCTTCGTATGGCCTACACATGGACATTCACAGAGCAAACATTTCAATTTTTCTTAAAGACTCTCGACCATTAAAGTGTTAATTGATATAAAGACCATTTTGGGGCTTTGGTGCGCTGGTGACACAGCAGAAGTTAAATGAATGATTACTGCACCACACATGCATGCATTTAAAACACATGCTTCATATACATTTTATTTGCACACACTATCAGGAATGTTTATTCCAACCCGTTTTGGTAGAACCCAAACACGACTGGTATTTATTAGCGGAATGGCCATGCTGATTGGTTGTTTTTTGGGCCAATATACAATGTCAGATATCTTTGGTTTGAAGTCGATTATTTATCAGTTGAACATACAATCTTAAAGGTGCATATTCACTCCGGAATGATTGAAAATAAAATTGTTAAAATTGCATACTTTTATAAGCTTAAATTATGAGCCTTTGTGTGCGTAATGAAACGAAATAAATTTTAACATATCATGATTCCATTCCATATAAATTAATATAGTTTATTAAGTTGCGAAATTGAAATAGAGGCACGCGACTCTATTTTACTTTGTAAGGTAAGCTGTCGGCATGATAAAAAGCTAAAATATCAAGAATTTGGGTATGGTTGACAGATTCTATCACATGAATGCTTAATATAAGATAAGGTGAGATTTCCTTTATATGGTAAAGACATACAATTCGTACAACGTGTCAGACTAATTACGCGCTAAAGACGGACTATTTCGAATCATTCATGACGTCAATTAATGACGTCATGATTATGACGTCATTTTATACGTCACCTAGTTTATTATGACGTCATATGATGGATGGATAACCTTGGAAAGGTCCGTTAGGTGGTCAGATCCGCACTTTATTTTTGATCGAAGGTTAAAGCGATTAATGAACTATTATTGGAGCTGGGGGGATTATGTGTGTGTGTGTGTGTGTGTGTGCATCAGATTGCTGTCAGCTTCATCCATATTTAACATTATTAGTTACACCAGTGTTTTGGTGGGGGTACATGCTGTTATCACACGTGCAAACATTGTATTTCCCGAGCATAGCGAGGGAAATATATTTGTTTGCACGTGTAGTAACAGCCTGTACCACCGCCAACACACTGATGTAACGAATTTATTACCCCTCCGACGTCAGCGAGGGTTAAGAAAGAGAGAGAGGGGAGAGAGAGAGCAAGTGAGAGAGAGAGAGAGAGAGAGAGAGAGAGAGAGAGAGAGAGAGAGAGAGAGAGAGAGAGAGAGAGAGAGAGAGAGAGAGAGAGAAGTTTATGTTATCTTAAATATTGCCAATTTTCAACACTTATTTTTTCAGAATGCATCAACACATACGACGTCATGACCTTCGTCATTGGCTATTGCTAAGTCATAATTAATCTGCGCATTAAGGCGAAACACAATGTTCGCGCGGGGGATACCGTGTAGAATTGCCCTCGCGTGAGGGAAATACGAGATCATACACCACTGATCTTAACCAGTCAAATAACAGCATATAGCCATGTAACATTACTGAGGGGTAATAATATATTTTACGGCTTTGTGTCTCTTCCAGGTCTTACCTTCGATGTTATGTTATGGTCATTGCCGTGGGAATAGTATTAACATGGGAAACACTCTGCGGCACTGCGTATAATCGATATGCTAATACAACTGTTAGTTCATGAAAGCAGCTTCTAGCAACAATGACACAGCTCAATGAAGGAGGCAAAATTAGAATGTAGTTATGAAACGGAAACGCGTTTACAATCCTTTTAATGTATATGAATGGTAAGGTTGGATGAAAGAGTCTATTTATAATTTATAATTAAAGAGTTCATTATGAATGGTATAAGGTTACTTTTTCAGAATTCTGTCATTGTAACATGATGGTGTCGATAATAGCAACCCGTTTCAATAGACCTGTCTAATTTGAGCTATTCCCCGCCAATCACTAGCTAAGCTCCACCCACACTTCGCCGTTTTGGGATTGATCGATCCCCGAATGCCCTGACTATCAGTTTCCTAACAACTATACAGTTACATCGTTGGATATTTTGTAACTGATTTGGCTGGGCGCTGTTGATGCCTATGGCAGCAACAGCGACCAGCTAAATTAGTTTCAAAATATTCAACAGGATATTGATTAAATGGTAAAGCCATACAATTCATACAGCAACGCACATCCGTCTTAAAATATGCGCTCGTGACGTACTTATCTACCTGATTCTTGACGGCATAATGACGTCATTGATTGTGAAGTCATAATATACGTCCCGTGGTTGATTATGACGTCATATGATGGATTGATACAGTGGAAAGGCCCATTGCAGTCGTGTCGGATTTGTGGAAGGAGTAGCCAATACGCTGTAAATCAGTCAATTATTGAGTGTTCATGAATGTTAACCATTACTAAAACACTGCCTCGATTTCACGAGTATATAACATTAACCTATTAGCCCCTCGAGGGTCAACAGCGCCTCGAGGCGCTCAAAAATAATACTTGATATATCAATTAAACATTTTGATGGTAAATATTTTTCAAGATATTTTAATTTTAGAAGACTATGCTTTTGTAAATATAACACTGAAATTCTTGGGCGGCTTGACCATTAAAAGGGTAATAGTAGAGAAAATTACGGTTTTTACTTATCCAGTGTCTGTCTGCAGGCCGAGAGAAGAGAGAAGAGTATTTTTTTAAATATACCACTAGAATTACTGGCTCGGTTACCAAGCCAGTCATTCTAGTGGTATATATTTAAAAAAAATGCTGTTCTCTAGGGCTTTCAAATAGTCATGTCTAAAAACCACTGCAAAGTCAGTTTGATCATTAAAGGGTTAAGTTGACACAAGATGGGTTAACACTCAGAGGTTAGAAACTCCGATTTCTTTATGTCATAGGGAATCTTCTGTTATATATTCGATATTTTGAGACCAATTTGACTGGGAGCTGATGCTGCTGTACTTTGCTGCCTAGTTCTTTAAATTGATACAGTAGAACTTCAAGGGTTAAATGGTTAACCATTTCGTGTCGAAACCCGCCAAAACCGGTCTCTGCAGTGGTCTTGATGAATGCCCATTTGCAACACAAGAGAAGACTATTTTTGAAAATTAACCACTGGAATGACTGGCTCGGTTACCGAGCCAGTCATTCCAGTGTTAAATTCTCAAAAATAGTCCTATCCTGGTCTGCAAATGGACATTCCGTAAGGAAATATTCTGAATTCCTTGACAGAATTTGGTCATTAAAGGGTTAACGCATTTCTAATAAGAGACAATGTAGACCATCCGGGATATAATTTATTTATATTTTATTGATCTTCCATTCCTTGGAACGATAGAGAGTCTATCTTTTAACTATAAAACAAGGCAGATGAAAGCACATCTACCATTGTTCTATTACGTGAAGCTTCGGTTATTTAAAGTGCGAAGAGCATGGCTATTACGCATCTGTTTCCGGAGATAATGGCATTTATATGAAATCCTCAAATCACGTTATGCAGCTCCTGCTGTTGCAATATAGCCATTCGGCACCTAGCCTGTTTATTTGAAGTTGATAATCGGTACTACTATGTTATACACAGCATCAGGCTAATTATTTTGAAAACAGTTCAACTACACGGCTACGGCAGTAATATCACACCAAAGTGTTTTCAAAATATTTGACAAATGGTGTCGATAGCTCAAATGAAATCAGACACCACCAGCGTTGCTCATCCCACAGCATTTGCTGTCGCTACCTTTCTGCTGCTGCTGCTGCTGCTGCTGCTGCTGCTGCTGCTACTGCTTTTGCTGCTGCTGTTACTGATACTGCTGCTGCTGCTGCTATTGCTGCTGCTACTATTGCCGCTGCTGCTTCTACTACTACTACTACTACTACTACTACTACTACTACTACTACTACTACTACTAGCAACAGCCTCTTTAACACACAACTTTGTCCAATATAAGATACGTTCTACACTAAACACGATACGGTTAAACAGAACATAAAATTACTATATATTTGAGTAAAAAAGCACTGATTACGTTTGAAAGCAATGTGAGGGTATATTCGTGCTATTTCAAAGAGCAACATCTTGTTATTACAGCAACGCCTCTTTTGATATGGAGCTACAATAGGTGGGGTTCCAGGCACTTATAGATGATCACACGGAAGAAGATTGTAGATATGCTATGAGATCCAATCAGACTTTTATCAAAATTGTCTTTAAAACCCAGCTTATAAGCATTCGGAAATATCCATTAAGCATTAATACAACTCATTTAAAACCACACGTCTTAAGAGCCGCCACCAAATGTACGTGTCTGCATGCTTCTGTAAGTCTATTGGTCATTGCTCAGCAATGTGATGGTATATTCGTGCTGTTTCAAAGAGCTTCGTAGACTATTAAACTGGCACAGGGCTTTACCAAGAATGATAATCAAGTAGTTGGAGTTTGCTGATATGGATATGGTTATCAGAATGACGGATTCCAGTTTGGCTATGTCCCGCCCATCTTTAGCGAAGCTCCACCAACACTTCGCCCGTGTTGGGTTCGATCGATCCCTGAACTTCCTGAATATCAATTTCCAGAAAACTGTACGGGTAAGCTGTTGGATATTTTCGCCCAGTCGAATTAGTTTTCAAAATATTCAACGACATGTTTATAAATTAGTCAAGACATACAAAGCGTACACACAACGCATGGTCCGTCATCAATTAAGTGATCGTGACGAAGCTACGCCATTCATGATTTCATCGATTATGACGTCATCCTACACGTCACATAGTTGAATATGACGTCATACGGTTTACTAAATTGGAACTTCCATTGATCAATACATATCAAGTATGATTGCACAAAGATATATTAAAAGAGAGTATTCGTCACCAATAGATGGATCAGATCAAAATGTGCGTCAGGAAGTAGATAGGTCCGCTACGAACGTTTATGAATTCTATGTCTTTGGTGGTGTATTTACAATTCAATATAATGTATGTTGAATATTTGAAACCGAATATGAGTTTTATCCCCAGACAAATTGGTTTCAAAATATTCAACAGCACACCACTTACTTGGATAGTTACCTTTAAATTTAGATTCAGGGAATTCATTTTTCAAATCAGTTCCGAAATGCATAAAAGTGGGCGTAGTTTAGTGAGTAATGGGTGTGACATACATAGAAATGGATTCTTCCATTGGTTTAAACGTGATTTATTTTTTGTTCAGATGGAAGCACCATAAGACTTAGAGTCTTATGCCTGTGTCTCCCATACACATACAGATTATACAAAACCTTATTACAACAAAATGGCGGATAATCATAATAGTTTAATTAATTGTAGTCTATTAGTGTGCATAAGTGTGTGGATGTTGAGTGTGAGGTGGGGGAGAGTAGGAAGAAAGACCGAGAGAGAGAGAGAGAGAGAGAGAGAGAGAGAGAGAGAGAGAGAGGGAAGGAGGGGAGAAAGGGTGAGAGATAGCGAGAGCGAGGAATAAGCTCAAATAGAAGAATAGCAGAGGTGAGCTCTAGGTGCTACCTTCGCCCCGACATGTACGTGGTGGGCTGATGTCCTTTTACCCCTTAGACTATAAGTTCGCGAACGGGAAGCGACTGAAAGCGGTTGGTGTTAATTATATATTGTCATACCGTATTACAGATCAGTTTGTTCATTTCCAAGTTGGCAGTGTAAGTCCCGTATAGAAGCTGGTTGACCGTAAGATTAGCAAGCGAAATATCGTTCAAGGCAAGCTGATTTTGGAAAACGACTTTTTGCTCGTTAAAAAGGGCACAATGTAAGAGGTAACGGTTTGTAGATTCATCATTGTGCCCACAAGAACAACTGGCAGATTCCGACAGAAAGTTGTCAAATAGATGTCGGTTTAAACTACAACCGTTTCGGAGCCTGCATAGCATTATGTTGGCAAACTTCGGGCCTACGTAATACCACTCAGGGGGTTGTCGTACGGGTGACATAGCCTTGAGTTTGCTTTTAAATTCTAGAAGAGTGACAGAATCGCTCACCGGCACAGGAAGCACATTCCAGACGCGGACAGTTGCTGGGAAAAAGCATCCATAGAAGAGCTCAGTACGGCAGCGGAATGAAGTGAGTAACTTTGGATGACGGATATTGTAAGGATTTCGTGCTTGGGATAATGTGGGAAGATGGTTGACCAGAACCTAACAGGTCATCCCGTTAATAATTTTAAATAGCATAGATAATCTTTGAAATTCACGTCTACTTGACAAGGTTTCGATGCCTGTTTCTAAGTACAGGTCTTCAGTGCTCGCACTACGTGTCATTCCACATACCGTTCTGAGAGCATCTTTTTGGATGTCCTCTAACCGAATTACAAGATATTGTGGAATATTATCCCACACAACATCTGCATATTCTAAAGATGGTCTAATAAATGTTTTGTACATGATCTCGAGACATTTACGGTCTAGAATATATTTTGGTAAGGAGAGTTTGTGTTGAGCGTGTACTATGAGATTACACACATGGTTAAGCCAATTTCCTTTGTTATTAAAGGTAATGCCGAGGTGCTTATGATCAGTTGACGGTAGTATTTGAGAAGCTTTGAAATTGATTGAAAAGGATGGGGGCTCGTTGCGCAGGTGAAAAATAGAGATGTAGTTTTCGAGGCATTACACTCGACGAGCCACATGTTTGCCCAATGCGTCATGGTCAGTAGATCGTAATCGAGTGTGGCAGTGTGTTCTTTTAGATCATCTGACATTACATATAGGCTCATGTCATCAGCAAAAAGTCTAATATTGTGAATTATATCGCTGGGCATGTCATTAATAAAAACTAACACTAACAAAGGACCAAGCACAGAGCCTTGTGGCACTCCAGCATATAACCAACGTACGATGGACTCATTGCCGTTTATAACTACTTGCTGGTATCGGTTTCCAAGATAATTTTCGAACCATTGCAAGTAGATTTCCACAGATACCAAAATTCCTGTAGGAGGCCGCGATGCCATACTCGATCAAAGCCGTTAGATATATCGAAGAATAGAAAGATTATTTCCTTTTGATCGTCAAGGGCTTGAGTAATATCAGTGTAGATATCAAGCAGTTGATTTACTGTAGAATGTGATGGAAGAAAGCCATACTGATATAGAGTGATATCGTGTCTAATATAGTTAGAGATATGTTTAAAAACGGTTCTCTCCATAACTTTACTAAGACAACTCAACAGTGATATTGGTCAAAAATTTGAACATAAGCTCATGTCTCCTTTCTTGAATATAGGGGTTACATTAGCGATTTTCCAAGAAGTGGGGAACTGCGCACTAGAAAGTGAGTAATTAAAGAACTGCGCTAGTATTGGGACCAAAACTTGTTGGCTCTCGAATAAGAGAGTGTTTGATATTGTAATTGAGTGGAGAGTATTGTCCGTATACATAGATAGAGGAGGTAAGTTAGCATTAGCATCGTCAATATTGGCGATGCTAGAGAAGAACCGGTTAAGGAGGCTTACCTTTTCTGAAGAGTCGTAAGAGAATGAGCCGTCATCGCGCTTCAGAGGCGGCATTTCGCTAAAATTTGAGTTAGTATCACATAGGAAAGTCTTGCATATTTTCCACCACTCTTTCATTGATCAAAACATATAGCGCATGATCCTTCGAAGAAGACATATTAAAAAAACCCCTTACATTCTGTCACTGGTTGTCAAGCCAATTGATCAGTCACATCTTTTTATGAATATTGGAACCAGGTGCATATTTTTCACTGACACTTGCAGTGTAAAATAGGCATTGACTGCCAGCTAAATTGGCCGAAATATCTTCATAACGTATTTTTTGACAAATTGGTCTTAAACTTATTTTATAAAACATTATCAGTTGGTACATGTGCGTTGCAAATTGAGAAAAGCAATGCATAAAAAAATATAATCTCATATGCGTCCAAAGCGTAAATCATTGGCTTAAATAGTTCACAGTTGTATACATATTAACACGCACCCTGCAGATTCATCAATGTCTACTGAGATATTATACCATACCCTTCTCGCCTATATCAACAAGAAGGCAATGAACCTTTCCAGTTTTAGCTCTGCCCCACCCATTCCTAGTTAAGCTCTACCCACACTTCGCCGTGTTGGGTTTGATCGATCCCCGAATGCCCTGACTATCAATTTCCTGAAAACGATACAGTTAAGTTGTTGAATAGTTTGTAACCAATTTTATTGGGCGCTGTTGCTACCTATGGCACCAACAACGTCCAGTCAAATTAGTTTTAAAATATTCAAAAGGATATTTATTAAATAGTAAAGACAAACACTTCTTACAACAACGCGTAATCCGTCTTCAACTTTGCATTCGTGACGTACTTATCTACGTCCTTTATGACGTCAAAATGACGTCATTGATTGTGATGTCATTCTATGCGTCACGTATTTGATTATGACGTCATATGACGGATACATACAGTGGAAAGGTCCATTGTTGTGAAGACATTGCTCTCAACGTCTGTATGGCTTTCAGAGAATGTGTTTTAGTAATTCTCTTTTCTGCTGCCATCTCCTGATTGAAATTGGACGTTGTATTTCTTGAAGAACCCGTTTCGGGCTAAGTTATACACATTCACCTTTTAGTTAGAGAGAGAAAGATGGAATTTCTGGATATGCCAAAGGCCGTGACATAGCTTGACACATTTATCTATGATAAAGCCGAAAAGGTGGTATACATATGTAAGGAGACAAAGTAGGAACTATACTGTTACAGCGACGACACTTCGGAGACCAGTTGGAATGGAACACAATCAACCACCCTATGGCGACAGTAAATACCTACCATATTCCGGCAGATAGCTGGTCGGTCTATGCAAATTTTGAGATGTGATGCCATAATTGAAGTATATTACAGAACATCATGCTAAGGAATCTCATTATCTGGGCGAGAGGGTGCGTTGGAGATTATGTAGGATTACGCATCGGTAACCAGATGGAGTTTGTTGTCTCGGCGAAGGAGATACAATTTATTAGGATACATACGTATCTCTAGCATGCAAGAGACTAGGATCACTTATTGATATGAGCTAATGAGAGCAGGTCATCTTAACGGATCTTTCCAGAGTAATAACGTCATATTACGTCATAATCAGCTAAGCGGCGTGTAGGATGACGCCATAATCATTACGTCATAAAGGATTCTATATGGATCGTCTTTAACTCTTAATAGTCCATGTTGTAAGAATTGTATGTCTCTACTATTTAAAAAACATACTGCTGAATATTTTGAAACCAATTTGACTGGGCGCTGTTGCTGCAACAGCTGCCATAGGCAGCAACAGCACCCAGTCAAATTAGTTTCAAAATATTCAACAGCTTACCTGTATAATTTTCTGGTAATTGCTAGTGAGGAAGTTCAGAGATCGATCCCAACACGAGCAAGGTGTGGGTGGAGCTTAGCTAGAGATGGGCGCGGCATAGCTAAAAATGGAAAGGTACATTGGTCTGATCACTACTAGAGAGATTTCAATTCTCTATATCACCATTGCCTATGACTATTGACCAGTTCAATACTTTGCGATGACTGGTGCCAATGGCAAAGCTATTACATTAATATCTATAGATGCCATATGTTGTATCATGGTTTTAGTTATCATGGGATAATAATGCTATCTATGAACAATACCGCTCTGCATTAAAATATGGAAATGAGATATTGGATTTGAAAGGTATCACCTCAGGCATTTGACGCCGTCCAATCTATTGGACTGTAATTCGTACAATTCACATCGTCTCTACGACAAGGGAATTAGTTTTTGTGTTGAAATAAGGACACGGACGTCCACTGTCTATAATTATTGACATTGTGCACTGTGCTATTATCCTATAAGGACCGAGGAGCATAATTTCCCTCGTCTATAGGCATAAAAATGAGTACACAAATTCTGCGAAGGAAAGAGAAAGTAATCAAACAGTGTCAATAAACGTGAGGCGTCCAGCATTCGATCTCATTGGCTAGACCATTCTATTTACACGGACACATTTGACTGAGTCGTTGATATATTTTTCAATCGATGTGTATTTACTTTAAAATTATTCAACAGAATGGCTATTAAATCAATTTTTAAGACAGACCTGTACGCCATTATAATTGTGCCGTCAGATATCCAGTGACGTAATGAAGTATAGCGTCCAATATTTGAGTGAAATATCAGATCGGTGGTAGGATCGGTAGGTATCAGATCGGTAGAAGACATTTACCGTATTCTTGTAAATTTAAATTCCTGTCACCAATGCGCAATGTTACAGAAGCTTTTAGGAAACCTTCCGTCGTCATCTGTTCAACAAATGTCTTTTTCATTAGAGTCTGATGAAGGCAAATATTTATTCGTATCATCATTAGTGTAATCTCCATAATCCACAATGCTCGTTCCTGAGTGTGTGGGTTAGGGCCACCAGGATGTCATCAGCGAATTACATATTTCCTAAGAGTTCTGTGTATGTTTTGCAACATCATTTACAAAATCGTGTTTTATATTTATGGGACATTAGCTAAATCCTTGGCCAAGCTGGTAGGATTTATGATTTAGTGTTTAGCCATGGACAAGCATCCAACTGACAACCATTGTCTGAAATGTGTGTGTTCGACTGGTATTACATACTCGTCTACAGATAGCTATAATCTGCTAGTCGAACCTGCCCTTTGTTGAACTACGATTAATGGTAGAGCTACGATTAATGGTTGAGTTAAGATTAAGGCTATGAATGAATTATTATTATTATAGCTAGGGAATAGGCACACATTAGAGTTCGTTCCGTCTTACCCTGCGATTTAATATTATGGTTTATTATGGCTTTCTATCAGTGCCAAGGAAATTTTTCTGAATTGTGATGTTACAGTTCCCGTGGGATAAGCGTCAACGAGCAAAACTACTTTTTGAATTACTGCGTTTAATAATGGACGTTTCCATTTTTAGCTACGCCCCGCCCATCTCTAGCTAAGCTCCACCCACACCTCGCTCGTGTTGAGATAGAATGATCTCTGAACTCCATGATCATGAATTTTCAGAAAACGATACAGGTAAGCTGTTGAATATTTTGAAAGTAATTTGACTGGATGCTGTTGCTGCCTATCGTAGCAACAGCGCCAAGTCAAATTAGTTTCAAAATATTCAACATCAAGTTTATTAAACAGTAGAGACATACAATTCTTACAACGTGTCCGACTATTAAGAGTTAAAGACGGACCTAATATAATCATTTATGACGTAATAAGTATGACGTCATCCTACACGCCGCTTAGCTGATTTTGACGTCATATGATGTCAAATCATCGATGTATACTCGGTGAATTCCTATGACGAAACGACTGTTTTGTTCATGATAGTGATATTTATGCTAAAAAGAACCGACCATTTACCGTTGATAATGAAAAAGGCACACTCAAGGTCGCCTATTACTAAGATTCATCTTGTTTTCACAGCAATGTCAACGAGCAAATGGCATGGGAATATTTCGAAAACAGTTGATTAAATGGCATTGGTGCTAGAGTCGGCATTCAGAGACATTGTTTTCGGAATTACAGCCATATTACGCCTGTTGCATACAATCTTTTATTCCGAGAGATAATGGAGGTATCCGATGAGTAGCTTCTAAAATTATCTAAAGCCACATGAAATTACGTCACTAATTAGCTGATGCCACAATCATAATGACGTAGATTACGTCATCAAAACCGATAGTTAGGTTAAGAATTCTACAAATTGTATGGTTTCTTTTATGGATTTACAAGTTTATAAACATTCTGTTGAATATTTTGATGGTAATTTGACAGGGAGTTGTTGCCGCATCGATTACTAAACACGCTAAATCGATACGTCCATCAACATAAACAACATTGCCGAATTAACTGTTTGGAAGTAGTTGCTCACACGTAAATATGTAATATTAATTTATAAAGTCGTATTTACGTCGACAGAGGCGCCCCATAACAAGTTTATCACACAATCTACCACCGAGACACCCGGTTGGCTAGTTCCTTTACGGTCCTGATCTTTCTGAACAAGTGTATTATTTGAAATAGGCAGGTGTTAGCATGAACGAAATTCTATTACTTAGCAGTAATAACAATCAGTTTTTCCTCAGAGTAAGTGTTTCTGAGTACGGACCTGAAGAATACCTACAGCTGTGATCTACTCATCTGCTTTATAGAACCTCAGACTCATGTGGATGATCAAACCAAAGAGCAAGGTAAATAGATTCTACGTAGTACAATGAGTGAATATACTTCAGTATGGTACCAACCATTGGGATTCATTGTCCAATGAGCCTTTCAATTTTATCCATCAAGTAGTGAAGTTTAGAATGACGTCATGATCGGTGACGTCATGAATGACGTAGACAAGTTCTTCACGAGCACTTAATTGATGACGGACTTAGCGTTGTTGTTCAAATTATATTTGACAGGGAATCGAACCCACAACCGACGAAAGGGTCAGCCACAAAAGGTTCAACCACACCAATGTCCCAAGATCTATGCGCAATATCTTGTATAACATTGTACAAATTGTCTTTACTATTTAATAAAGATGTTATTGAATGTTTTGAAACTAATTGGACTGGGCGCTTTTGCTGCCATAGAAACCATCGTGTGATAATCTTGTTATAGGGCGCCTCCTACGACGTAAATACGATAGCAAATTAGTTTCAAAATATTCAACAACATCTTTATTAAATACTAAAGACAATTTGTACAATTTATACAAGATCGATCCCGGCGAAATGTGGGGGAGCTTAGCTAAAGATGGGCGGAGCAAGGCTAAAACTGGAAACGTCCATTGAGCGAGATCCTAGAACAACATTATACAAGAGAGGTTACCGTGCAAGATGGAAGAGTAGAGAAAGTGCGCGCATATTGATTCACTGGCTATCTCATTTGACCAGCGCAGTCTGTCGCTGAGAAAGATATTGCAATGATGTATCTTTTTAATGCTTCAGGTTATTGACCAATCCCGGATCTTGTATGTATGTATGTAAATATTTCTAGAGCGCCAATTCCGAAATTAATCGCTCAAAGGCGCTTTACAAATTTTAAAGATGAAAAAGATACGTTTTTAGGCTAGATTTAAAAGGCTCAATTTTGTGACAGTTTCGGATATGGGCAGGTAGATTATTCCAAAGTCTTGGACCGGAATTCGAAAATGCACGCTGTCCAACAACTAAATTAGTAGACGGGACCACACATAATGTCTGATCACTTGATCTTAGGGACCGAGGTGCAATTCTCTTTGTAATTAAAGTAGATAGATACTGTGGGGCTAGTCCATGTAAACATTTGTAAACGAGAAGCACGATTTTATACTGTATGCGCTCTCTCACAGGAAGCCAATGGAGTTGTTTGAGTACTGGTGCTATGTGGTCTGTTCGCTTCGTTCGTGTTATTATCCGTGCTGCCGTGTTCTGCACCCTCTGGAGACGTTGTATCTGCTCTGATGTAATTCCTGCTAGCAATGCATTTCCATAGTCTAATTTGGATGTTATAGAGGCGTGAATGAGGGTCTTAGTGGCATCTGCTGTCTGTAATTTTCTAATTTTGTTAATGTTTCTGAATGTGAAAAATAGCGATTGACAGAGGGACGTAACATGTTTGTTCATGGACATCGAGTCATCGAATATGACACCAATGTTCCTTGCACTAGAGTTAAAAGAAATGTTTTCGTCACCAATTTGAAGATGCTCTATGTCAAGGTTTGGTCGGAGTTGCCGTGACGAGATAAGCAGTATTTCAGTTTTTTTATCGTTTAGCTGTAGAAAATTGTTAAGCATCCAGAGTTTTACATCGCGAATGCAAAGTTCTAATTTCTCACGAGCATCAAATTGACTATTTGGGCGGAAGGCTATATATAGCTGCGTGTCATCAGCGTAGAAATGATACTCGACTCCGTGCTTTTGCAGTAATCGACCAAGTGGTGATGTATATATTGTAAACAGCAGGGGCCCCAAAACGGATCCTTGAGGCACACCGGAAGTCAATGTACCATCGGATGATTTGGAGTTGTTTATGATGACAGTTTGACGGCGACATTTGAGATAGGACTCGAACAAAGAAAGGACAGTGCCGGCAAATCTTGAGCTAAAGGTCTAAATCCTAAACCAACTGTATCATCAATGGAATGCTCCGATCTGTTGCTCAAGTATCGGAGGCGATAAACAAACAAGTCAATCGTTAGCTTTCCTCAACATCAAAATGACACAACTCTGTCATGAAAATCGAAAGGCCCCACCAATGTTTATGAAATGTTTGTCTTTGATGAATTTATGACTTACTAAACATGCTGTTGAACATCTTGACACGAATTTTACTGGGTGGTGGTCGTGGAGGGTGTGCTGGCTGTTGCTCTCATTGGCAGCAACAGCCTCAATTTCAAATTTGTTTCAAACTATTCAATAGCATACCTGTATAGACACATTGTAATTTAGATTCGGGAAATCCAGGTTTCAAAGGTTTAGATCCATTCCAAAATGCACAAAAAGTGGGCGGAGCTTAGCTAGAAATGGGCGGGACATAGCTAGAAATGGATCTCTCCATTACGTTCCTAGATACAATAAAACACGTCTATCATGAACAACTTATGACAAATTGAAAGGTCATCACTGAGTAGATGGTCACTTAATATAAGTAACGTGCCATACTAGATGGTTTCTGGATTTACAAGATGGTGATTATTTAACTCTTACCATTCTGATGTTAAAATTTTAAATTATCAAATTAAATTAAAAGATGAACTGGTGTTCATTTTTCAACAAATTTGGTGGAAGATGGTGCTGTCGTAGACATCAACATCGTCCACCAAAATTGTTGAAAATTGTACACCAGTTTCTTTCCTATGACGCAGTAAAAGGTAGAATATTGACATCAGAGTGGTAAGGGTTAAGACTGATTGGTAATACGACCACCCATCGTAAAGAAGATTCTTGTTGTGTGTTCTGAAAAACAAGTACCCAGGATAGATGGTCTGTGTATATGTTTCCTGCCAATAATCCTCTGGGAATAAGAATAACATATGACGTCAAGTATTAAGATATGCAACCAATGTATTGTGTTTTAAGGAAATCGACCCTGCCAACACACGCTTCCAAAATCTATTAGATCATCATTCATATTATTATCTTCGTCTATGTGCCAAATGAATTAGTCTTGAGTTTGAAATAAAAATGCAAACACACATTTCTGAACATCGCTACTTCTAATGCACTTTGCCCATGTTCAGTTAGGATTTTGTGGCATGATTCTCTTCGTCTATAGACATAAGCAGTGAGTAGTTGGATTGTACTCACTAAAAGGCAAATAGTTATATCTGTTTGAAAGTGAATCCGCTTCGTAATGTAATATTACTGAAGAACAATGTTGCTTTATAAAAAAAGAGGTTCTGTGCTAACTTTATCGCACAGTTTCCACATAGCAGAACTCCATTGCTAGATATGGACCGCCCATTTCTACTTACGGCCCACCCATTTCTGGCTATGCCCCGCCCATTTCTAGCTAAGCTTTTGTGACGAAGCTACATACTTTTGATTGTGATGTTAGCTAACCTGTGAGGTATTTGGCTATAGCATAGGCTAATTCACCTTTCCATTTTATCCGCCTATCATCTGACGTCATAATCATCTAAGCGGCATGTATGATGGCGTCATAATCATTACGTCATAAATGAGTATATTTGGCCAGTCTGTAACTCTTAATAGTCCGACACGTTGCACGAATTGCATGTCTCTAATATTTAATAAGTATGTTGTTGAATATTTTGAAACTAATTTGACTGGATAGGTTACATGTATAGCTTTTTGGAAATTAATAGCCAGGGAGTTCAGAGATCGATCGATTGTAACACGGACGTGGTGTCAGTAAAGCTTAGAGATGGGGGGGGGGCATGGGTTGGACCGGTCCATTGAGTGACATATTGGATCCATACAATTGCATCCTGAACTCTAGAATCCCTTAACAACTGTAACGCTAGTCAAATAATCGATACACCTACGCTAATACACATGTCTAATTTGTGAGCTTTGACAGTGAATGCTGTTAGTTTTTTAGACAACAACATCTTACAATAATATCTCCTTCAAACTGGTAATGAGCTAACGTACTAATTTGTGACAAATGAATAATAGAATCTGATAACATAGAAGTAAAATGCCATAGCACTTTCAAGGAGCGGATATTCCCCAGGGAAATCGGAAATTCAACATTGCGTTCATACTACACAAGACCAGTTAATTGCTTGCTTCTACCAATTAAAATTCCCCGACAGGAAGCTAACTATTATTCCGCAGTTGAATGATTAAAATAAATTAAGCAGATGATTTTGTAGGCAGACAGTGTACCATGGCAACATGTGTTGGTGAGATTGATTAGAACTTCTATCACGTGATAAGGTCTAGTCTATATTTTGTGGCAGGCGGTTGAGCGACCGTCATCGCTACCAGTCTAGGATCGTGACATGATACACACTACGAAATTTACACTTGCGTGAATAACATCGCCTCACGCTTACACTAATTAATATAAGATGGAGTGTATACTCGCAATGCGTTGAATAACTCCAGCTATTGCATATCACCGATCTGTGATATGTTAAAACATTCGGATAACTTAACGAATTCCATATGAGGCAACAATTTGAACCGTTCGATGTGATAAAATCTTTTTCCAGAAAGAAGCCATTTAGAAAATTTAATTTAATTTGCAATTCTTCAAATAGAATTTGGTTAAGACAGCGCTTTGGTAAATGTAAATAGTCGTGATATATAAATGCAGATTTTCTGGTGAGACAAAGAGAAATAATGGAATTAAACCCAGTTAAACCCAAATGGCCGCATATGACAACTCATTTACTATTATATATAAACTCTGACTAATTTGACAGGAAGCTGTTATTGTTTTCATACGCAGCAACGCCTAGACCACTGTACAAGGTACGTGGGCACTGTAGTCCGAAGTGCGAATCCGGAAATGAAATAAATAATCTGTGTATTTATTTTATTTATTTTATATTACGCAAATTAATGCGTTCCTTTTGCAATGGATTTGAAATTCGGCCTCCATTACCCAGTTTGAATTCTGACTCAGGTTATATCATCCAACGCACCTGCCAATTTGAACATGTTATTGGAAAGTCTGTACTTGATGACGATGATGATGATGTTGGATGGTGGTGGTGGTGGTTGTAGTTGTAGTTGTGATTGTGGTTATAGTGATTGTGCTGCTGCTGCTGCTGCTGCTACTGCTGCTGCTGCTGCTGCTGCTGCTGCTGCTGCTGATGATGATGATGATGAAGCTGCTGGTGCTGCTGCTGATGATGATGAGGATGATGATGATGATGATGATGATTATGATGCTGCTGCTGCTGCTGCTGCTGCTGCTGCTGCTGCTGCTGATGATGATGATGATGATGATGATGATGATGATAATTCATGATGATGATGACGATGGCATTATTTGTAATAAATATATTACCTAGTTCTTTGTAAATATTGCCCATTTGTATTCTCCATATGTCACAATGTGACTTGAGATTTGTAAGTAATAAATTGAAATTGAAGTGCACTTCGCATCTTCATACGGACGTTTTGAAATTATTTCTTAAGATGCCATTTTAACCAAGAATAGTTTTGGCACGCCACGATAGAAAGTTCCCACTCAGAGTTTGCAATTGTGAAGTTAGGCAGTGTTCTCACGAGAGACTTAATCAGGAATAACCCCATTCTGATCTATGGACCGCGTTATTCCAGAGTAACTCTCTAGTTAGACCACCGCCTTGGATTCCTTGAAAAACATTGCGCTAACTCTGAAAATGTCTATAACACTCACTTGTATGGCTTATATCTTTATATCTAGGCCTCTATTGTATGATTACTGTATTCTGCGGCTGTAGTAGTAGAAACATCCAACTGCTGGGCGGCTTTTACAGACAGCGACGACGTATTACACATTTTATATAGTGTATCGTTGGAAATTATGCTGTCTGGCCATCGGTATCCAGTGATGGTGCATAGGTGTTTACGGTGAGAGGCACCGAGTTTGTCAAGAGCTTCATTTGGAGCTGCCCAGCTGCTACAGTTATACAGCATCAATGATACGCAGGTTGCATTGTATAAACGTAGCCTTTTTATCAATGGACTCTTTGATCTGCGAATCCATAGCGTCCAGAAGGACTGGGAAGCTATGTTCCCCATGCCACAGCGTGCATCAATGTCAGCAGTACTGCAAAGCAGTGAGCCGAGGATTTTACTTTTCTTCGATTGTTCGCCGCCACGAAGTGGATCATCATTTTCTTTAGTTTCATGCTTTGTAGATAGGTATATGTGAGTGAACTCTGTTTTGCATTCATTCATAAAGAGATTCTCAATTTTTAGTTTGCTTGCAGCTATTTGGAGAAGTTCGTCAAGGGGTTTCCTTTCCTCGTCTATGAAGTCCACATTGTCGGCATATTACATCTCTAACGGCATACCCAGCATTAACACAGGGTGTGGGTGGGGCGGGGGTTGGTCTAATGGAACGGATTTTAATGCAGCGGCAGGGTAACAGGTGAAAGGCACCGGCGATAGACCATCTCTCTGTGGGGAGCCGATTGATGTCTGAAACTCTACAGACTTCACTGACTTGACTCGTACTCTCAGCTTGGTGCAGTTGTCTCAGGAGTCGTAGCTCATCTTCATTGCAACTGGCCTGGTGTAGTACACCTGGGATCTTTGAGCGTTTAATTGTGTCGAAAGCTTGTGACATGTCAATGCCAATTTTGTGGAAATCCCAGTGTTTGGACATGCTTACCGACACAACCATGCGTTGAGGCAATAAAATGTCTGCGCAGATGCGCCCACGTTTGAAGCCACTTTGACATGATCCGGTGAAATCATCGATCTTGTCTCGGATGCGGCATAGAGTAACATTGGATAGGATTTTCCGTATGCTGTTGAGGAGCACAATGGGCCGCAGATTGGCTGTAGTGGATGGGGTGCAAGTGGCTTCTTGAGCTTGGGTAGTGCGACAAGGGTGTCTTGGCATACAGCGTCGATGAAAGGTGGTGCATAAAATCTGAATTGATTAGGTGCGTGATCGTTTTTGAGATAATGTCACTTGCACATTTGAATAACTAATTGCTCATGCCATCAGGTCACGATGCACGTCCATTTTTCAGGGTTTTAAGTGCCTTCTGAACTTCTGCTGTTTTAATTGATGTTAGTAATGACCTGGGGCCTCCTGAGTACGGGTGTACGGGCTCATCATCGTGGCCAGTAAACCGTTCCTTGAACCATTCTCGATTCGCCTCGGCTTTTCCCTGGTCATTCCCGATAAAGTGTCCTTCAAAGTTATGATCAGTGAGTGGTGGTGTGTAGTCAGTACATCTCAGGGCTCGGGCTGCCCGAAACATTTTGTGACAGTCAATCGTGGCAGTGATTTCATCTGCTAGGGAGTCTGCTTTTGAACAGCAAGATCTTTTACGTGTTCGCTAATGTGGCGCAGAATGTTATTGCGCTCACGGCGAAGTTTGGTGCCGTCTTCGCTTTGGCCACTTTGATAGATGCGCAGCCGTAACGCTTTCTGCTCTGCTGACCGTTTTACTACTAGAGGGTGTCAGTATACCTAGTTTGGTTGTTTTTAAGAACACCTATGGTGCTGGTAGCTGATGATTCCATAGATTTCAGTATTTTGGTTAGGGTTTCGTTTGGATCAGAGCTGAAGTCGATATTAGCTATCTGCTCCCCGAGGCCCTTTTTGTATGACATTTAAGTGTCAGTGTCGCTGATGAGCGTGGGTAAGTTGTAGGTGACTCTACCCTATTGCCTGCTATGGCGTATATATATATTAGGTAGAGATCGTTTATATGAAGGCGTGTAATGACTGGCATATGGTCAGATTTGAGGTCTGTGCCTCCATCGGAACGAGAATTCCGAAGTAGGGGGGTTGCTTCTGTCTTGCATAGTATGTAGTCTATTTGGTTGAAGACAGCTGTTGCAGCTTTAGAACCTTTTGGCCGTGTTGCGATCAGCAATGTGCCCGGTCCATGTTGTCCGGTGATGGCATGGGTGTTTGAAAGCCGTATTTGTGAACTAAGGAATGCTACCGGTGCATTCAAGGTCTATATTACCATTGTCTTAATGTTTCAAAATCAACGAGATCTTCCTTTTACTTTTTTACAAAATTGGCCAGCAGCGTAATATTACGATTTAGTCAGCCTGTCTTACAGAAAATGCTTGCCCCACCCCTCCCCTACCCGATCCTTAATAACGTCACAATCATAATTGACGGAGACTACTCCATCAAGAAGCTGGGCCCGTCTGTCAAGTGTACGACTTATATGTCGTGGGTGGGTTACTATCTAATAAACATTCTGTTGACAATTTTGAAACTAATTTAATTCAGTCAAATTAGTTTCAAAATATTCAACAATATATCTGTATAGTTACCTTGAAATTTGTATTCTCAGAATCCAAGGTTTAAGGTGCCGGCTATAAATTGATCCCAACACGCGCAAAGCCTGGGCGGAGCTTAGCTTGAAATGGGCGGGGCATGGCTAGAAATGGATCCTTCTGTTGAGCGGTTACAATTTGGACCCAAAGGAGAGGTGGTCGCAGATATCAAGATGAAGATCAACTACCCAGCAGCTATCTATGTACTTGTCTAATGCACAACCGCCACCCACCCATATTTACCATAATTCTAATCCATATCCCCGCTGGTCAGTAACCGAACTCGACCACTATAACGCAGCTCGTTCATTTCCGCTTAATAAATTCTGAATGTATTTTTATCCGCGTAAATTATTACTCTTCTTCACGCTCCATTATGCCTTCAAGATAAAGATGACATCTGCTACCTTGTGAAATATGTGCTTACTGATCTCATATTACGACACGTCTAGTTTTCATATTTTGGCTGATTAAGAAGGACATCGATAGAGCTGTTTAAGACCATGAAACCAGATTACATATATGGCCTATGGATATTTCCAATGTATCCAGCTATCATATAATGTCATAATTAACTACATGACGTGTAGAATGACGTCTTAATCAATGACGTGATTATAACATCATGAATGACGTCGATAAGTACGTCACGAACGCAAAATTGAAGACGGACTATGCGTTGTTGTACGAATTGTAAGTCTTTACTATTTAATAAACATTCTGTTGAATATTTCGGAACTAATTTGACTGGAGTTGTTGCCATCGGCAGTTTCGCAATAACCAACATAATATTTATTAAATCGTATATGAATTGAATTGTCTAATTCTTACCTCCGGGTTCATAGGTTAAAAGCTGCAATGCACGGCAGTTCCCATGGGAAATCTGAAATTCAAGATCAGAATACAGTTTTAGATATGGCCTTCCCATCTCTACATAAGCTCCACGCACGCTAGCATCATGTCTTAATGTAGGTATTCAGTTTTAGCTACGTCCCGCCCATGTCTAGCTAAGCTCCACCCAAGCTTTTCGCGTGTTTGCATCAATCTGTCCTCGCACTCTCTGAATCTCACCTTCCAAAAAATCTACAGGTAAGCTGTTGAATATTTTGAAACTAATTTGACTGTGTGCTGTGTGCCTATGGCAGCAACAGTACCCAGTCAAATTAGTTTCAAATTATCCAACATAATCTTGATTAAATAGTAATGACATACAGTTCGTACGAGAACGCTTAGTCCGCTATCAATTAAGCGTCCGTGATGACCTTATTTACGGCATTTATTACGTAATTGATTATGACGTCAGTCTATACGTCACGTAATTGAGTATGACGTTATATGATTGACTGGTAAACTGGAATCCGCCCTTAAAACGGCATACCGAGACAAAATAATATGCTGCGTTGAAGGACAAAACTATATAAATTAAGAATTCATGACTTATACAATGTACACAGACATCTCCGCAGAGCTGCGCTCACGTTATGTTAAATCTTTCTAATGTAGTAAAGTTCATCTTTTACGAGTGTTCTGTCATGCCTTGTCCCATCCATAGCGCATCCGTACAAAAGAATATGTCAACCTTTATTCAGAAATTTGATATAAAACTAAGCCAACTATGAAATCTATCATCGAATTCCCAACAAATCCTTCACAGTTGAACGCGTCAGTTGTGTTACGAAGTATTTCAGATTTTTTTTAACCATTGCGATATCTCTTTTTAATTGAGTCTCGGTACTAGTATCGGTCAGTCTGTGTGTTGTCTTTATATTATTATCAAGCATTAGTTATTTGAACCCTGTTATTGACCTTGTCAACCATTAGTTATTTGAACCCCGTCATGGACACCGCACTGGTACTAGGATATAGCCCAGTGATCATCGAAATGCAATGTCTACCTTTTTTAGTTTTCGACCTGAGTAGGCGAGACCTTCCCTCTAGGCGACTACTCTAGGTCTCTCGATCTACCGGTTTGGTAGTTTACACTTTTTAAATATGCAATGCATGGGTTGCTGCCTATGATTGCGTGACTACTTCTGAGCTATGTTTGGCACATGGGAATGTTTTATACAAATAGAAGGAACCGATCTGCCAGTGAAGTATATGACATCATAATCAATTACGTCATATGTAGGCTGATGTCACAATACATTGTGACATATATCTAGTTCCGACATGAACATTAAAAATTCCGTCAAGTATACGAAGTGTTTGCCTTTACTATGTAAGAAAAACTGTTGTTGAATATTTTGAAACTAATTTGACTGGGTGCTGTTGCTGCCTTATGCAGCAAAAGCAGCCGGTCAAAATAGTTTCAAAATATTCTACAGCTTACCTGTGTACTTACTTTGACATTGGGATTCTGCGAACTCAAATCATATAAAATGAGTCCAACACGCAGAAAAAAGTGTGTAGAGCTAGCTAGAAATGGGTGGTGGGGTAGATAGAAATCAATGATTCTCCACCAGTGCCACCCTATTTTCAAAAATGCCGTCTGATTTAATGCATTTGGTTTATGTCTTAAGAGGTTAGAATAGGGTTTAGGATCCAAGCTTTAGAGCTTAACTGTATCGGTATGTTGGGATCATTCACGACAAGAAATGCATTATGGGTCGTGATTTATTTATCCTGTGGATAACAGGATAAGGATATAAGGATAGAGTTTTACAGTTATGGCTAATTCCTTAGTGCCGTGGCTAGCTATTTACGGCCTAGTTACGACACGTAGGTATGTAATAGTTTGTACACGGATTAGCCACATGAAGAAAAGGATTGTATGTTTCTATATATAAGCCATGTGCAAATATAGATGCAACTTGTTGTTCAGAGCAGTGCTCTCAAATTGTGTGTTGTGGTCCGGGATCTGAGTTGCTCGTTACCCACTATCATTTTCAGGGACGTTGATAAGATGGGGTTTGCTATGTCAGATGACCTTCAAAAGATGAATCACAGTATCTACATTAGGCACCACAATAGAGGAATCCAATATGTGACTCAAATATCTGAAGCAAATGTCAAATACGTCACGCTCCTAGTCAAATTAGTTTCTTAAATTGTAACTTTATCAATGACGTACATTTGAGTGACAGTTCAGAGCCACTCATTCGGCCGCTATAGCGCAGCACACTCATTTCCGCTGAATAAATTCTATATATGTGTTTCCTAAGCGTCAATTCATGAATCGATTTCCTCACCCAATCAAATGACGTCATAATTAACTAACGTGTGTTCTGACGTCATAATCATGACTTCATGACTGATTCCAAATAGTCCGTCTTTAACGCTTAATAGTCACGTTGTACGAATTGTATGTCTTCGTTATTTAATAAATATGTTGTTGAATATTTTGAAACTAATTTGACTGGACGCTGTTGCTGCCATAGGTAGCTTATTTCCACGGAATAAATTCTATATATGTGTTTCCTAAGCGTCAATTCATGAATCCATTTCCTCACTCAATCATATGACGTCATAACCAACTACGCGACGTGTATGCTTACGTCATAATCATTACGTCTTGGATGACTCGATTTAGTCCATCTTAAACGCTTAACAGTCCGACACGTTGTACGAAGTGTATGTCTTTGCCATTTAATAAATATGCTATTGAGTATTTTAAAACTAATTTGACTGGACGCTGTTGCTGCCATAGCCCAGTTAAATTAGCTGCAAATTATTCAACAACTTAACTGTTTTCCCGGTTTCCCTGTATAGTTTTATGGAAATTGATAGTCAAGAAGTTCAGGGATTGATCGATCCCATCACAGCAAGGTGTGGATTGAGCTTAGCTACAGATGGGCGGGGAATAGCTACAACTGGAAAGGTTTATTGTTACAAATAAGTATGGGTTTATGAGAAAGATTCCGTTTGCTGACGAATTGGAGACCGGGGACAATGGAGAAATCCAGTTTTAGGTATACCCCGCCCATCTATAGCTATGTTCCGCTCACGCTTTTCCCGTGCTGGGATCGATCAACCGATCTCTGCACTCACTGAATCTCAATTTCCTAAAAACTATACAGATAACATGTAGAATATTTTGAAACCTAATTAGACTGGATGCTGCTGCTGCCACAGTCAAATCAGTTTCAAAATATTCAACATAATGTTTACTAAATAGTAAAGAATACAATTCGTACAACTTGAGGGTTATTAAGCGTTTATGACGGACTTATTTACGTCATTCACACGCCAGCCTACATGAGACGTAGCTGATTATGACGTCATATGATTGATTGAAAGATTGGATTCATCTACTGTATCAAATTCGCGTATTCATTTACGTGAAAAAACGTGAACACCGAATACGTGCTCCGAGATCTGTTCGAGTGATTCAAATAACGCTACTGATTTTAGATCTGTTATTGAAAAAGTACGTGCTTTGCCCTGGGCATACGCAATGGCTAATTTATTTGGGAAACGAAATGTGGCTTTGTCAGACATTCTCAATGATGCTTGCCGAGAGCTGTTCGACATCTCAGATGGGCCAATTACACCGGTACTTGGTATTGGTTTTAATGGAAACACCACACACTGAGATTATTGTTACGAGACGCTAACGATAGGATTTAGTTAGATAGTACTTATAGTCGGGTCAAAATATGAAATAAATGCGCTAACCAAAAGAAATTGTAAGAAATCGACAATTAGAAAGGGCGTACATATGCCGTCAAAGAAAGATGGCCGTCAATGTACTCATTTCTCACTACTTTAAGTGTGAACATTACCTAAAATATTCATTATATTACTATGTTGAAGGTAACGGTGGTGTTCCATATGACACCATGAAGTAGATACTGATGTCATGACGTAGCTTTCTCATAAGTTAAATTGCTCTCCACATTGATGATGCAGGGCATTGCTAGTGGTAGGAGAAATATCTTAACATAAGAGGACAAACATTTCCCATAATGGTGTCAAGAATTACTTTTTATCTAATTTCACGTTACTTTCCCAAATTGACTCGTAGGAAATGTGTTGGCTGAGATATCCCTCCGACATTTTTCTGAGTAAACTGTTCGAAATAATGATTGTTCAGTTGTCAATTCACTGTGCAAGCCAGATATTTTGCCAAAGACTGATTGCACAAATTTAAGATTTTATTTTTATAAACACATGTAAGTTTATATATCATGGCTTGAAGATGAGTGCCGTTTGATAGTAAAACAGGCTGCGTGTTCTGTGGGAACAAAGTTGTTGGAGGTGTGCAAGCAGGTACTGGAGTTGTGCAAGCATGTGAATACACATCACTCGGGGTTCCTGATACTCATACCACTCTTCCCTCACCCCTCTTTCTCTAACCCCCTCTCTTTATCTCTCCCTCCCTCCATCTCACCCCGCACCCCCCCCCCCCTCTCTCGCTCTCTTATCTCCTCTCTTCCTCTGACTCTCTCTCACGCACGCACGCACGCACGCACTCACGCACACACGCACGCACGTGCACACACACACACACACACACACACACACACACTATCTCCTCCCGCTCTCCCTCAATCGCCCCCCTCTTCTTCTCTCTCCTTCTCCTCTCAGCACCACCCCCTCTTTCTCTCCAAATCTATTATAATATTATTACTGTTAATGTTATATCGTGCATCCGTCGCTTGTTATTATATTCCATGTGCCATAATTGTTTTACAGGGGAGAACAGCTCAAAAGTAGACTAAATAAATTCTGTTTAGACTATAGTCAGGGTCACAGTGTAAAAAATATTTTTTTCGTTCGGAATTTTTGGGGATTTGTAAAACTATATATTTTCGGAAAGCTTTTAATGTGTCAATTTCAAAAACCAATGTTTGCATTTGCACAAAAGTCTTCATGGCGGCCATCTTGAATTTCAAAATGGCCGCCATCGAAAATCTTTGAAATCAAATATATCTGCAACCATATGACCTAGATTAATAATTTTGATGTCTATCTCTGTGTTTTCTGGGTCAGTGAATGCATTGGTAACACTTATAATAAACTTTAAATAACAGAAATCATGTTTTGGTAGATACGTCATGACTTAATATGTAATTTACAGACAGCATCTGCAAATTTGTAACTTTTTGTGATAATGTTGCAATGATGAATTTTATTTGGCATATAACAGAGTTATCTCACCAAATTAATCTAAGTATTCAAGCAACAATCAATGTGATGCATCAGTTGCTGTCTACCTAGCAACATTGGCGTCATCTTCATCATCTGATATAGAGACATCAACGATTGAGTCATCATCCTTTTCACACTCTGCCCTGCATTGACAAAGCTCAGTGCATGGTAAGTCTTTGGATTTGCACGAGCATCGATGAGAGGAACAATTCGATTTGCATTGACACCTAACCATCTCGATGAGAGACTTTGGAGCTGGTAAAACATCTGTTGTTTTTGCCTTTAGTTGGCCACCTGTCTCCTTGTAGTATCCATTCTGTAGTGGATCCAGAAACACATGATGTGAAATGTCTGCCTGACCCCACACATTTGCCTGGACTTGTACTCTAAGGACATGCTGTTTCAAAGCACCAATAGTAGGCGGTAGACTTTCACTATCAGCAAGCTGCTTACAGAATAAATGCCAACGTAACTCTCGTAACACACAAATTTTGCCAGAGTTGAAAGTAGCTCATCTGTGACCTCAGTGCTTCTCGATAAATTTATCAGAGCGTCGATTACATCACTGTCTGCCTTTAGGAAAAGCTTTAACCATGTTGATTTACCTATCCTAGAGAACCTGCCAATATTGTCTGCTCCAGTAAAGGCATGGAATGCGGGTAATGCTCTTACTTTCTCCATGCCTAGAGTTTTCCATATAGGCCGTAGCTTAATGGTACCAGAAACCATTGAGATAGACGTATTCTTAGGTAGATTGTCATAATATGCTATTGCCAGCACTAAGACATCAGTGTCTGGAGAGAAAATCACCAACTCTGCTGTATCAAGACTTCGCTGTGTTGCACATATGGCATGATAGATCATTAATGTATCAGCTTCCTCATGATTGTTGTTCTCAAAATGTAGGCTTCTATTACTTATTGTCTGGCCTGATGCTGATGCTATGACCAAGGTAGATGAGTCTTTATTGTACTCAATAGTCTTCTCTGCCAGATACTGCGCAAGGTCATTCTTTGTTTGGTCACGAGACACAAATCTTGTCATAGGGATATGCTTGATACTGGTATCATCTTTGACTTGATATCTAATTGGATCCTTCCCATGTCGTCGTTTCTCTCTGGTCGTGTTTTTCAGGGAATCCGCTTGATATGTATCAAATACAAGAATGATCTCATCATATCCTGCTGTCAGACTCATTAACCTGTCATTAAAACATTTACTAAGGTCGTTGACTGTCACAATAGTTGCTGGTTTCTTTGCCAACTTCTGGACAAGAACCATTCCATCCACATCTGCGATTCTCCTACTAGATTCCTTAGTTGCGACGGCAGTTGCGACGACAGCTGCTTCTGTTGCACCTAATAAGAGTGAATCCTCTGTGCTCTCGGTTTGTGGTAGGTCAGTCAGGAGCTTGATTAACTTCGACTTGTCGGTGCACTGTAGGACAGAGCCACACGGAGCAAACAGTGCCCTCGGTGTCAGTGTGAATTCAAAGTTGCCGATCGAATACTTCAAATCAATGTCTCGACTCGACTTTGCGAGAATCATCAGCCTAGCATGTAGATCTTTAGTTTCCTTGAGATCAACAGCTTTGTCAGGAATACGTACTGTTGTCTTTTTGTTTCCAGATGTATACATCTTGTTTTTCTCACGCTTCACTGGTGCCCAAAGGCTTACCTCTCCATCAATGCGCTCTTTCACATACTCTTCATATAATGTCTGTCCTCTTTCGTCTACATCCAGGATTTGTGGTACCGACTCGTGGTACATAAGCAAGTGAGATAATGTTGTAGATCATGTCACCTTCAGCAGCGAAAGGATTACCATGAGTCAGTATGGCAGCATTTACCTTGTCGATTGTGGTGTCTTCGTGTTTAACAGCACTTGCTCCAATGCCATGGTGATCTCTGACCTTGTCGTCTTGCAAATCAAATTGACACTTGAATTCCCGGGATAACCGTGACAGTTCTGGAGCAACGAGGAAAAATCGCTGTCTCGCATTTGCATTGTTAGATATTCCAATTAGTTCTGAGTGCACTTTCATCATTTTGTTCAGATGCTCACATGCATGGTCCGCACCAATTGAAGTGAATGGAATGCCATTCTTAGTCACTGCAATGTTTTCAGTTTCAAATTCTTGCCATGTGTCTGGATGATTCTGCTTGAGTGCATACATATCTGCTATGTATCTTGGCCAAAGACGTTTGTATTTGATTCTACCAAAAGCAAAGAATAACTTGCTCAGTGCTTCTCCAGCTTCAAGATGAAGGGTCAGATCAGTATTTCTGGATGCTGCGACAAAGAAAAGGATTGTTTCCACATGGTGCAGATAGTTCATTAATGACTTGAACATCGCATGTTGGGACCTCTTTGTCACCCATGTCTGAAAGAGATTCAGCATATCAGTATTAGACAACACTTGGAGAAGATTGCTATGAGCCAGCATCACTAATTCTGCCCGGCTGGCTTGGTTTGATTTACTGCATGCCTCTTCTATGTCATCTGTAGCTGATATGCATGCATCCCTTAGATTTGGATACTCTTTGAAGAATTCGTCAAAGACCAGTTCATACAATGCGATATAAGAGTAGATATGAGCATGAAGAGAACGTGAGTAGTGCTTGAATTTCAGGATTTGTGTCGTTGTGGTAGAGCTAAAGACATCAGCCTCGATCCATGCATCGTCTATTCCGGAATTCTCAATAGAAGTACCGAGAGCTCTCAATGCAGCCATGACGACATGGAGTTCACCAAGTCGTGGGATAACACCACTCTTTAAATTGGCGTTGACAGGGCCATGTCAGAAGTAATAACTGTTGGATGGTCTTTACCAACAGCCATCTCCTTCAATGTTTGTGCTTGTTTAATTACAGTCATTAGCGTTGACCATTCATGAGTCAGCTCTGGGAGAAGAGGCAATGCACCAACATTGGTTAGAGATCTACTTGATGACAGGAGTGAATTATACCCAGCCCACCCAGGAACCAAACACATCTCTTTCCTTTCATCCATCCTCGCAACAACAGATGCTATGACCCAATCCATATGGGTCAGCTGATAAGAGTCTGCAACACCGGTTTTACTCAACACAAAATTACTTTGCATTCCAGGTTGGGCCTTTGGTTTGACACATGGCAACATAGATGTGTGTTGTGGTGTAATGGATAAGCTCTTTGCATCACCAATGTTTAAAGGTGGTGCAATGGATTCCTCGGGTGCAGAAGCTTTTTGATAGACTGCAACAATTGTTCCATGTGTAGTACCTTTACCATCAATGGTATCCTCAGCAAAATCGGTGTTGTCCACAGCAAAGAAAACAAATGGACCTTTCTTTAGAAATGGTGGTACATACAGATTATTGAATTATCTCATGTTTTCGACAACCGAGTTAGCTATTGCTGTTTCTAGAAGCATGGTACGGTGGTAGGATATGCAACAGTTCTATGCATGAAGAAGATTCACAATCTTCTTATTCCTGGTGTCGTGATGCACAGATAATGCCAATCCTAGAACCTGAGAATTTTCTCTTCTTTGCTGGGATCTGAATTTTTCAGAAGAGGCAGCTTTAGGTTTATGCATCACTTGCCTATCCGATTTAAGTCCAAACATGAGGGTTTGACAAGATGTAAGAACTGCTCTATCAACGAGACACTCTCTGGTTTTGCTATCCAAACTATCTACAGGTCCAACCATTATCCATCGTATCAGTGTGTGTAGTTCACATGGGATGTCATCCATATTGCTGGATACAAGGACTGAACCAGGTTCACCATCATTCTTAGTGAATGTTGTGATGCTTTTTCGAACAATCTGTGCTGCCTTATAGATCGCATTTATGCCTTCCATGCCATCATCTTCACACATCGCAGAATGAACCATTTCTTCCTCACAGGCTTCTAGCGAGTACAGAACGGCACACTTGCGCCTGTCCTTTTGAAGGACAGATCTTACATGATTTAGCCCAGAAAGGATTTTCTCTTTCAGCCACTGCCTACTAAATGTAGGTGAATGATTGTCCAAGGATTTACGGTCAACCATGTTTATATATGTTATTTCTATGTCAGCCATAGACAGATAAGCCCCATTTCCGGTGTGTGTATCAACAATATGGATAATTTCAATCAGACATGCCATTTGCCGGGAGAGATCATTCTCAGCATTTCTTGTAGTATCTGAATCTCGTAAAATGTGGAAAACATGCTTCCTCCAGCATGGCTTGTGATACCGGACATCAATTGCATGTGCATCACACGGGGAAAGCGAGGTATTTAATCTAGTAAGTAATGCTGTATCTTGTGCTATTTCCAATGCATCTCTTAGGGCTTTACCAGCAGTATGAGTTCGTAATTTGAACAACTGCTGATTATGATCGTCTGTCTGGCAGAGGAAACACAGTTCCTTACACAGTGGAATTGTCGAAGAACGTGTAAATACTGAAGTTGATGTCGATGCCTCATCAATAGCACTTTTCCTCTTTATCCCACGTTTCTTAGTAATGTAAGACCCACTAGATAGAGCATCCTCTATGTGATTTCGTGCACGTCGTATTTCTTCTTTTTGTTAGTGGCAGTAGAGTAACAACTGCGATGCCAACCCGCTTTATGTGAAGATAGGTCACCATATGTGCAAAGTCTAAGTCTTTTCTGAATTTCAATGTATGAACCATCTTTCAATTTTGCTCTCTCTTCGACTGCTTGCAACAAATTGGCAAATGAGTCTATTCTTGGATGCTGCACCATTGGTCCTTTAACAGTAGCATCTGTCTGGCATAAAATGCATAGCTTCCAGTTTGCTAACTCCTGTGTTGCATCAAGCTGTACATCGCTCATGATTTACTCAAATTTGATGACAAAATATATTTGATCAATGCTTATTGCAAGATTACAAACGATAATCCTGAAGATTATTGCTGTCTGATTATGCTTATTGCAAATCTATGAGCAGACGATCATTTGAACAACTTTTCTGCAAAAATTTGCTGTCAGTTTACTTTTACTGGTGAATTTGAAAACTACCCTGGGCCATCTATTATTGTAAAATCGTGACACGCCGCTCACCATATACATACACTGTCATAATATGTTTATTAATAAACATGATGACAATGTGATTACGTAGATAACAGGCGATTGGGCTATATCGTCATTCTATCCCCTCTATAGGATTACTATTTGCAGATGTTGTGTGAGAATTGCTTATTAGTTTGGGAATTATCAACCAAAACATTATTTCTGGCACTTGAAGTTTATTATAAATGTTACCAATGCATTCGTTGACCCAGAAAACCTAGATATAGACATCAAAATTGTGAATTTAGGGTACATGGTTGCAGATATATTGGATTTCGAAGGATTTAGATGGCGGCCATTTTGAAAATTCAAGATGGCCGCCATGAAGACATTTATGCAAATGCAAACATTGGTTTTTGAAATTGGCATATAAAATGCTTTCCAAAAATATATAGTGTTACAAATCCCCAAAAATTCTGAACGAAAATACATAGTGAACCCTACTACTAAGACTCCTTGAAAATTTAATACTGGAATGACTGGCTCTTTTACCGAGCCATTCATTCCAGTAGTAATACTAACATATTCTTATCTAGGCCTGCAAACTGACATCTACGGAGTAGATACTATCATTTTAACAAATACTGACCATTAAAAGGTTAATTAAATAATACACAAAATGGACCAGTCATTCCAGTGGTAAATTTTCAAAAGATAGTACTCTTAGCCTGCAAATGGAGTAAATGTAGACTACCTATGCACAATCGATAAATCCAATCTGTTACTCAAGTATATAACGTCATAATCAATTAGGTCACATGTAGGCTGACGTCATAATCAGAATGCCTAATGGATGACATAGATAGGTGTGTCATGAACGTTGAATAGTACGTCAAGTGTACGAATTTTATGTCTTTACTATTTAATACACATTGAAAATAATTTGACTGGACGATGTTAACAACAGCACCCAGTCAAATTAGTTTTAAACTATTCAACATGTTACCTGTATAACTAGTTACCTTTAAATTGGGATTCAGAGAATTCATGATTCAAACTATAAAACTCGATTCCGACACGCGCAAGGTATGGCCGGAGATTACCTAGCAAATTGGGCATAGCTAGAAATGGATCCATCTATTGTGGGTTGTATTGACCATTAACCCTTTATTATCAAGGCCGGGAAAAATGGCATGTGAAGTGATCTTTCGAAACATCCTTTACTATTTTTATAAATTTCAGTGGTGAATTTATAAAAAAAACAAGGTCAAATTTGTTCAATACCCTCGTCGTTGATATACTTTGCAGTCAGGCCACAGTAAGGTCAAATGTGTCTATTTGGAAAAAATGCTGCTGAAAGCTGTTGCTGTTGCGTTTTAGCATTTGGCCACACAATGGGCACTCGTGATCGGGACCACATGGACAAGCATCCACCCACATTCGGAGAAGACCAGTAGAACCAAAGTTATTGAAGAAAGTGTAAAATGTATATTTTGAAAACTGTTGCTAAAAGCTGCTGCTGTTGCGTCTAAGACGCTCAATTGGTAGATACTTCCGTCCAAATTTGGAGAAGATCACTCCAGTAGAAAACGAGTTATTTAAAAATGTCTGAAGAAGAAGAAGAAGAAGAAGAAGAAGAAGAAGAAGAAGGGTTAATTGATGTAAGTAGCATTTTGAGGCGCTATTGTCACACGCGTTGTTAAAATGGTATGCGTTTAAACCCTTCAATGGTTAAATTTCAGCAAGAATATCAAAATATTTTCTTATTGAATGTCCATTTGCAGAACAAGAGAAAATTATTTTTTGAAAAATTACCACTAGAATGAATGACTCGATTATCAAGGGGTACATTAAAGGATAACTAATCCCATCTCTTGATAGCTATTCAGGCGATCTAACACGCCAGTCATAAACTATCCAGATAATTTTAAGCCTTTTATCACGCCGCTAAGGAAAGATATTCAGGATTTAGTAGTTAAATGTTGGTACATTTCTACACCCTATGACGGCTGTCATGATTTACTTCTCAACCAATCAGAAAAACCCTAGTGTGTCTGCCTAGGTATATACGCTCAGTCATAGAGGCTCCAGCTATAGTTTGGCATAAAAGCAATCCTACAGGTAAACTGTTGAATATTTTGAAACCAATTTGATTGGATGTTGTTGCTGCCATAGGCCAAATTAGTTTCAAAATATTCAATGGGATGAACATTACATAATACAAAATGTGATGCATTGGAGCGTACATAACATCACACACAATAGCTTGAGGAGACAAAATGGTGTCGATCACTGTTCAACATTTACTCGATATTACAAAACAGATAATTGCGATACAGATCAGGGAATGTGACAGGATATGAATGATATGGACTCTATAAACCATGTTCTATCGGTGTGATACAACATTTGAGATGAGATTAGCATCGCTTTTAAAACTAGTCTTCTCTTGATCTGCAAGTGGACATTCTTCAATACTATTGGAAGTGCAGTTTTTGACTGGCTTCGCCATGAAAGGGCTAAGAAAGTCCCGCGTTAAAACACGTATCTTAACGAACCAGCCTCTTCTAAACGCATCGCTCTAAGACGCAATCAGAGAGCACATTAGTGCATAAGACTAACGAATATTTACGACTGAGAAACGGAAGATTCGATCCCTAAACACACTCAAAACATATTCATCCAATTTAAATTCCATTATCTCTCCCAGTGAATTAAAACTGGTTTGGTATCTTAAGTCTTTCATTTCCCTAAGGGTCGTCTTAATCAAATTCTGCTGGAAAAAAGTGCAATTCAAATTTAATTATCAAAAGAGCACATTTCCCGAAGAAATACATAAATAACCGCGGAAATTCCCAGGAATGCTCGCATAATGTGGTATTTATCACACTTTTGATCCCGTATAAAGGAAATTACCTTAGCTCTGTGGGGTATATTGAATTATTCAAGGAATTGAAAACATTTCCACTTCCCATCCACCTCTTAGTTAAACCCACAGATTTGAATATATTGGCTAGATCGCCCATGCGCATATATCACCACTATGGGACTAGTTTTCGCGACGGCCGGTGACGTGAGTTCAGTAAATCGTAATTGCACATGACCAGCTATTCACTGACTGGCTGACGCAGGCGATCATCTGATACATAGAAGTAAAAATGACTAAATTATGCTTTGGTGATTTGACGAGAAATTGACCAGCCGCACATCAACATATTTTTTAATATAGAAATAAAATTGTATTGGCTATATTAATTTGACACTTTATTCGACTACGTAACAAGTTTAGTAACAAAAACATAATATTTTGGAGACTATGCATCCCGTGAGAAAATACTAAACTCTGAAATTCCGCTTTTGAGAGGGTCATAAGCGATCTAACCAGTATATACTAAATCTATGGTTAAACCCGTCAACAACGGACACTATAAATTTGACCAGGAAAATATTCCACGGCTTACCTGTATAGTTTTAGAGAAATTGATAGACATTACGGTCAGGGATCGATCGAGCACAACACGGACGAGGTGCGGGTGGAGTTGGGCGAGGCATACCTAAAACTGGATTCCTCCATCCACTCACAATCTTAAACTGGATTACCAAACCCACACCCCACCAACCATACATAACATCTCGTACGCCCATATAGCAATGCCACGAGAGTTTGTACGTAACGGTTGTATTTAGCGCATCGTTGGAGAGGTTACTATCCGGACAGAGACGTTAGGTTATAACAGTACGAAGGTGTTTGCGGTTAACAGGCATCTCGTTTGTCTCATACACAGGTCGCGTCATATATTTGGGGGGGGGGGGCAGCGGAGTCCGTGATCCTCGGATTCACAATTTCCAGAAAGACTGGATGGCAATGTTTCCCGCGATGCGACGCGCAGCAATTCATGATGAACTGCACGTTACTGAACCAAGTATTTTGCTCTTCCTGCATTTCTCCAGCCGCGCAGCGTGATACCTTTGTCACTGACTGCGTCTGTCGCTGACAGATGGACATGGGTAAATTCAGTCTTGGTTTCACTCATGAATAGATTCATATTTTTGAATGATGGAATCCAAATTTAGCTATTTAGCTATTCAGATCTTGAGCTAGGCTTCATCCGAATCTCGCCCGTGTTGGGATCGATCCAACTCCCTGACTGTCAATTTCCAGAAACTATACATGTAAGCTGTTGAATATATTGAAACTAATTTGACTGCGTGTTGTTGCTGAGCGCAAAGCCAAATTAGTTTCAAAATATTCAACAACATGTTTATTAAATAGCAAAAACGTGCAATTAGTACAACAACGCTTAGTCCGTCATCAATTAAGCGTTCGTGACGAACTTAGATATGTCATTCATAACGTAATTGATTATGACGTCATCATACACGTCGTTGATTATGACGTGATATGATTGGTAGTTAAACTGGAATCCCCCATTGTTCTGGTAGAAGGTTATCGAGAGCAAAGTGACTTAGGCCCACCAAGTTTCAAGTTCGAGTTCACTTTATTACACTCAGGACCATCAAGGGCATATGAGGGTAAAATGTGCATAATGATTGTGGCGATAGAATATTAGCAGTACACTAAAATACATATATATATATATAATGTAGAATTCTATGGTGGTGTCGGCAGCAGCAGCAGCAGCAGCAGCAGCAGCAGCAGCAGCAGAAGCAGCAGCAGCAGCAGCAGCAGCAGAAGCAGCAGCAGCAGCAGAAGCAGCAGCAGCAGCAGCAGTAGTAGTAGTAGTAGTAGTAGTAGTAGTCCATGTCGGTGTCAGCTGTTAAACCTTTGGAATTTTTGAAAATACTAAAAGTTTACACAGTTTTATGAGGACAGGCACATTGCATAGGGTTAATAAATCTTTTGTTTTGCCTGGGTTGAAACTTGCGATAAAGTACTGCGGAATGCATTTTAATCGCCCATCATCGTATTTTCTGCAGGTGTAAAGAAAATGATTTTCGTCGTCTATTTCATTGCATATCCTACACAATCGGTCATTTCTATCAAAATTTTCGCATCTGCCCGTTTCAATTTTCAGTTTGTGATTTACCAAGTCTCGTCCAGTTCCTTGAAGTAGAAATGTCACTCGGTACATTTTCACCTACTTGCTGAACTTGACCGTTGACAATTGGACACCACCCCCCTCTCAAATCAGTTCAATTTCCTATTCAGCGAAAGTTATCGTGGTGCACCTATACCCACACACGCACTCACGCAGCTTGACATATTTAATAACATATGTGTACATGCCTCCCGTGATCTGATCCCCTGGTTAAATAACAAATTCGGACATTGAACCGTTGTACATGCCAGAAAATCTCTATCGGACATAAATCTGAAGTCCGGCTTGAGCAGTGACGCTAATCTTTAGACAAGAATAGTTAAGCCTTAGATTAATTTCCTAAATTATCCAAAACGTGCATAAACACCGACGCTAAGCATGATACACTACGCGCCTTAAAGCTGACTAATCCACACAACATGGCTCTCAATCCCTAATTCACGTACATAGCCTGTAAGCATAGGAAATTAAACCTGGACCCATGCTATATTTATCACATATTTAATCAGGAAAGCATAACAACAGGAGAAATCGGAGATTGCAGACCCTCGCCCTCACGTATTTTGTAACGTTGTAAAATATTTTCGCCAAATCTGATTTTTTCGGATTTTCCAGATTTTTTTCGTATCACGCCGCCCAATGTTGTGGACTCCTAGTCTATGGTCGCACCCTTTGCGGTGATAAAAGTTGGGCCAAATCGATCCAGTATTTGCTCCAATCCGGATCCGGGCTCGTTTATCCGGATCACGGTCAAAATTATCTATCTAATGTTGCTTGCGGCGCGCTTATGCTGTAGCAAAGGCGGTGGTAGCCGCACTCTGCTGCTGCTGTAAATCTAGACTACTTAACCATTTCATAGCAACAACTATAACACGGCCTCTGCAATGGTCTAGAGGAATGACAATTTGAAGCAGAAGAGACGGTTAATTGTGAAAGTTATCACTGGAATGACTGGCACGGTAACCGAGGCAGTCATTCCAGTGGTACATTGTCAAAAATAGCATTCTCGTGTCATGTAAATGCACGTTCAATAAGAACATATTTTGATATTCTTGAGAAATTTTCGTCATTAAAGGGTTAATAAAGTGTATCCATTTGAGTGCATTAATGTGGCTTTTGACGCAAGAGGGGTGGGTGGGGGTTAAGTTATATCTGGACGTATGACCTCGTTTTCGAAATGATCTCCAGAGTTATAGCCTCGCTTTGATCTTTCAATGACATCTCTTGCTGTTTTACGGGCATAAAGAGCCGCATATGCTATAAATGCCTCTGGAAAATTGGAAGATCAAAGGAAATCTGCGTCCATATAGCGCTAGTGATTGTCGGAAACATTCTTTAACAATTACCATAGAATGCAATTTTTATGCCTATAATTTGATTATTATTATTAACGATCATTAGGTACCGTGTTATGATCCACCACATGACCTTCTAGTATGGTGTATGTTGAAGCATACCGGCCAAAACCGGGCTCGGTAGTGGCCTTGGTGCACGTCCATTTGCGAACCAAGAGAGGACCATTTTTGAAAATTTCCCACTGGAATGACTGCTCGAGAATCGAGCCAGCCATTCCAGTGGTAATATTTAAAAAAAACCCAGTCTTTTCTTGGCCTGCAGATGGACATTCAATAAGCAAATATGTTGATTTTCTTGATCAAATTTACCCATTAAAGTGTTAAATTTATTACTAAAGTTGCCTGTATAGGCAGGTGGTCTTTATACAGAGTGCCAAAATGTATTGTTGCAATGGTTTTGAGAGTCGGTAATTGTGGCCTTTATATAAATGAGGACTTTAATATAGATGTGGACTGTATATATGGGTGGAATTTAGAGCGGGGTTGATTGTATCTGTACGCGCTACGAAACCTACCCATGCTGGTTCGAGGATGCCATCGAACTCTGATGTCAGCAGCGCGCTCTCACCGTCAGAAAAGAATAAATACGTAACTTGTTAATTAGTAGACTACTATACTCGTATTTTAGCGACGGCCTGTGGCTAGTATAAGTCCCATATACATCGGACGTGGCTTGCGGAGGGGTTTATACAAGTTGTGGTTATCGTATCCCAGTAAATGGAGAAACATGTTCACGAATTACGAGATATTTGTGAAATTCACTTCCCCCTGGACACAATGTCCTGCCATGTCCTCACCCTCAAGAGTTGACTAACAAATGAACAGTTGTATGTACAGATTGGTAAGTTTTGTTTGAGAAATCCCAGTCTGTACAGACAATAGACTCAACTTATATGCTGTAAAATAGTTACAACGAATAGGGAGTTTGGACATTGCATGCTGGGTAAATTTCACAAACCTAAACGAGTATCTCATATAGCTCATGAAAATGGTTCACTAGTTATTTGAACAGGAGAATTTAACCATCTAGTAGTATCTACACAAAAGGTGTGCGGGGATTCTGCTTTTAGTGTTCGGAGGCGGCGGCTTGGTGTAGTGGCTGGTAACACGATTAATTAATTGGAGAACCCGGTTTGTGCCTGAGCTGTGCACTATCTCGCTGTCGTCGAAAACATCGGCAAACTCCGTCGCCCCTTGCCTCTCCACCCAGAAGTATAAAAGGGTATCAGTGTAAAAACCAGACTAGCGATGGCATGACTGGGACCTGGAATCAGGGACTCGATAGATGTCAATCAAAAAAATAACCTCTTTTGCTAATAGTAATTGTGTAAACAATCACTCCGCCGGGAAGAGTTGGAGAGAGAGAGAGAGAGAGAGAGAGAGAGAGAGAGAGAGAGAGATGTGGGAGAGAGAGATGTGGGGGGAGGGAGATGTGGGGGAGAGAGAGGTGGGAGAGAGAGAGAGATGTGGGGGAGAGATATGTGGGAGAGAGAGAGAGAGAGAGGGGGAGAGAGGGTGGGTTGGGGTGGTGGGTGGGTGGGGGGAGCGAGGGAGAGAGAGAGAGAAAGAAAGAGAGACAGAGAGAGATGTGGGAGAGAGAGATGTGGGAGAGAGAGAGAGAGAGAGAGAGAGAGAGAGAGGGAGGGAGGGACGGAGGGAGGGAGAGAGGGAGGGAGGGAGGGGGAGGGAGGGAGAGAGAGAGAGAGAGAGAGAGAGGAGAGAGAGAGGGAGAGAGCGAGAGAGAGAGAGAGAGGGGGTTGGGGAGAGGGATAGAGAGAGAGAGAGAGAGAGAGAGAGGGGGGGGGGGGTGGAGATAGAGATGTGTGGGGTGGGGAAGAGATATGTTGGAGAGAGAGAGAGAGAGGGAGAGAGAGAGAGGGAGGGGGGGGGGGAGAGGGTGGGAGAGAGAGAAGACGCCGATACTGTTTTTCAGCAATTTAGTAATTGCCGCAATTGGAATGGGTCTGTGCTCCGGAAAAGTATAATACCATAGTGGTGGAGTACCCATGCAGACTGTGCGAGAAATAAACTATGGTTACGGTTTAGCCTAGTTGCGTGTGTTTATGCCCGAAAGAGTCAAGTGTTATCCTCGTCGTTTAATTGGTGTTCGTAGCCATTAGAGGGAGCCTCGGAAAAAGCATGCCAGCGACCTTACAAGAAGCTAGGTTCAGACTATCTGACCACGTACATCTCCTTCAGGGCACTAACACGAAACACCAAGCAGTCCTGAAGCAACATGCAGTTTGTGGAAACAGGGAACTCATGACTACGGCACAGGACACTGCACCGAGGAGATTCAACTGTTGAAGCCGTGGATTGTTCTGTAGATGTCCTAAGCTTGGTGACGCACAGCTCCACGAGTTGATTGCCTCTGGGTCGCTAAAATTCCAACCATCGCAGACAAGGAGACAGCTTTCCCAGCGAGGCAAATGAACCTGATTATAATTACGTAACTGTTGATATTGCACCTGCCCTGAGGGCTACCAGATACCGTACAATTTCCCGTTGGTTGCTGAATAGTAGAGACAATTAATTACGTTGGTAGCCTAACAGGGCACAATCTACAATATATCCTGTCGCAATAGTACATGGGACGTGAAGTGCAAAGGGTATTGCCGGATCAGTGGCCATGCCGATAGGGACGTAACAGTGTATACTAAGCAAGTGTGCGCCCAAATGTTTCAGAACGGGTGGCTGCAGCCAGCTGCTGGTCGAAGAGCTTGAAGTAATCAGCCGTGATATTAGTACAGGAGCAGTAGCCGCTTTCATGTGTCTTCCCTATCTAATGAAACCTTCCAGTTTATGTGACATGTAGGGTAACGTCATAATCAATATGTTCGCCATGAACTCATAATTGGTGACGGACTAAGCGTTGTTGTATGAATTGTGTGCCTTAATTGTCCAGTCAATCTAGGCCAACAATATTTTAACCCGGAACAAATTGCAACATGATTTTTTTACCTCGCCCAGTGTATAGGGGGCCATCATGTACAACATATCAAAAGTCCTCCAAAATTCCAATAGGGGAAAGGGTAAAATTTGCATAATTATTACCAGATTTGGGCCATTTCACCTGAAAAATCCATTTTTCTTTATTTCTTTAAAACCTGTATGTAATATATGTGTGACTGGGTATTTTTGGACTTTTTTAGTAATAAATGAATACGATTGACATATTCTCCACAAATTAAATGTATTGTGTTATGCCACTTGCATGAATTTACCTAATACCATCATTGATATTGATACAATACATATTATATTTTATTATGTCACGGTATTGTGTGTTTCTAAGCTAAGCTAAGATGAAATAGTATGGCATAGGTACCTGGTTTCTACTAATTTCATCTTGCATCAATTATCCAAGTCATCTTCCTCAATGAGCGTTATTGAATTCGAGCAACTGAGACCCTTACAGTCTTCGCAGGCGGATGTGCAGCTGAGCCCATGTTTTCTACAGGTGCATCTCTTTGATTCACAGCCAGTTTTGCAGCTGCATCTAAATGAATACAGTAAATCGTCAGGTGCTGCCAGCATGTCAGTCTTAACAGGCAGCATTTGGTGGTTGAGAACATTCCAGCCCCATTCTGTTGGATCCATATCTCCAGCATCTCCTCTCCAAACTTGAATTTGGTAGTACACGCGAAGACTGTGAAACTTTGCGGATGCGGGTGTTGGTGGTAAATCTCGTGCTTCAACATACTTGGAACTTTTTGCAACCTTCTCCCCGAATCGCTTGTATCGCAAAGCAACTAGACTATCCATTGAAGTGCCATTGTATAGAATAAGCATTGCCTTCTCACCTGCTTTTATCACGTCATCTTTATTCGCATTACTCATTGTAAACACTTCAGCAATTTGAGAGAGTTCTTTGCAGCACTGGATTTTGCCAAGGGATGCAGATTTTCCAATTCCATAAAGCCTAGATGTTGAGTCACAGCCAAGGATAGCATGGATAAATAACAGCTGTGAGCACAAACAGAACCCGAGTTTTTCCTTTGCCATTTTGATATTCCACAGTCGGGGTTTCTTTGCATTTTGCTTTGGCTCTGGTCTGAAAAATAGCTGACAGCCATTCATATCAGTATGGTATAGAAGCAACACCAGTAGGTCGGTATCGTCTCCAACAAGAGCAGTATTTGTTGACTTTGAAGCCAAGATAGCCGTTTGCGTAATTAAGACATCAGCATCACCGCTTGCCTTTATCGTTAAGCATCCAGCCTGTTCGAGAGATGAACTTAAGATTGATATGAACCGATGTTTGTTCTGCTTGTTACTAAGAAAATCAGGCTTACTCAGAGTTACAACTGTTTGCGGAGTCAGTACAACAGTTGCGCCCGATCCACGAGTTCGCCTCTTATGTGTTACATCTTTTATGTCTGGGCCTTGGTCATAACCATAAAAAACTACTGTGGCCTTTCCATATTTGCTTATGCAATATTTTACATATCTTTGACAAACATTTGCAAATGTCTCTCCACGCTGCCATGGAACACGGTGTAATAGAGCTCCTCCATCAAGCACATAGTGGACAGAATCTGGAAGGACTGCATCTTCATTTTGAATTAATTTCCACAATGCATCAGCAAGTGCCGGCTTATTTGCTTCCCATGGAAGAGATGAATTATCAAAGAGTGCGGGCGGATGAGTGCACAACTCATACTCAAAATAAGATGCTGGATTCCCATTCCATGAAATGTATTATGCCCATCTATTGTGCAAATATTGTGATCCACATTGTCGGCAACAAACTGAATGAACTCGCCTGATAATGGCTGTGGTAGATCTCCACCATGAAGTGATGCACTGCGCTCAAACCTCTGTATCTCCGCGTATGAACATCCAAATCCGTGCTTGTACAAGGTGTCAACAATAAATCTAGATCCAAATTTATGGTGCATCTCACATGACAGCCCGAACTGCAAAGGTGCCAAAATAACTCTAGGACGAGTTCGTTGCATAATAGCCTGTCCAACTGATGCCTGTTTCATTTCTGTGTCTTTTCCAGTAAACAAAATCCGCAATAATTCCCGCAGTGTCTCTGGTAAATAATTCAATGCCTTTACTGGGTCCCTCATTTGCTCCCTTGATGGATAGCTTTCAGATGATGTGCATGAATCAATTAACTTAATATCGTGTCTAAGCAATTTGGCAGCTGTCTGGATGATTAGCATGCTCTCTGATTTGGAATCCTTTCTCTTCTGTTCCTTATAGAAGTCAGTCAAAATAGTGGATGCTTTAGAACGAAAGGTAACAACGTTTGGCTTACCATTCACAGTGCTAATAAATATTTCATCGCCATAATTATCTTTTATTTTATCCTGCATGTATTTTGTACTGTATCTCTTTATCATCGAGATACTCTTGCATTTTATTAACGAGGTCGTGCAGGGTCAGCTGCTCATCATCATTATTTTCAAGAAATGCCATTGTCGCACTAAATGCTCTTACTCTGTCCAAGTCTTCTGGCCTTCCATGTTTTTGGGATGAGCAAGATGAGTGCAGCTGAGGGATATTTTTCATGGTTCGAAAATTTACGCTGCAGCTTTGATGGTATACTGCATTGACAACGCATAAATCCGGCGCGAAGGCAAGCCGCCCAGCTACAAGTTTGCCCCATTCGTCTTTTCTCTGCTCACAGGCCTCGGCGATACTACATTGAAAGTCATGAGTACTTACTGGATAAATATCATAGCCACGTTTCTTTCCATCTTGAATTTTTGCAGGGTATCCGCATAGCAAACAATGTTCACTAAAATTGAATGTTGGACTTTCTGAACGGAGTGTTCGCATGGGTGGCGGAGATTGTTCAATTTTCTCTGCGTCACGGGCAATCCGCTTGGGATCAATGAACTCCCATCGACATTTTACATGAACCCTCTGTCCTACTTCAGCTATGACATCGCTTTCACGGGCTCTGCTAGCATTGTTAATACCGTCACAGCCTTTAACTCGAAGCTTAACAGTTTGTGAGCCATTTTCTAGGCTCTGGTTACAAATAACGCATGCATCTAAATCCATGTCCATATTCTGATTGAATTGTATAGAAATTTATTCAAATTGTGAGATAAAAGTGAAAATTAAAATGCAATTTATTTTAGATAAAATTTTAAAGCGAAAAACAAAATTAAACTTACTTTAAATATAATTTTTTTTAATTACCCCGGCCCTGTGCATACAACCATATTTAATCTGTGGTTTGGAGAATTTGTACAAGTGGTTCAAGGCAATATTGCCAATTGCTTACTGTCTTCCGTGACCATGAAATTCAGAGCTTAGAAAACATTTCTACTTCGTTTATTTGCGGAATGAAGCAGGTAAGGGAAGTTTCATTATTCGGATAATGGCGGTAGCTAAATATGCGAATTTACCCACTTTCCCATCGAGGGATTTTGGAGGACTTTTGATATGTGACACCTGGCAGTCCCATGAATGCCGCAGAAAAGAAATAAATTCTGTTGCAATTTGTTCTAGGTTAAGTTGTAGTTTTACTGGACTATAACTACTTAATACACATTATGTTGATGATTTTGAAACTAATTTCACTGGCTGCTGTTGCTGCCCTATGAGCTTACCTGTGTAGTTTTCTGGAAATTCATAGTCAGAGAGTTCAGAAATCGATCAATCCCAACACGGTAGATGTGTGGGTAAAGCTAAGATAGAGATGATCGGTAAGACCTAAGAACCAAATCGGCGCAGAACGTTCCAAAGTGGCCAATACAGGTTTTGCGGGCGCAAACGAAAGTCAGAGATGAAACGGTCCAGCAGTCATGCAAGACTGTACGTCCTAGAAAGCGGTTACTATTGAAGAAGGCACTGCTCTTTTAGAAGCTGAACAAAGGGTAACTGCAGGAATATCACAAAATAAAAATGTAAAGTCACTTCAGAAGACGCATCAGATGTAGATAGCCGTTCCTTTCCTGGAAATTCAGTGGACGCGTTGATTCCAGGTGGGTAAATGAGACGCCAGTTTATTTCTTTAAATTAGTTTTTTGTTACCCTCGTCGTCGTTGCTGATACCACGGACAGACAGATGCAACGCATGCTCCGGGGTAGAAATGGACATACACGCACGCCCATAGTGGAACACACGGCCAACAACAGGTACGCTCGCAAAGGACAGTCACATCGCATGCATGAATAAATGAACGAAGGCACCGCGCCTATGAATAAACATGTGTGTGAATGCACACACATCAACAATGACACACCCGCTCACACGCACGCACACAGTTAGTTACTTACACATAATACTAAGAATTATGCAGATGAATGTATTTGATCAGGCCACATGAGACTGGTTGCCATCAAGGCATGTGACAATGCCAATTACGTCACAGGTATGTGAGAGAACATGGGACGGGGTCAGTTGGATTTGGCGTTGGGCACAGCCAGGCGGAATAAAGTGATACTGTAAATAATAGGATGTGTACGTGTTATCTCACCAGCGAGATGAATTGAGATCCTGGAGTACAGACGCCTTAACCCCTCTTGCATCAACGACGCCTCAAAGCGCTGAAATTGTTATTTTTATCAATTAAACCTATAATATGTTAGGATTTTCAAGAAAGTTGAGATTTTTGCTATGAATGACCATTTGCTGGCCAAGAGAAGACTGTTTTTTTGTTGTTAATTTACAACCGGAATTTAGGAAAATCGTTTTTAAGATGTATTATTGGCCGGGTTGACGATTAAAGGGTTAATTGTCAAGAAAGCTAAATTTGTCGCTTAATCAGTGCCCATTTGCAGGCTAAGAGAGGATTCCTTTTGACCATTTACCTCTGGAATGACTGGGTCGGTTACCGAGCCAGTCATTCCAGTGGTAAATTTTCAAAAACAGCCTTCTCTTGACCTGTAAATTGACATTCCTCAAGAGCTCTACTGAGGCCTGATTTGGTCGACTTTACGGTTAAAGTTGACACAAGAGGAGCTAACCATTACCAGAATAAGACAATGAGTTGTTCTTTGGTTGGTTAGCTATAGATGTAACGACTATGTGAAGTTTTGAAAAAGGAGCAGACTGCTCTATTTTCAAAAATTTTGTCTCACCTAACATTAGCGCACGCCAAAATTATCGGAAGCCTAGTTTTTCCTGAACCATTTCCTAGTATATTCTCCAATGATTCTGAAACAAATGCACCTTATTAGAAATTATCATATCAAGATAGCAAGCAAAACGTCTCTTTGAAAAATATGTATGCTTATTCTAAAACCCAGAATGCTATGACTATATTCTACCAAGATAGCGGCAGTGAATTACTAATAATTATGTGTGCTTTGTTCAGCAAGTACGGGGGCAACCCGTTCGACAAGCTCTCATCGCTTAAGTATATATAGATCGATCTAAAGGTTTCTATCCCTTCCACCTACATGACTTTTGCGTTAGCTGATTTTCATATTTTGTTCTCAGGACAAAGTGTCCTCCAAACCTTCCAGACGTTTTATGCCAATTCATCAAACTCTTTCGTGCTATAATACTAACAAGCACATGGGAATTAAGTCATAGATAAAACAAATCTGGCACATATTTTGAAAACACTACGGCTGTTCTCTTCGGGGGAGGGGGGTGGGGGTGGTGGCGAGGTAAGTGTTTACAACATCATCCAGTTTAAAAAGTTCAAATCCCAAGGACAAGATGAGTGAAACATTGAGGGGATTTTAATGGTAAACTGGTTACAATACACGTTCATATTTGTAAATCTTTCAGTACCACGGTTTCGCAGTCAAGGTCTTAACAAAAATAATCTTTTCTTCAAATATCAGTTCATTAGTCTGGGTCAGAGCAATTTTCGTCCAAGTGACGACAGCTTCCGCAGTCACTCGTCGGCGTTTATCGATCTCAGAGGGTACTCACGCATTGAACGAATACTGAAGAGGTGCTTTCCTTCCGTTAGTAACCTAGGGTGTGAGGTGGGGTGGGGTAAGGAGGTCTGTTTGAGGGTGGGTGCTAAGTTCGTACATGATTATCACATTTTTCATTCCAAATATGTCACCAGGTGATTCCGAGGAGAGGGGGGGGGGGGTTGATGGGGTGGGTCTAAGTCTTGGGGCCTTGCGCACCACCAGATGTCGGTCTTGCCGCCAACTTCAGCTACCGCCATGTAGAAACACACAGGCCCCTCACCAGTTTTTAACCTATTTGCGCCAAGAATTTGTTTTTTGCATCCCGAGTCGCGGATCTACTTAGGTAACTGATTCAGTTGAGAGCTGAAGAGGAGTTACACCTGCACCGGAGACCACATTGCAACGCTAAAACTCGCGCGAGAGACCATACAAGCAAACTAAACTGAGCCGACACAATGATGTGCCCACGTGCTTTTGCATATAAAGCAATGTTAGCCTAGTCAAAGTCAACAAAATCGTAATATTTCCAAAGATGAATGTCGGATTGAACGCTTGACTTATATAATAATGTTATGCAAAGATCAGATCTGTCACTCAAGTATCTGATATCATAACCAATTACGCCCCCAGTTAGCTGACGTCACAATGACGTAGCTCAGCCAAGAAAATAGAAAATTCCGTCACTCATTGTACGAATTGCAGAGTTTTATTGAACTTACAATTTACTAAATATTGTGTTAAATATTATGAAACTAATACACTATTTTACCCGCAAATTCAGTCTGCAAAGTTTCAAACCGATTCAAATACGATTAAATGTGAACTGAGCTTAGCTAGAAAATGGAGTGGCACAGCCAGAAATGGATGGACCAATTCCGATCCTAATTCTTAGAGTTTCTATCTATTTGTTTATCAATGAGCGATTAATCCGATATGGGTAAGCGAGAGAGAGAACGAGGGGGGAGGGAGATGGGGAGAGAGAGAGAGGGAGAAAGAGAGAGAGGGCGGGAGAGAGATATGGAGAGAGAGGGAGCCAGGAGAGAGAGAGAGAGAGAGAGAGAGAGAGAGAGAGAGTAGGGGAGAGAGATATACTTAACTTTTATAATGTTTATAACTTTTTAAGAAAATTGAAATTTTTGCTCCGTGAATGTTCATATGCAGCTCAAGAAGACACTAGGTTTTAGCAAATCTATCAATAGATTCACTGGTTCGTGTAGTCATTCCAGTGGTAAATTAAAAAAGGCATTCGCCTGCTCTGCAAATGGACATTCCTCAAGACTACTTCCGGTGTGATTTTTGTCGGCATGTCCATCAACTCGTTAAATTGACACATGGTGGGTTACAGAATTATTGATTTATATGAACACCATATGATTTTCCTCCTAATAGTAAGTAGGTGGGGCTTAGAATACACCTTCCGTATCCTCTGCGTGTCGTAAGAGGCGACTAAAGGAGGTACGGGTGAGGTACCCCTGACAGAAACCTCGAGTGCTGAAGACGGAGGTTCCAGGCCGCACGGCGCACTCTAATAAACCATGGACCCACGCACTTAACTCTTATGATCATGGCGATAGTCACTTACAGGACTGGCGGTATGATCAGCGAACGAAAAGAAGAAGATAATTAAAATATTTAAATCCAACAGATTCATTCATAGAATTGCCAGCCACGATAAGAGTATTCATGAATTTGGAATAATTTTGGAAACGATCCACCATCCACGTCACGCAATCACCGGGACAGTTCGGCATCATATCCTAATAGCATAGTAAACGTTTCGAATTGCTGTTCTCTCCTGCCATATGTGGGCTAAAGAAACCGTTTCGATCATATGCTTTATGGATAAAAAGGCATCTGTGTTTTTCCTTTTTGATAATTTAATAAATTGGAGAAAGGCTGCGATAGAGACACAAATACATGCAGAGCTGTGGTGAGAGCGAGAGATAGGGGAAGGATGGGGAGAGGGAGCGGCAGAGGGAGAGGGGGAAAAAGAGCGAGAGATTGACATATGGAGAGTGTGATAGAAAGATGCGCGCGAGGCGGTGCGCATCATCACTAAAATCAATTGATTTCTAAAGAAAAGGAACCTTCAAGGCCGGATGAGCTGAATTAAGTATAATAGGTGTAGTTATGTTCTTCCGAAAGCAATTTGGTGTCAGAAACAGCCATTTATAGACCTATGATCAAAGTCGAAAATGCTTGGATTACCTCAGACACAGATGTAGACACGATATCGGGTAATTTTCGCATGATTATACGGATGATGTGTCTGCGCAATGGCTACTGCCATCTACTGAACGTGCCAGTATAGCCTGTAGCTAAAATAACTTCATCAGCGGGAAACTGATGACGCTATCTTAGCTACAGGAAATACTGTCTTGTTTAGTTGATGCTGAAAAGGTACATGGTGTATGATGAAATATAGGAGAGGTTATGGCAGGGTGGTTGGTGGCTGGCGGAAGACATTGTGGTGAAGAAAAGTAGTCGTAGCTACATATGATACGTCATATCCTATGTCGGTGCGACTACATCTCCTCTCTACAATGCCTTCCACCATCCACCAACTACTCTGCTATAACCTGGTTATAATTGTGTGGTATGGTGGTTGGGTAGGGAACGTATTGTGGAGTACACAGTCCAAGTTAAATACTCTTTTATTCATTCATAAATAGTATACTTAACTACCTGTAGTGCAGTAGATTAAAGTGAATTGGTGGGGGTGGGGTTGGTGTTGGGATGAGTCTTGAGTGGAGTAGAAGAACTTAATGAAGCATGTGTGTCTGGTTGAAGGAACAGATTATTAAAGTAACGTGGACATGGCAGAAGTTAGTGGGTTCGGGTAGATCAGCGTGCAGTATGATAGGATACATTCGTAGCCACTTCTGTCGCTTATCCTACACCCGGGCACGGCCATCTCCAGAAAGGCCATCATGAAATAAGAATACAGGACCTCTAAAATGACGCAATTTACTGGGTTGGTATTGAAGCAATACCAGTCTAATATGGTCCGGTATTGACCCAGTACCGGCCCAGTAACAAGCATTATTAGGGACTTTGTTCAATGTACGCGTGCGTTCTGAATTTCAACAGGGTAACCATAAAATAACACATATGAAACAGTTATCTTCCGACACTATCAACATCTCTGAAGGTTTCCAATATTACGCAAAGCGGCGATCCGTATCTTATTGGCAGTCCATGAAACTGTGCCATGATTTGCGAGCCGGCTGTCTAAACCCTATTCAGGAATTAGCATGTATTGCCCGCGGACAAGTTTCTACCAGCCCATGTAGTATTTCGCAGATTGCGTATGAATGTAACACCTTTGTCAAGGAAAAATTCTTCTATTTAGTAATTAACATAGATTGATTTAATACAACTTGATCGAATCCGCCTCATCACCAAACGATCATCGGAACCAAAATCCAAATACCAACCATTATCTCACAAATCTAACTAACAACCATGTCACTCATGCAACAGAATGGCTATTAAAGGATAACTAACCCCATCTCTTGATAGCTATTCAGGTCATCTAATATGCAATTCATAAACTATACAGGTCATTTTAAGCTTTTTATCATGCCACTAAAGAACGATATTTAAGCTTTAGTAGCTAAATGTTGCTATATTATTAACCCTATGCGGCTGTCATGATTTCCTTTTCAACCAATCAGAAAAAACCCTAGCGTGTCTGCCTCGGTATATATGCTCAGTCAAAAAGGTGCCATCTGTAGTTTGACAATGTGCTGTAAAAACAACCATGCAGGTAAGTTGTTGAACATTTTGAAACTAATTTGACTGGAAGTTGTTGCTGCCTTACTCTCCAGTGAAATTAGATAAAAAATATTCAACAAGATGAGTATTAAATAATGAAGAATGTAATGCATTGGCACTTACATGCCATCACACAATCGCTCAAGGAGACAAAATGGCGGCGACCACTGTTCAATATTTACTAGATATTACAAAGCAGATACCTGTGATAGAGATAATGGAATGTCTCAACATATGAATGCTGTGGAATCTGTATACCATAATCTATCGGTGCATTGCAATATTTGAGATGAGATCAGCATCTCTTTAAAGAGTCAAGACATACAATTCATACAACCTGACGGACTATTAAGCGCCCAATGAGCGTTTATGGCTGACTTAGATGCATCATTCGTGACGTGAATGATTGTGATGTCAACATACATGTGATGTAATTTATTATGGCGTCATGCATTTGATCGAATGAGCGAGAGAGAGAGAGAGAGGGGAGGGAGGGAGGGAGAGAGAGAGAGAGAGAGAGAGAGAGGGAGAGAGAGAAGGAGAGAGAGAGAGAGAGACGGGGAGGGAGGGAGGGAGAGAGAGAGGGAGAGAGAGAGAGGGAGAGAGACGGAGAGACAGGAAGAGAGGGAGGAAGGGAGAGAGAGAGAGTACCAGTCATCAATTTCTAACCATTACAGGCAAAAGCAACCATTATGTCTCAAATGACCAATCTCCCGCATCACGTTACGGATATCCACCATGGCTAGCGCGCGGGGTGACATTTACAACATAATACTATAAACGAATGCATGAATGTAATTCAAGTGTCAGACAGATACAATAAATTAATTTATAGACACTTAATTAGTACAACGCAATTAAGTGCGGTCAGATTCCGCGTGCAATGAACTCAGCGATAAAATCGCCGGTGAGGAATAGCTCCAGGAGCAGTAAATGGCAACTGAAATCTATTGTGCTACTCTAGTATATCAAAAGCTTAACCACAGTAATTTGAACAATCTCCGGCAATATATCACCATCCGCCTTTCGCTTGTGGCTCAATTGCCAGGTCTTATTTGGCAATGCCAGTAATGGCTCTAAGAGACAATAAAGGAGAATTTATTAGTAACTTCGGTCTGACTAAATGATATATCTTCGCAGCGATTTGAGAGCTGATTATTGTATATATCTGTTCTATAATCTTAACTCTTTTGGAACTGATGTACCGAGTTCGAAAACCGATCGAAACCCCATTATGATTTAATAATTCTTATGTTGAATATTTTGCCATTAATGTAGGAATTCAGATTTATCTATGTCCCGCCTAGCTCCAGTTAAGCTCCACATATGCTTCGACAGCTATCGATCCCTGCACTGGCTGAATTTCAATTTCCAGAAACCTATGCAGGTAAGTTGTTGAATATTTTGAAACTAATTTGACTGGGTGCTGTTGCTGCAGAATTAATTTCAAAATATTCAACATATTTATCAAATCGTAAAGACACAGTTCGTACAACAACGCTTAGTCCTTCATCAATTATGCGTTCGTGAAGAACTTAGCTAAGTCATTCGTGACGTAATTGATTATGGCATCATCCTACACGTGACGTAATTGATTATGGCGTCACATGCTTGGTGGATAAACGGGAATGCTTCATTTAACTGAGAGTTCGTTTTCACAGGATTCAAGAGTTTACGTGTATCTAGTTACCTTCGAATTTAGACTCTGGCAATTCAGGTTTCAACGTTTTAAATCTAGTTTAATCTATAATATATTTTCTATCACGCGTATGACTACGATGTCGGAGGAGCTTAGTTGGAAATGGATGTGGCGTAGCCAAAGATGGATGGATCCCTATATTAAAGGGTAACTAATCCCATCTCTTGATAGCTATCCAGCTGATCTAACACGCCGCTCCTAAACTATCCAGATAATTTTAAGCTTTTTATCATGGCGCTAAGTAAAATTATTCAGGCTTTAGTAGTTAACTGTTGGTGCATTTCTATACCCTATGATGGCTGTCATGATTTACTTTACAACCAATCAGAAAAACCTAGTGTGTGTGCGTGCCGAGGTATATGCGCTCAGTCATAGAGGTGCCGGCTATAGTTTGGCAATGTGGTATAAAAGCAACCCTATTGATAAGCCGTTGCATATTTTGAAGCCGATTTGACTGAAAGTTGATGCTGCCATAGCCAGCAACAACTTCCAGTCAAATTAGTTTCAAAATATTCAACGGGATGAATATTACATAATAAAGAATGTAATGCATTGGCGCTTACATGACATCACCCACTATAGCTTAAGGAGACAAAATGGTGGCGATCACTGTTCAACTGTTACTAGATATTACAAAGCAGACAATTGCGATACAGATCAGGGAATTTGACAGGATATGAATGATATGGAATCTATACACCATGTTCTATCGGCGCAACACAACATTTGAGATGAGATTAGCATCCCTTTAAAAGTCTATCTCTAATTTAATAACACTGACATCCTGCAGATATCCGGAGATAGACATGCCGGCTATTTACCTTATACATCTTTAGATATATGGGTAAACGCTGTCTAGACTCACAGTGGAGCTGAAGGGCTAATAATAATAATAATAACAATAATAATAATAATAATAATAATAATAATAATAATAATAATAAGTTTGGTGGTGGTGGGGTGGTGGCGGTGGTGGCTGTGCTGCCGATGACGACGACGTTGATGATGACGATGACAATGATGATGACGCCGCCGCACCAGCACCACCACCACCAGCAGCAACAGCAGCAGCAGCACCACCATCACCACCACCACCACCACCACCACCACCACCACCACCACCACCACCACCACCACCACCACCACCACCACGTTGACGACGACGACGACGACCACGACGACGACGACGATAATAACAATTGCTTACCTGGTTACACTGTTAAGCTAGAGGAAAATGTGTTATAATTTGTGTATATACTGTTTTTATACATGTGTCTGACCTTTGCTAAGAGGAATACGCGCCGACAGACGATGGCCGTTACCCATTAGTTGATGAAGTCCACCCCACCACCCCAACACACCCTTAAATTTATCACCGCTCTTATACGTTTTAAATCAAGACATCCATAATGGCCATCCCTGTTGTTTAGAGGCAGTGGGCGGTCTTAAGCTAACAACATTCCCGCTGTTTACGGTGACCATTAACCGGACAATCCTGTCTGGCCAGGATACACCAAATATTAGTTTCAGCGTAATTGCCTTCATATTATAGGAACGTATACTTAGGAGGTCTTTGAGAATATATTAAAAAACCCGAACAATTTATTATCAGCAATGTAACAATGTATGGTAAGTAATCTTTGGAATATGTATATATAAAGTAGATGATGGCAAAAGGTGAGACAGAAAGAGAGGATGCGAGAGAGAGAGAGAGAGAGAGAGAGAGAGAGAGAGAGGGAAAGAGAAAGAGAGAGAGAGAGAGAGAGAGAGAGAGAGAGAGAGAGAGAGAAAGAGTGCAGAAAATATGGATATATTCTTATTGTTTTCGAAAGCCACGTCGACACCGCTTTATTAAAGTCTCTTGGATGGCCATTTACATAGATACAGCCTGGTTAGACACATCCATGGTGTTATTGCGGTGTAGCAACTATTACCTGAGTGTCTCTAATAGCTAGATCACATTATAAAGGATAATAGACATTTCCATTTTAGCTATGCCCCACCCACCTCTATCTAGGCTCCACCTACACATCGCTTGTGTTGTGAACGATCGATATCTGAACTCCATGAAAATCAATTTCCAGAAAACTATACATGTAAGCTGTTGAATATGTTGAAACAAATTTGACTGGATGCTGTTGCTGCCTAGCAACAACACCCAGTTAAATTAGTTTCAAAATATTCAACAGCGTCTTTATTAAATAGCAAAGACATACGATTCGTACAACGTGTCGGACTATTAAGCGCTAAAGACGAACTATTTGGAATCACTCATGACGTCATGATCATGACGTCAGCATACACGTTGCAAAGTTAACGTCCATTTCTTATTACACTTCCAAGCAGATCTGTCAATCAAGTATATGACCTCAAAATCAAGTACGTCACACGGATGCTCTTGTCACAGTCAAAATGCACAAGGAATGACGTATGACAAGTTCAAATCAAATTAGTCTCAGCATATTTAACAGACTGCCCGGCCACTGACTAACCAACTAACCAACTGACGGATCGACCGACCGACCGACCAACTGGCCAAACAACCGATCAACCCATCACCCCGTCAACCAACCAACCGACCGACCGACTGACCGACTGAACATGCGAATAACCAAATGACAGAGTGATTGGTCAACTGACTGACCATCTGACCACCCAACCGACTTACCAACTAATCCACCGACAGTTTGACTGACCGACATATCGGCGTGTACTAGTTGTGAGCCTCAAGCATTTTCAGTAATATATTATTCGTTTATATATATTTTCCCTGTCACGAGCCCCACCACTAATAGGTTCTCACATTAATACTTTAATAGCCAAATTTAATCAAGCGAATCAATATATTTCCTTATTGAGTATCCGTCTGCTGACCAAAAGTAGGCTATATTTTTGTAAATTTACCACTGGAATGGCTGGTTACCGAATATATATGGTCTTCAATTGGCTACTTTCCACTAGCAGGCGTTCGCGGTGCGTGTTTTATCGTTTTGTATCGGTTCAGCTTAGCACATGTGAGAACAGGCTTTTAGGAATACATAATTACGATTTTTCCTATCGCTCAGCTTAGCTTTAGCTTAGCCTCAGCTTAGCGAATGTGAACACCAGGCTTAACTAAATAAGGCCCGTTTTATAGGTCGAATTTTCTGTCGCGCTGCGCTAATGACGACTGATTGATTTATATAGTGGACTCTGACATTTTCAGGCAGATTTAGCTGACACAGCACAAGAGAAATTCGACTTATAAATCAGGCCTAAACATTCTCCCATCCCATTGCAGAGGCCAGTTTTGGTTGGCTTTATCGTGACAGGGTTATACCTATACGCCTAACTGGGCGTTTCCAGCAGAAAGCATGACACTTATGTATATAGTGATTTTAAAACGTGCTGTTTAAAAAAACCCAGAAGTGTGTTGCCAGAACAATAAGCCTTCCTGCTCCAATCAACCAATTTCAAGATGGCCGCCAAAACGCAAATAATATTCTATAGCTGGCCAATTAACATAGGCCTACACTCTACGTTTATTTGTGATCCAAATAATGATAAAAATTACGCAGCCTATCCACATATGACATTTACATAATATCCCCTCATAATTAGTTTATAATCAGCTTATTAGAAATGGCCGCCAATTTCAAAATGACCACCAATTTCGAATGTCCGCCAGCATAGCAAAATGTAGTATATATTTCTCAGCTGAGTTCAACATAGACATTTACAAGTCAAATATTCGTTATATATTTATTGTAATCATATTAGGCTTTGATCAATTGTCAGTACCTTTCACATTTCCAAGTGAATTGCCATTTTCAAAATGGCTATCGAAATATCACATTATCTCTAAGTTATGACCATTGCCAATACAAAATGGGATCAATAAGCTTTCGCGTGCCTAATGCTCTTATTAGTGAGCCAATTATGAATACAATTTCAAAGACTTACGTAATATTTGAACATAAATAGCTTACTCCGCGTATTCGATATTCTGGCCAATTTCAAAAGGCCGCCAAACATATGATGGGTAAATACAATTATAATACACCTTGCCCACTTGACGTCATTCCGACGGGATTCCTATGAATCAACACTGCAATTAATTGTATTAAATTTTGCACAACCATGAATGAAAACGAATACAGAAATGAACAGAAAATTGGATTAGCTTTCCAATGATGTATGACGTCAATACTACTATGAAATTAGTTCTTCATATAAACTGCTTAAAGGAGATCGCAAATGAAAATGAGCTTTCATTAAAACACTCTGTAATTCTCATGAGAAATTGAAAAAAGTAACTTTCCTTATCGAAATTTACTACTCAAGTATTAAAAAATATGCAGATAATATATTTTACTTTATTTAATTATACAAAAGCATAATGTGGTGTGCTTTGTCCCATGCCCGTTGTGTTCCCCTTTAAAATAAGTTGTATCTTAACCTAATGGTGAAGTAATATTGTTTACGCGTCAGCTGGCATGTTTCCCAGCCAAAAGTGGCGTGCGCAATGCATTCTGGGAAGACGTTTTCCCAAACTACGTTAATGAGGGAAAGATCTATTAATGAAGTACATATATAAGCATTCAAAAATTGAATATTTGCGGCGATTCTTCTCGCTTATTACGTGTTGCCCACGAATTAAAGTGTAATTCTTCACAACTACGCATTGTACAACTCAATCCATAACGATTGACGTATCCTTCTATCACATGACGTCCTAATAAATTACGTGTAGGATGACGACATAATCAATTACAGAATGAATGACTCAATTTAGTCTGTATTAAACGCTTAATAGGGCGACACGGTGTACGAATTGTATGCCTTTACTATTTAATAAACATTCTGTTGAATATTCTAAAACTAATTTGACTGGATGCTGTTGCTGCAATAGGCAGCAACATCACCCAGTCAAATTAGTTTCAAAATATTTAACAGTTTACCTGTATAGTTTTATGGAAATTGATAATCAGGGAGTTCAGGATAGCGCTGGGCAAGTCGTTTATAAAGACCAGAAACAGTATCTGACGGAGAACTAAGCCCTGCGGCACACCAGAATACAACGAACGCGTCATAGACTCGCTCCCATTAATGACTACACGCTGGTTACGATTCTCTAGATAACTTCCAAATCATGCAAGTAGTTTTCCAGTAATGCCAAATTGTTCCAGTTTATACAGCAGGCCGCGGTGCCAGACTATCCTTTGGCCAGTCAAGAATTTCATGGCATCCACCCACTCTGACCAGTACAACGGCACAGCTGTGTACACTTCTAACTCAGTGTAAAGCATTTACATCTTCCTAAGCAAGTTTTCTTGCAGTTACATTTCGCTTATGCACGGCATACCTATATAGTCGAGTCCATATAGAAGAGATCATTGACCACCTTCACCGTCCATAACCCGCCCCAGTGTTTATATATTGTGCCTTACAATTGTATCCTTGATTGTACCAGCTATTCTCTCGGCCAAATTCAGTCGATATGGTTTTCATATAGGCGTCCCAATTTCCCCGTATGTGTTAATGTAAATGATTGTTGGTAGGCCTGATAAACTATAGTCTCATAGTCGAGGACGTCCAATCTAAACCAGAATGGGGGAATCCAATCTTAGCTATGCCCCGCCCATATGTAGCTAAGCTCCGCCCATGCTTCCCCCGTGTTGGGATCGATCGATCCTTGAACGCCCTGACTATCGGCTTCCAGAAAGCTACAGGTAAGCTGTTGAATATTGGCACCGACAGCGCCAAGTCAAATTTGGTTCAAAATATTCAAAATCATGTTTATTAAATAGTAAAGCTATACATTCCGTACAACATTGCTTAGTCCGTCAACAAATAAGCGTTCGTGACGAACTTATCTACGCCATTCATGACGCAATTGATTTTTATGTCATCCTACAAGTCACGTAGTTGATTATGACGTCATAGTTCCCATCTTGCGTCAACAGCGCATTAATGCGCTCAAAAGACGTATTTCAATTAACCATTCAATTGTCAATACCTTTGAAAGGAAATTTTGAATTTTCAACCAAAAAGAGTATTTTTGTAAATTTATAACGAAAATTTACAAAAAAATAGATTTCTGTCATCTTTCAAATGGACATTAATCGAAAGTGTAATTGTAAAGAAAATTCAAATCTTTGCTTAGCCAGTGCCCAATTGCAGACCCAGAATAGTATTTTTGAACATTTACCACTGGAATGACTGGCTCGTTTACCAAGCCAGTTAATTCAGTGGTACATTTTCAAAAATATTCTTCTCTTAGCCTGCAAATAGACATTTCTCAAGATCACTGCAGAGTTCGGTTTGTTTTTTACCAAGTTGTCCATTTAAGGGTTAAGCTGACAGAAGAGGGGTTAATGACTCCTCTATTGCGTCACATTTTTGGAATGGAAAGGGCTGTGTGGAAGACTGACCTAGTGCTCTCATCACAACTACATGGGTAGTATTTTGCTGACTCCTTTCTACCTGTAGACCGACATTATCCCCGAATTGCGCAACGTTGTGCGTGTTGATAATTTCTTATTAAAAAGGGTTCCAAGTTTCGCTGCAATATAATATAATCGGAAGAATTAATGACTGATATAATTCAAATGCCATTGGAATGGTGTCTCTACCATTTCGGGTTTTAAGTTTAACTAGTGCCTTGCGATAATGTTTTGCAAGTCTTTCACAAGCTAGTTTGAAATTGCCTGAAGGAATGAATGTTATCTCTTGATAGCAATCTGATGATACAATTATACAATTCATATACTTTGTGAAGTACATTTCAATTTTCATGACAGCCATTTTCTTTGTGACGTCAGCTAGCATGCGCAGTATTTAATTATGCCGTCAAATATTTGAGTTACGAACCGGATATCTGTATTCATTCGTCTTCTTGTGAGTTCTCCTATGCTAAACGTGAGCGAGATAGCTCTCGTGGATTTTGACCGGCCATTAGCGTTGTAATTTTCCCGAGAATTTCGGGATTTGCTTTCTTAAATATAAGGACAGTTAAAATGCTAGGAAATAAGCTCTGTATATAACAAAGTATATTATTTAACATAAAGGGTACCGATGTTAACTGAGCAGCCTTCGATATAGACGGTTATTATAGAGAAAATAGTCCCCCATCCTTTCTGCTTATATCCAAAATGATAAGCAAATGTTTTCACGACTCTGAGCTTTGAACATGAATATACTTGTGTTGCTGCGAATTTACTCGAAAATTCGACCGACGCATTTACTGCTACATCCGTCCAAGGGTATCGTGTAGCTGTTTTGTCCACGAGATAAGTCTAAAGCCAGAGACAGATGATAGTATAGTCGACGAAAATACAGCGAGTGATAACACTATATAGCTACAGCATATGCCTATATATTTCTCTTAATCGGTCGGTCGGTCGGTCTGTCTAGGAGCTTTGATGGATCAAGGACCTGATACGTGGGGCCCAAATGAAGTAAATCTAAAGCCCTGTGTTCGGTCGGTCGGTCTAATAAGACTTATTTAGAAAATTTACCACTGAAATGACTAACTCTGTTAGCAAGCCAGTCAATTTTCAAAAATACTCTTCTCTTGGCCTACAAATTGACATTCCTCAAGACCACTAGTCCATTACACACTGGTTTTGATCGGCTTCACCATGAAAAGGTTAACCCTTTCAACGACAAGTCCAAGTACATTCTTTGCAATATGTAGCATATTTTGCCCAATGTTTTGAAATTAATATGACTGAAATATTATTATATCTAGTAGATGTCCTATTTATACTGATTAAAAACCAGCATTTAGAGTTACTTTGAAACTTGCATTGTAATGTGCATTTGTTGGCCAAGAAGACTATTTTAGAGAGTGTACCATTGGAATAACAGAGCGAGTCATTCCAGTGGCAAATTAAAAAAAAGTATCTTGCTTGCCTAAAAATGGACGTTCATAAATCAACAATTAGAATTTTCTTGCGATTGATAATGTTGTGATTTTTTAAATTTAGAAACATTTTGTTTATATTTCAGGTAACATGTCAACCATAGATGGTTTCATCACCAGGCATTTGGTCAGCTGCTGCCTCCAGCGAAGCATTTACATATGCAAATACAATGCAGTTGACAATATCAGATAATTGTACATTTCTACATAGAGCACGCAGTACTTTGTGCATTCAGGATGCCAGCCAGAGCTTTGTAAATGGTGCATATTATGGTGATATGTTAAGGAGAATGTAATCAATAATCGGGAGTACGAGTTAAATTTGGTTCATAACATTTATAATTCAATGCCACAACTCATATCACTACTTGTAGTTGGCACCCAGACTGGATTGCTGACCCATCGTCCATTTCGACAGAGTTCTTTCACTAACCTACTCCGATTTACTTATGAAGTTTCGAATCGCAAGATTAATCATCTGGAATCGCCAAGGTTGCGGATGGTCTCTGCTGGACATACTGGATTTGCAACAAACCTTGAACAATGGCAGCATTATAAAATATATTTAGAACTGAGGACGAGACTATAATGACCTTCCAAATGGGTAACATCATCAGCAGATGTCTTCTGATAGAGGGCTCCAGTTTAAATGTGCATTCGTCTGGATGACTTTGAACCTAAACGCCTAGCACATTACACGATTTGGGCTTTGAAAATCTGTTACTTACATGTTTTGAAGTAACACTGAAACTTATCATATGGATGAATTGAATTTATTTGTCTCAATCTACCATTCCAGAACTGTTACCACAACCTGCTATAGATGTATTTAAGTATTTCTATCATTCAGTATCGGTATCCTGTCATGTTTTAACCCTTTAGCACTCATATAAGCCAAAAGAGGTCTTGAGAAATGTCCAATTACGGACAAAGTGAAGACTATTTTTGAAAATTTACCACTGGAATGACTGGCTCGATAACCGAGCCAGTCATTCCAGTAGTACATTTTCAAAAATAGTCTTCTCTTAGTCTGCAAATGGACATCTTCTATGAGAAAATTGGAAATTGTGCTGAACAAATTCGAGGGTTAAATGGTTAAGTACTATGAATCTGCACATGTTATCCCATGGCAAACCGCAGCTACTTATTCAATATAAATAAATACACTAAAAATCTTCGTAAACTGAATATCTAATGTAAAGTGAATTTGACATTTCTTTTGCGACTATCTCTATCGACTAGTATAAGTTGGTCTGTGTCAAAAAAGGCTTTGAGAAGCATTGAAAATTCTACATTTTCTGCTAAACGGTTTATCGAAAGTATGGAAAATTTAAATTTTGTCATGTGTGATGGCCATTTGCAAAATAATATAGATATAATCATACGAGATTATCACTGCTATCATTATTATTTTGCGAGCTCGGCTACTAATTGTGAGTTTTCTGCAAACATTTTGTTTTGAAATGGAAATTGACTGGAGGCTTCATAAAATTGGTCTGGAATTTGATAAATTACTTATGGACAATGTATGGAATTTCATTCGGCATGTCTCTGAATCCAGTTTACTATCTAGCAGTGTAACACAGCCTCTGGTATTGAAGAATGTCCATTTGCTGGCCAAGAGAAGACTATTTTATAGTTGATAAGCAAGCCAGTCGATTACTATTGCGGAGATTTAAAACATAGTCTTATTGGCCTGAAGAAATGGATGTTCAGAGAGCAAAATCTTAGAATTTCTTGACCAATCTTGGCCATTAAATGGTTAAGTTGACCAATCCTGACCATTAATCCATTTAACACTCTTGCAGGGATCTTGAGAAATGTTCATTTTGCAGACCAAGGACTGGCAAGGCTATTTTTTGAAAATTTTCTACTGGAATGACAGGCTCGATAACTAAGCTAGTCATTCCAGTGGTAAACTTGTCAAAAAATCATATTGGTCTGCAAATTCACACTTTCTATAAGAAAATTAAAATTTTCTTTAACAAATTTTAACATTAATTTAAAGTTGTGGCTCTCTTGGAGTTGCGCCAAGTAAATCAGAATGAACAGGGATAAGTATTTATTGGAAAATTGGTTGAGCCAAAAGCTCTAATTATGTATTATGCTATGGCTGGAATTATGTCAGATGAAAAATAGAGTTAATATTTAATGTGCTCTGAACAACTTGGTCATGCTTTATTATTGTACCCTTATATGGGTGGCCATTCATTCTCATGCTGTGAATTGGTAATTATAGCAACGTTCGTACTGATCATAGAACTCCTGGAAAGTCATGGAATTTGAAAATTTAAATTCCAGGCCTAGAATGTAATGACAAACCAGTGTTTTTAATCATAGGTCATGGAAAAGTCATGGAACATGGTAATCATGTAAAATAAAAAATAAATCTGTTGGCATAAATAACCTCTACGCAATAAAAATTACGGCAACAGCTTATCAAAACAAGGCTGTGGGTTGGTTATTGCAAGAGGCAATATTCAGACATTTTGCAAAATAATTCTGATCTTAGTTTTGGAGCTATATTATACATTTTATACAAATCTAGATATTAATTCTCAGAGGTCATGGAATTGGTTAATTCTGGTCTTGAAAAGCCATGGTAAAGGCATGGAATTTCAAGCACAGAAAGGTGTACGAACCCTGCTATAGATTATGCTATAATGTTTGTGCACAGGTGCCAGATCTTAGACCAGTTTGTGGATCTCATTCAAGAACCTATCCAAACTACTAATTTGCACACGAGTCAAAGCATTATTTAGCTATGTGGGCAGTGATCTCTAATCTTTAAGGTTCCGTGGTTAGCTTTGGGTCTAACTACTTAATCTGATTAATTTTTTATTTTACTAGTAATGTCTTTCGAACAACCTTCAGACAAACCATTTTTCCTGATTCAAGCAGATTTCTGAACACAGTAATAGTGATGTATTATTTTAAATTAGAAATGCTTTTCAGAAAAATAGCAAAGTTCTTGTCATTCCGGTGTAATTTCTCAAGGTCTGCCCATACTCAGTAAGTCAAACCCTGGCAAGTGGAAGACTGGTGCAATCTTGACATCTAACTGAGTCATGCAATCTTGACATCTCACTGAAGCAACCCTTAACTTAGTGTTTGTTTGGCAATTGGGGGAATTCAAATCATATTGAGATGCCATGGTCAATGTGTGCAATTTTTAGGTCACCTTGCCAGAATGGCCAAGTGGTTATGCTATGGCAACCGTCCATCTGTTATCCGTCGTCGGTCCGTCAACTTTTGCTTTAAAACCTAAATTGTCCGAGGTACCATCCCAGCCCGAGATCTCATCGGGAACACTGATATGGAAGGACAATCGGCCACTAACAAGGCCAAGACTGTATAGAAGGGGATGGGCATCAAGGAGAGGGCGACGATGCGAGGTATGCTCAGAGTCGATGACGCTGGAGCCATCAAGGCTATGGCTGAGTCATATGCACAGGGCCTGGTTAAGGATCTCCTGAAACGACGGAACTAATTCCGACAGGATGGAGAGAATCTCAAGATAAGCACCCTCTGCCTGAGCCATATCACTGTCGATGGCCAAACAGGCACTACTGCAAGCCTCCGGCTACCAGAGGTGAAAAAGTTAGGGTTCTTTGGTTTGCCATTTAAGACCACAGGCTAGTCATGGCTTCCCGTGCATATATCATACAGATACTGGATGTACTAGATATCGTGGGTGCTGACACAGGCCCTCTACACTATCCTCTCAGCTGCTGCGGGGATTTCATGCTTGACGCCTCCATCGCATACTTCGTATCCGCTGGAGGTGCAGGATTCCCCGCTCTGCAGGCAAAAGAGCTGGTGCAGGAAGTACTGCCATTTAGTATCCCAGGTATAGACGAGGCTACTGCCGACCAAGTCCTAACCATCCTCCACACGCATGTCTGTACCATTCGACAGTAGGCCGGTTTAAGCTGGCCAGGTGGTGCTGATCATTGCCCCATCAGGACATGGGAAAAATATCTTGCTGCGTGATCTCCTGGCCGAACATCTACACTCTCAATACATCCTTCTGGTGTCTGACTCCGCCGCTGAGGTGGTTGACAGTAATGATCAATGGTACAATGGGCCAATCAACAAGATTCAGAACCTGCACGCACTGATGGAGAAGCTGCTGGCAGCCCGACTGACAGAACCACTTGTTCTAGTTTTCGATGACCCTGCAATGGGCCAGAAGACAGCCACCTACCTCAGCAACATGACCAGGCGCACACAGATAACTGTCTTCATCCTCTTTCAGAAGTACATCCGCGAGATCTCACCATACATCCGCCACAATGCCCGGTTACACCAAGTGTGAACGTGCCCTGCTCGAGAACATATACGGGAGCCTAACCCTCAAGGAGACCAAAGAGGACCTTATCGCAGGTGTACAGAGCATCAGAGCACAACAGAACGGACGATAGAGCTCCAGCAGGTTCTGAACTGGTGGGAGATTGTGCAGAGCAACAGCACCGTGGACACCACCTATGTGAATGATGAGTACCAAGTCCTAGGTCCACTGGCTCATGGCCCAACCTTCTATGCGAAGGGAAAGCGGTACTACGCTGTGGGGTGCAATGAGCGGTTCACGGAATTCGAACTATGGGCAGGTGTCGAGAAGCCGGTGGCAGTTCCACTCTTAACCCTCCTCGAGAACACACACATGAATCTAACTGCCATGCAGGATATGCTGTTCCTCCGGCTGTACACTGAGCAGCTCGCAGATGCGACGATGAATGCTCCAAGACTTCATGTCTGGCATGACGAGAATGACCAGGAGCTGGGGATTCCACGGAGCCTCTTTGGTAAACTGGAAACCTCCCATATTCATTGCTCGGGAGAGTCGCTTCTGCCACTCCTCGAACCTGTCCGATCATCTGGAGCAGGTTGGCTTTCTTGGTCTTAGAGTCGACTCTAAGGCCGAATTGCTTTGCAATAGCGTGAAGCTGTGCAACCAGTACTCATGGTGTATATCCGTGTGGGTGCCTGCATAAGGTGCGGGGGCCCCTGCGTTGGAGAGTTAAGGGCTCCAATGAATGGGCCTCCACCAACCTCGCTACAGCCTTGGCTCGCAAGCTATCAGTCACTTCCTTATCCAACAGACTAAACTCACGTATCCGCGGTGCTTTCTTGTGGGGATTCCAAGGATCCTCGGTAATTGCTCGAAACCTTCTCGTATTCATTGCTCGGGAGAGTCGCTTCTGCCACTCCTCGGCACGGACCTGGACGATCATCTGGAGCAGGTCGGCTTTCTTGACATTAGAGTAGTCTCTAAGGCCAAATTGCTTTGCAATAGCACGAATCTGTGCAACAGTACTCATGGTATATATCCCTGTGGATGCCTGTGATCAGTACCTGTGGGTGGTGTATATCCCCTGTCTGGGCGTTCAGACATATTATGTGTTGTGCTGGCGATCAGTACCTGTGGGTGGTGTATATCCCAGTGGATGCCTGACTCTAAATGGGCGTTCAGACCCTATTATGTGTGATGATCAGCGTTCAGACCTATTATGTGTGGTGCATGCGATCAGTACCTGCGGGTTGTGAATATCCCTGTGGATGCCTGTCTCTAAATGGGCGTTCAGACCCTATTGTGTGTGGCGATCAGCGTTCAGACCTATTATGTGTTGGGCGATCAATACCTGTGGGTGGTGTATATCCCTGTGGATGCCTGTCTCTAAATGGACGTTCAGTCCCTGGTAGTAGTAGTGTTGGGATGATCATACCTCCCTGGCAGCCGTTCGGCGATCCGTGGTGGCCCCCGAAACCTATGCCCCAGGGATTGAGAGCGTGGTAGGGCTCACTTGTCTAAATGGAAATCCAGTTGAGGGAGGTGGGGGGGGGCTCATTTGTCTAAATGGAAATCCAGTTGAGGGAGGTGGTATCATTTTGACCCCGACACTACTACTCGTAGGGTGGTGGCTGTAATGAACACTCGGGGTGGGGTGGGGCTGTAATGCACATGGTGGTTGTAATGCACACAACTCTAACAATATGCTTGCTATTTAACAATTCTTAAATGTAGCAGAATGAATTATTTACACTTGATACAATGCATATAATCAATACATTCCACAATATTAGTGCAGGGGTTCAACTTAACCCTATTCACACCTGGAATCCACATAATTATTTCTAATTTTGTTTAATCTTTTGGTTGCATGGTAAATCTGCAACATCAGCCAATCAAATTCATTTCAAAATTAAAACATTTCGAAACGTTGTAGCATTTGATCTGCATTTTGAGAGGGTTAATTAAAATCAATATTCTACATTAGGGTTAACCCGCCTTATCGACCATACAATACAAATTATTTTTGCTTTAAGGAATATTTTGCTGAATATATTGAAACTAATTTGACTGGGAGTTACAACAGCTCCCAGTCAAATTATTTTCAAAATATTCAACAACTTAGATCTGTAGTTATCTTGTAATTGGAACATTGGAAATTGAGGACCAAAATGGTTAGCACAATCTTTATAATCATTTTCAGATGTGAGTTTTCACCTGAGAACGTACTCCACAGACAGCCTTTGAATCATGTACCTATGATCAAGAAGTTTTGATTGCTTTAGGGGACGAAGAAACTTTGTTAAATGGCATTTTAGTAGTGCCTCCGAATTCAGTTTGTTGGTCTGTCTGTCACATTTTTAAAATTTCTGACAAAGCTGCCTATATTGCAACTATAGCATGGCGCACTTGTTTATATTGTCAACTGAAAACCTGGTCCTAGCTGCACATACTCCTAGCTATCAGGTCTATAGTCGCAAGTAAATTATGTCACCCTGACAATTATGAACTAGCCATTAGTTTGCAGATTCAATGAGTGCTCTTAGCAATTACAGCAGAAATATTTTACCTTTCAATTTCCTTTTGAATGATAATTTGTAATTAATTGAAATTGTGCTACTGTACACTGTTAATGGCTAAGACAATGCCAACTCTCAGAGACAGCAAGACTGTATGAACAAGAGGCCCAGGAAGGGCATGTAATGCCTAACTGAACCCTTAGCATTTGAATCATTTGCATGACATGGTGGGTAATTTTATTACAATAGGATCCTTCATTTCAAATTTGGATAAGATCCACCAAACAATATCCAGTAAGTTGTTCATAAAAGCTATGATTTTCACCCAAAGAATTTACCAAGCATAATTCTGAATAGAAGTCCTAGAGCCCAGCATGCAAGAATTTAATGAGATGCGTTTTGACAATTTCCTTTCAACAAAAAACAATATAGTAATTCTAACCAACTTTGGTTGAAATCTGTCAAGCGGATAAGGAGATGTATGTCTACAATTTCTGGTATGTCCTTCATAAATTTTAAGATTTTCACCCCCCCAAAAATGACGAATCAAAATTCTTAATGGCAATCCTGAAGCCTATCACAATATGGTGAGTCCAACCAAACCTGGTTGAGATCTGTCAAGCGGCTAGGGAGGAGATGCATTTTGACAATTTCCCATAAATCTTTCATAAATTCTAACATTTTTACCCAAAAAATTGACCAATCAAAACTTTAAAATACAACTTCTAGAGCCTACAACCATAGGATGCGTTCAGTCAAATTTGGTTCAAATCCGCCACGCAATTTAGTATGTAGGGGTGGCGCGTGGTGGGTGGAGGTGATAGATAATTTGAGAATAGTTTTCAGTTATCCTAGGTCGTTTAACATTGAAAATGAATACGTCACAGTTGCCATTTGATCCTAAACATGCCCCCTGCGCTCAATGTAGCCCAGACACTTAGCCAGGGGGCACGTAGCCTGCCACAGAACACCCCCATCCACCAACCCATCCGCTCTATTTCAGTCTTGCTCGCAACTCCAGCTACCGTAATTCATTAAATCCAGGACAACCCACCCAACAATGGATTTACACGATATATTCACGAGTATGGCTACATCATTGCTTTATACCTGTAGCACGAAATATGGAAGCAGCAGCAAAAGGGTTAGTTACTCTCAACGCGATTGTACTCAATGTAGACTGGCAGGCCTATTATGGGAGCTAATTAAAAGAAATATGTGCTTAATATTCGGGTATCCTATCCTGTCAATGCGAATCAATGCCATTGCAATTGTATACTATGTGATTGTCAACGCACCCATTCCCATACGTAAGGAGTACCAATCGGCATCAGTATTCATGTGGCATAAAACATAATTTCAGAGCACCCGTGTATAATAAATTAATAATCTCTTCGCTTTCCTATTTAACAAGTGATTCTCCATTCGAGTGTATGCGCTATGTCTAACAAATAGGGGCAGGAACCGCCTAAAATACAGCTTATAGCGTCCAGGCGTACCCTTCTTGCCGTATATGAGCGCGGTCATTTTGGAAAAAAGTAGTTCCGTCATTGCGATGACACAACAAAATGGCCGGTCATTATCTTAGGTGTATTCTCGGCATAGCACGAAGCTACGGCTCTATGTTTAGATTAACCTGCTTTGCGTATATCATTGTCAAGAGCATCGAGGTTAATTTCAAGTTGCCCGTACTCCCCACGTCATCGCGAGACATTGACCTGACTTACACGAGTAACACCCGGAGCACGGAAACACTAATCGGATAATCAATCTCTGTAATTGCAGCGGAACTGACATTAATCCCTCCTCCACCCACCCACCCACCCATCCACCCCACCCCACCCCACCCCACCCCAACGCCCAAACAACCGGCTGGTAGGCATTGCACATCTATGCAGGACGAACGAGGCAGTTGTTCACTTCTTAGCACCATTTGCAATCTTTATTTTGATAGACACCTAATAGTGTGAAAAATTTAATTAGTCAGCAAGCCGGAGAAACAGAGACAGGTCGACAGGTTACCATGGAGCGAAACAGACATACAGACAACCAGCTAGAAAGACAGCCGACCACCTAGACAGACAGACAGACGTACAGATAGACAGGTCGACCGGCAGGAAGGCAGGCGGGCAGGCAGGCAAGCAGCCAGGCAGGCAGGCAGGCAGGCGGGCAGGCAGGCAGGCAGGCAGGCAGGCAGGCAGGCAGACGAGAAAGCTACACTGTTGGCGGCGGCGAAACAACAGATAGAAGCCAGCCAGTGAAGCACAGATAAACAACCGGACAGGCAGGCGTGCACGTTAGCAAATATGCAGACACTAAAGCAGGTAAGCAGATAAATAAGTATTAAATCAGAATACATGTATACAGCCATATCGACAGACCATACCGACATACATCTAGACACTGACTACAGACAGCTAACTAGAGCGACTGTTCTATAATCAGATCGACTGGACGTCAGATAGACACTGACCGGAGGTTAAAGTCAAACAGATACGCTTTCAATAAATGTACGATATATTTAATATTGACACGATCTATGTAAGACACATTCAGTGATAAATCTGGCCACTGGGCTGATATCGGGCCAATACCGGGCCTCATTGGCCCGGCATTGCGCCAGTATCTGCCCAGTAACTTGCGTTCTCAGTGTTATTATTTTGTTTTTAGAAGCGAGTTAACAGTTTAGTGATCTCAATGATTCATTGCTCTGTACCTTGAGACGTCGTTACCAATAATGATTATAATATAGGGGCCACATTCCTAACTAGGCCACACCCATGTCTAGCCAACACGCCACCCACTTTCGCCGTGCCTTTAAATCGACTATATCACTATGAACATTGAATCCCTCGAATCCCAAATTGTAAGATTCTTTTACACTTAGGCTGTTGAACTTACGTACTAACTTACTAAATTGCCTAGGAGTTGTTGCTGCCTATTTCTGGTTAAATCGTAAGTTCACTAAAAGATATGCACTTCGTAGAGTTACTACCGGGCCTTGGCGCTTTTCGTGTCAGACCTATGAGCCATCTGATGGTGACGCCAGCTGCTAGCGAGCGAGGTATATCGATATTGTCGTCAGATATTTGAGTGGCGGATCAGATCCGTTAATAATGCTTACAAATATACGATTATGTTATCCACAACGGAATCAAGACTTGCGTGCAGGAGCGAGTCAGCATTGCATTGTTCTCACGTGGCTGACTGCCAATAGGGCAAGGCAGTTAATTTGAAATTGATATTTCCGGCTGAATGACAAACTATTATATGCCCATATTTATGCTATTCCCGTCTATTCACTGCTGCGCATGTAAACAGACAGACAACGCAGATCATGGTAACACTGATTGCAATTGACCTTGCGCATGTTGGGATCGATCGATCCTTGAACTCCCTGACTATCAATTTCCAGAAAGCTATACAGGTAAGTTGTTGTATATCCTGAAACTAAGCAATGTTGCTGCCTATGGCTATTCGCTTCAAAATATTCAACAGCATGTTTATTGAATAGTACAGCCATGCAAAATTATCTCAAGGTTAGACTATTGTAACAGTCTGTTTATAGGCGCCTCAAAAGATGCTATGCGCAAACTCCAAGCAATTCAGAATGCAGCCGCTAGAGTTGTTTCCCTAAAGCGTAAGAGTGATCATATCAGTCCCATTCTCCAAGATCTTCACTGGCTTCCAATAGAACAGAGAATACGCTTCAAAGTCCTCTGCCTAACCTATCAATGTATCATATCTACAGCACCAACCTACCTTTCAGAACTGCTAGAAACGTACACGCCAAGCAGGCGACTTAGATCTGCAAATCTAAACCTGCTTAAAATTCTGAAAGTTAAATCAACCACCTATGGTCACAGAACATTTGCTTTTGTTGCTTCTACAGAATGGAATGATCTTCCAGCTAGTCTTAAATCTTCATCCACTCTAGCTATATTTAAATCAAATCTTAAAACGTTTTTGTTCCGTCAGGCATGTCCAACTGTATGATCATTTTATTTTATTATTGTAAGCGCTTAGAGCACGCAATATTTGCGTGGAATTATAGCGCACTATAAATATCCTATTATTATTATTATTATTATTATTATTATGTAATACTAATTTCTAGCCAAATTCCGCCAAGTTTGTACTTGTGTTCGTACTCGATTTGAAACCTGAATTACCAGAAACTAAAACTCAAGGTAACTATGCAGGTAAGCTGCTGAATACTCTGAAACTAATTTAACAGCACCGAGTCAAATCACTTTCAAATTATTCAACAGAAAACTTATTAAATTAGAAATTCATCAAAGGCATACACATTGTACACTTAGTCGCGGACTTTTACATTTTGCTTGACGCTGCTATACGTCATTCTGATTGTGGCGTCATCTAACGCTTTACGTATTTAGTTATGACCTCGTATACTTTTATTGGATGAGATCCGGGCCTTTTATGATAAATAGTCCCAGGACAAACCACGATGCATTATGTCATGGTAGGCTTATGCCTCGCAACTATCTATATTAAATACATTAAAACTCATACGATGGTTGAAATAGAGTAATCAAATCTGCCAGTCAAATATATGACGTCCGAATCAATTACGTCACATATAGGTTGACGTCACAAACAATTATGTATCTGTGTCCGTCATAAACGCGTAATAGTCCATTAAGTCGTACGAATTGTATGTCTTTACTATTTAATAACAATTCTATTGAATAGTTTTAAACTAACCATAGGCAGCAACAGTACCCAGTCAAATTAGTTTAAAAATAGTCAACAGTTTACCTATATAGTTTTCTGGAAATGGAGAATAAGTGAGTTCGGGGTTCAATCGATCTCAACAATGACGAAGCGTCAGGCGGCGCTAAGCTACGTGTGGGTGGGGCATAGCTAAAACTGGATGCACCAATTGCCTCTTCACGTTCATTGCCATTGTCTACGCGGCGGTGTTCCTATATGATTGCTTTGAAACTGACTCACTGCTATTCACACCTTCACCGAGCTGACCCACGTTTCCAGGAATTCAATATTATCACACGTGTACGCGATCGATGAGCAACACCACCCACCAATCCTGCAGTGGGTTCACCAAGAAGAACTAATATACCCTCAAATAATATGACCTGGTTACTCTAGTGTGTCAGCCAGTGCAAACAATCTTTAATAAAGTCGTCAGTCACATGTGCTTGGTCTCCGGAGCTGACAAGAACCAGCGACATGTCTATGTAACATATTGTCAGTTAGCGTTCTCTTAAGACTGCTAGCAGGCATTTCTTCGCATATCTTTACAACAAGATGGTATGTGTACGAAAATGATTATGACACATTTTCCGAGCTCCCTTATATTAAGGACTTTGTGATATGTCTAGATGTATATGGTTACAATTTATACACAATATATGCAGCTCTAGCATAAGTTAACGCGTTTCCAAAACAAAAACAGGAACATGTTATTTACTTGAATATTGAATACGATGTAGGAACAGGTATGGTGAATATTTTGGACTTAATTTTATAGGAAGCCATTGCTGCACTAGGCAGCAATGGCTTGCAATCGAATTAAGGCCAACATATTCAACGGCGTGTTAAGTTTTGTTTTGTTTTGTTTTGGAGACGTGGTATGTGATTTCCACGCAAAACTGTACATATTTATTTATTTATATTTTTGTGTGGACATTCTGTCTGCCCAAGGTTAGGACTTCCGTTAATGACATATTGTTTGACCTCTATAGCTCCGTTACACATGTCAACCTGTTTTCCATTAATAATTGCATACATATGATCCATCACAGAGATTATAACCACACCAATTGTCCTTAATGAATGCCCGTTATAGTGTTAGAAGGCGGATGATGAACATACTTGTATTCGGTGCCAGGAGACGTGAAGGAAGAACAGAACATTGCGCTCACTGCAGTTCAATAGACATTATTATAACACTATATCCGTCTCACTAATGTTGTGTAACTATGACAGCTGAAGAGACTCGACGCATGTTCAGCGAGCAATTACAGAATCTAAACTCAACACTTTACAAATTCAGCAACACAGGTTAAGTGTATGTGGGCGCATCACAACGGAGATGTTCAGTGCTTGCCCGTGTTCTTTAAATGCCAGAGAATGTGTCCCCTCAGAAACCTACTATCTGTCAACACGTATCGGACACACAGAGGATGTCCAAAACCAGCCTGATGGGCGATTTGTAATCAGACCTATGAACGTAATCTGAGGCCTCTGAACATTTTTAAAAAACCCACTAAAGTAGCTAAAGGTGGTCGAAATGAACAAAATACAGTGATGAAGGTTGAGGAAAACATTTTGAATCTGAATGCAGTTTCCTCTCAAGCGCTGAATATAGTCGCTATCAGAGTTATTGATTAAGATGGCGGCTCAGGTCCTTCTAAATATATTCCACTGCGTCGTGACGTCCACCGCCAGTTCATGCTACAGTAGTGGTGCATTGCAATGCAATGCCAAATACAAACAATCCCACTAATATCACCATAATTATGTGTAAGCTGGTGAAAATTAGTGTTTGGGATAAACAACTCGTTAGCAATCCCCTGACATTGCTGTTTACAGGGAAGTCACGGGCCAACTACTGGGCGAATGCGGCCTGCTATCGCCCACACATTGGCCATTTATCGGCCTAGTGCCATGCGTGATTGTGGTCCAGGCCAAAGCTTATTACACCCGGCAACAATCAAAATTAATTTTATTTTCCTGTGCAACAGATTTGATTTGGAATATGAATGATTTAAGAAGTATTTGATTTATTACACCACTTGTTTGGTACACATCCACACACATGCTACAACGACCCCATGTCGCGCAGGATGTGGGCAAACGATTTTTTTCCTTTTGTAGAACACGTAATTCAAAGGTGATGGATTTTAAGGCAAACTTTGTTACTTTTTGACATATTGAGCTCATACATGTGATTGACTAGGTTCTCGTGTATCATATTTATGCCCGAAATTCTGTCCAAAAGTTCATTTTTGTATTAGTTATCCTTGCTATGCGAAGAATTACGATGACTACAGCGTCTACTCTTTTTAAAACAGAATCGTACACTACAATTTTACTGTAGCGAGAAACAGGGCGGCCAACTCTCCGGATTTATCCGAAAATTGCGTATTTTTCACATGCCTCTGGATTTCCCGATATCGGATATGCTGAATTAGGAATATTCATGCAATAATTAATTTGTTAACAGTTATCGTGTTATACAATGCAACTTTGACCCATTTAGTCTAAATAGCCAAATGATTTATTGATATATATATATATATATATATATAATTATAATACTATTAACTGGCAAGTTAATTATAGTTTTAAAATGATGATGTGCGTGAATTTCTGCACGCTCTCGTTGCTTCCGCGTTTTGTCCGAAAAGGGAAAAGGCAAACTGCGCGCTCTCGCGCTCGTCTGAAGATATTTTCTCGACAAAAATTTCATAACAAGCTGGTCGCCCTGAGAAAACTTCGAAATTTTCAGGATAGAGAGTCTTGATCTCCATACGTCCAGAAATTATCAATGATCAAAGTTGCCTGAGCTCCAGAAGCTGTGAATAGCCATCAATCCTTGACGATTGTACGAAAGCAATTCACTCTCCACACCTTGGAACGGCGAGCAAGACAAACATACGCCATTGACAGCTTGGATTATTCTCGGCTCACCGAGACTGTGTGTCGAAATCCCATCAATCAGTAACATTAACTCGGCCAATGTCAGCAGATCGGAGCCGACACCATTGAGGAAAAGCCAGCCAGATACAAATTAATTTACTGAATAAACACGTCGTCTCATCGACGGTCAGTGTTCCTAGAGCATAGATTAAATAGATATAGCCTTAGTGAAAACTAATCTAGTTATTGTAAAATCTGTGTTCATTCTACGTGTGCTGGCCGTGACGTGTGCCAATAGGACCCTCTTCCAACTCCTCGCCACAATCGTCGATATCGTCGATGTCCTTGTCAGTGGCAGAGATGGAAGAAGCAGCAACCGCGACAACGAAATCAGACAGAGTGATCTATTTCTGCCCCGCCAATTTCTAGCTAACCTCCGCCCATGTTTCTAGATGTTAGAAACATTTAAAACTTTGAAACATGAATTCCCAGAAGCTAATAAAGGTAATTATATAGGTAATCTCCCAGTAAAATTAGTTTCAAAATATTCAACAGAAAGTTTATTAAATTGCAAATTCACCAAAGGAGATACAACTTTCGTGATGGGCACATCGATTTTCTAGACGGAGATACGTGATTTTGTTTGCGACGTGAGCTAATGTGTGATGTATCTATGACGTAAGATACTTGACTGAAAGATCGGCCAGCTCTATATCTGCTGTTGGTATGGTAATTCCGAAAAAGATGCAATGGTACCCTAAGGTGGTTTATGCTTTCAGTAAATTACAGAAGCATGTAACAAGCTCCAAAACAAATACGCTATTTTACCAAATTCGACAATGGGCAATGTGATATTGCCCATTGTCGAATTTGGTGAAATAGAGTATTTGTTTTGGAGCTTGTTAGATGCTTCTGTGATTTACTGAACGCATACACCACCTTAGGCCATGCATTGTATATGATTTTGTAACCACAGAAACATCTTTATAATGTAGGGTATCTACGAGCTATCTGCCAGTGTGCAAAGGTTAATGTGACATTAGTAGATTATGTGATGATCACTAGGACTTTAATGTCTAAATTTGGTTAAGAGCATTAACATATTTCCTTCTTGAATGTCGATCTACAGGTCAAATGAAAATTATTCTTGAAAATTTACCACTGGGATGGCTGGCTCTCTTACCGAGGCAGTCATTTCAGCGGCAAAAATTAAAAAAAGTATTCCCGTGGCCTGCAAATTGGCATTCCACCCGGTCAGGATTTAGAACAAAATTTGCTCGCGACGAGATGACTATTTTTGTAAATTTACCACTGAAATTTACGAAAACTGATCTATTTGTTGTCCTGCGAATGGAGGCTGTTTTTTGGCCGGTTTGAACATTAAATTGTTAATGATCAAGAAAATGTGTCCATTTTCAAGCCAAGAAAAGATGTTATTTTGAGAATTTTACCACTGAAGTGACTGGCTCGGTTACCGAGCCAGTCATTCCAGTGATAAATAGCCAAAAAGCCGTCCTCTCCTTTCTCAAGACAACGTGAGATATAGTTTAAACCAGTCTGACCATTGAAGGGTAATGTTGACGCAAAAGAGGTTACACAATAACTCGTGACTATTTGCATGATACGGCGTTGCTACAAGCTGTGACTTTGAAACGCAGCTACCTGAATCACCAAAAATATATAAAATGCATCCTCCATTCCAGCTCTCACATCTCGTCTTTATTCCCATTGTTAGATAAGAGCGCTACAGAGAGGGATGATCGTCACCGCCATTCAAATAATCAGAAATCACCTATAGATCTCTCTAGCGGCGCTGGGTAATCGGATTTCCCAGGACGGCTGATGGCTTAACGGGCTGCTGGCTGAATCTCTACATACTACATTTTGTATGTGGTTTATCTCTGGTCATGCTGAATATTTTGAAAACAATTTGACTGAAAGTTGTTGGTGGCTAAGCCACCAACAACTTTCAGTTAAATTGTTTTCAAAATATTCAACATATCCAGATATATTTCCCATTAGAATTATTGTCTGGTTGCGTGCAGTCGTCAGATAGTTACCGGTAACAAAAGAGAGATTCTCGTGGAAACTCGCCATGTGTCCTTATCCCTCTTTCCAATTACTCAACTAGATCTGTGATGATTAAATCAATGTTAGACAGTTGAACTGAAAGACGCCAGACTAAGTCACATAATCTATGTCAGAATTGCAGATAGTTCCTATACAGTATTCTATTTCACAATTCAAAATTAAACTCATGACAAAGGCCAATGACGTATATTTGTCATAAGAAACACGTATTTCCCAGTAAATAATACGAACAAATAAAATTGCGTAATCGTATTCACTTGTAGATTTATCACACGACTTTTACATATGCGGTTAACCCAATCAACTGAATAGTTTAATTCATTTCTAGCTATGCCCGCCCATTTCTAGCTATGCCACGTCCATTTCTAGCTATGCCACGTCCATTTCTAGCTATGCCACGCGTATTTCTATCTAAGCCTCGACCAAATCTTACGAGTTTTGTAATTGATTTGAAACATTGAAACGTGACTTCCCAGAATCGGAATTTTAAGGTAACTAAACACGTCTGCTGTTGACTATTTTAAACTAATTTGACTGGGGTTATTGCTGAGTATGAGAGCAACAGCTCCCATGGAAAATTAGTTTCAGAAAAATCAATTTCTCTATCAAATTGTAAATTCATCAAAGGCATACAATTCGTACACTTTTGTGACGGATTTTTCGATTTTCATGACGGGACTAAGTCATTCTGTTTGTGAGGCTAGCTGACATGTGGTGTAATGGAGGAATCCAGTTTAGGCTATGCCCCGCCTATCTCTAGCTAAAATGCACTCACGCGTTGTGATCGACCGATCCCTGTACTCTCTGAATCTCAATTTCCAGCAAAATATACAGGTAAGCTGTTGAATATTTTGAAACTAATTTGAGTGGGTGATGTTGCTGCGCCCAGTTAAATTAGTTTCAAAATATTCAAAAGAATGGTTGTTAAATAGTAAAGACATACCATTTGTACAACTTGGCGGACTATTACGCGATTATGACGGCCATAGATAGGTAATTTATGAGTCAAGCCACTTCCACCGTAGCCAAATTGACGTTATGAAGGCGGGATTCCCCTAAATCAACGCCCAGAACACGACGACTGGCTGGTAGAGCCGCCAACAAGCAGCTGACCCTCACCGCGTTACTATTGCACTAAAATATACAGCAATTTAAACCGTCTTTATGATAAACTAAAATCACAATATTATTGAAGTCGAACATGTATTAGTTTTATATTTTTGTACAATCTTCACGGAGTTTTCGCGTATACAAAGCACGCCATTATACATAGATTCATTAAATCGAGCGGATAATAGGGGCGATTTTAAAATTACAATTAATTGTATTAAATTTCACAAAACTATAAAAACTCAATCATATTATGAAATTAGTTCATCATATAAGCTGCTTAAAATGCGTTGCATTCGTCTTAACCTAATGGTAAAGTAATGCTCTTTGCTTGTCAGCTGGCCTGAGGAGTACCAGCCAGAAGCGGCGTGCGCGATGCATTATGGGAAGGTGTTTCCCCAAAATACGCTAATGTGGGAAAGGTCTATTACATAAGACCGATGACCCGTTTCTTTGCTTTGACGCACTAAAGCGCGTTAATGAACGCCGTAGTATCAAGCGGTTGTTTAGGACGATCTCTTAAAGAATAACCGCTTAGTCTCTCAGGGCACTAGGCTACCTGGGTAGATAAATATATCATAAACAATTGTGAATTGTCCACGCGTGTGTCATTTGAGAGTATGCAAGTTTATCTTTCGTTGTCTTATGGCGAGTTGATTAAAATTATCGTAAATCGGTAACATCCTTCATTAACAGCATCTGTAAAAATTCACCCATAAAAAGGACTTGGGTGAAAAGTACTGAAGGATAGGACAAGCATAATTTTGTCAAGCAAATGAATGAAGTATGCCCGTATCTTGTTGATGGTCATGCAAAATACTAAAATTGCCTTTCCCAGGCAAATAAAAAGCCACTATATCAGTGTCAACAGAGGAATCCATTTCTAGCTAAACCACGCCCGTTTCTAGCTACGCTCGTCCCACGCTTTGCCTGTGTTGGGATCAATCGAATCCACAAGGTTCCCAGACTCCCGCTTTCAAGATAACTGTACAGGTAAGCTGTTGAATATTTTAAAACTAATTGCTAATTTTGGCAGTAACAGTGCCCAGTCGAATGACTTTCAAAATTGTCAACAGAGTGTCTATAAAAATAGTAAATCCATCAAAGACACACACTTCGTCCACTTGACGGACTATTCCAGGAAGACGGAGTAGCCTATTTCTATCAATTATGATTGTGACGTCAGCCTGCATGTGATGTAAATGATTAACGCGTCATAAACCTGATCGACAGATCGGATTCATCCATTGTGCATGGTGTTTGTAATGAGTATGTCACATGGCAATAATACGCAACAATAGCGGCCATGTGGATGACGGTTATAAGAATGGGGGGCAAGGGTAATGAGGCTAATGGACATTTTCAGTCTTAGCTGTACCCCGCCCCTCACTAGCTAAGCCCCACACTCATCTGACTCGTGTTGGGATCGATCGATTCCTGAACTCCATGACTATCAATTTCCTGAAAATTATACTAGGTAAACTGTTGAATATTTTGAAAACAATTGTACTATTGTGGCAGCAACAGCGCCCAGTCAAATTAGTTTCAAAATATTCAACAGCATCTTTATTAAATAGTAAAGACATGCAATTCGTACAACACCGCCTAGCCAGCCACCAAGTATGCGTTCGTGACGTACTTATCTACGCCATTCGTGACGTCATTGATTATAACATCACCATACAGACGACATAGTTGATTATGACGTCATATGATGGATGGATAAACTGGAAAAGTCCATACTGATGACATATATTCTATTAATTTCTACTGAGTGTTCTCAAATATTGATCTTGATATATTTGATTAGAGACATAATGATCGCCCTTGTGAGGCAACAATGGTCTGATCGATTACTAATCATTCCCCGCATACGCCTTGACTTAACCAATTTATACGCGTAATAAAATCTATAGTATATTTTGAATCATGAATTCCCAGAATCCCAACTTCAATTAGACTGGGTGTTGTTGCTCCCCATAGCGCCAAGTCAAATTTGTTTCAAAATATTCAACAGCATGGCTATTAATTGGTAAATCCCTCAAAGACATACAATTCTTATACTTGACAGACCTTTCAATGGTAATGATGGAGCTAGATACGCCACTATGTATTGTGACGACAGCCTACAGGTTACGTAATTGAGTAAGACGTCTTATACTTGAGTTACGGATCTGATCCAGCCATTGATGACGCTGATAAAACACGTATTTCCGTTCTATGGCGTATCTCCTTATACTATGGGCATTTGCCACATGTTAGTATAATAGGATGCCATCTGCATACTATGTATATGGCTGTCGTTCGAGAATGGCATTAGAAGCAACGACACACCAGATAATGACATACCTTGTCACGACGATAAGATGTCACACATTCAAATTGCGAGGTAGTGTCATACTACGTTTATGACGTCACATTCTAAAATTGACATAACTACCAGCTAATGAGGGTGCATATGTTAGTTCATCCTTCAATCATACGACGTCATAATCAACTACGTACCCTGTAGGATGATGCCATTATAAATGACGTCATGCATGACGTAGATAAGTTCGTCACGACCGGTTAAATTGACGATGGACAAAATGTTGTACGAATTGTATGTCTTTCCTATTTAATGAACTTGTTCTTGACTATTTTGAAACCAATTTGAACGGGCGCTGTTGCTCCCATAGGCATCGACAGCACCCAGTCAAATTAGTTTTAAAATATTCAACAGCTTACATGCATTTTCTTGGTTAAAATCGCGATTCAGGGAGTGCTGGTATCGATCGATCCCAACACGGATGAAGTGTGAGTGGAGCTTAGATAGAGATGGGCGGGGCATCACTATAACTGGATTTCTCAATTGTGTATGCGCTTCGCGTATGCGGTGCCATCCACTATTATGTCAAACGATAAATTAACCTCTCTTGTATCAACTTAAGCCTTTAATGGTCAAACTGGCCACATGTAACTTTGCACTGGTCTTCACACATAGCTATTTGAAAGGCCTAGAGAAGAATAGTTTTAACATTTACCAAGAGAATGACTGGCTCGGTCATTCTAGTGGTAACTCTTCAAAAATACTCTTCTCTCGCCCTGCAGATAGACACTGGCTAAGTAAAAATTTAATTTTCTTTACCATTACCCCTTTAATGGTTAAAGCAGGCGAAAAGAAATTCAGTGGTAAATTTACAAAAAATTGTCTTCTAAAATTAAAATATCTTGAAAAATATTGACCATCAAAATGTTTAATTGATATATCAAGTAGTATTTTGAGCACTTTGAGGCGCTGTTGACACACGAGGGGTTAACTTGCCTTCTTTATAAGGGCGTGTGGATCTTCTTTAACGAGATTGATCTCATATATTCCCGTCAGCGTGAGAATCACGATCCTTTCGTTTAAATTTAATTTGCATGCTCTACCGCAAATCCTGTCCGTCTCACTGACAGCCAACAATTTATTTGATCATCGCAAATCGATTTGAGTAACTGAAAACACGGATCAAGTAAGACATATAGGGGATTTCAACTAGATTTTCCGTGAACATTAGATTACCAGGTCGGTATTTATGTCTGGATTCCTGACGGGATTTAAATCCTGATGTCATTATCTACCGTTATTCATGCCGCTGCGTATTCCTAAGCAGATGTTGCGTACAATGAGGCAACATGGAAGAAAGGTGATATGCGCCGTTGAGTGAATGATCAAACTATATTAAGCAATGATATTGATTTTTTTATATCACGAAGCTATGGTATTAGCACGTTAAGATTTAAATTTGTTCATAGAAATTCTTATTTTCCCATTGTATATGTCCACATGCAGACCAAGAGAAGATTAGGTTTGAAAATTTCCCAATCGAATGACTAACAAGCCAGTCATTCCAGTGGTAAAAAAAAAAGTCTTCTCTTGGCGTGCAAATGGACATTCAAGAAGTAAATATGTTTATTTTGTTGACCAAATGTATCCAGTAAGGTGTTAAACCCCTTCATGTTAGATTCAGGCCATATATACTAGGACAGTAACTGTTATAGTTATCGGCATCATGAAACTGAACGTGCACGATATAGCCCAAGATAAAATTGCGATAATTACTTCACTACAATAACTATATATCGATATATAATATAAAACATCCGGTGGGACAGTTTCTACCCACACCCTTTCTCCTAATAATATCATTTTCTTAGCCCCGCTTATGTCAACTATCTAATGGTCATGTTGGTAAAAAAAATAACCTCTGCAGTGATCTGGAGAAATGTACACTTTTAGACTAAGCGAAGAATATTTTTGAAAATTTACCACTAGAATGACTGGCTCGTTAACCGAGCCAGTCATTCCAGTGGTAAATTTTCCAAAATATTCTTCTTGGTCCGCAATTTGACACTTGCTAAACAGAAATTTTAATTTTCCTGACCATTACACTTTTGATGAATGCCCATTTGAAGGAAAACAGAAATATATTTTTTGTAAATTTTCGCTCTACATTTACAAAAATAATCATTTAGCTGGAAAATTAAAGTTTCCTTGAAAAGTATCAGGAATTAAATGGTTAATTGAAATAAATAATATTTTGAGCACTTTAATGCACCGTTGACACGAGAGATGTTAAATTAACGATACAAGTTAAACCATTACTGTCCCCGACTTTCTTCGGAACCTAGCCAGGCATCTGCCATGATATTGTCAAAGTGTCTCATCCCATTCCCTACTCAAAACTCTCAAGATGAAATTTCAGCATATGTCTGTTTAGCATAAATTAATAGTATATTTCCAAAAATGTTGCGATGGGTATAGGTTACATGGCTTTTCCGTTAAAACTGGACCTTGCGATAGTTCTATTCAAGTATCTTTTTCAGGTTTCCACAGACGACACGATCTTTGTAACAACAAAAGATATGCCAAGTATCAGCCCATTTATTTGAGTTACACACATAGATGTGTGCTGATTTATACACATTGGACGGCAGAGAAATGTTTTGAGAAGAGCCATAGAACGCATGTAAACAAAGGACCTTTCCGGTTTTAGCTATGTCATGCCTAATTAAGCTCCACCCACGCGTCGCCGGTGTTGGGATCGACCGATCGGACTAACAATTTCCAGAAAACTATACAGGTAAGCTGTTGGATATTTTGACACTAATTTGACGTGCCGGACTATTAAGCGTTTAAGACGGACTAAATCGAGCCATTCTTGCTGTAATTTATTATGACGTCACACTACACGTCACATACCTTATTATGGCGTCATATGATGGATGGATAAACTGGAAAATTCCATTATACACAGTCTGTTCTTCTATTATGTGGTCATTGATGCATGTGATGCCAACTCTTGACCACGTCGGTAATTTCATTCTGAAAGCAATCAACAATACGTTTCATGTGTTAGGAGGTACATATTGTACCTGTAGCTATGCTAGTAGTTTAACATTGTTAAGTTGAATTGTTCTGCAAAGCAAAATCGTATAGACTCAAATGTGTTCCGACCATCTTTCATAAATCAACGTACTAAGAGCTCGATATTTCCTCAGCGCAGGGGTTTACAAATGTCTTGATCTGATTGACAGATTGATTCCATGACTTCTTTCAGCATTAACAACATAGTGCCTGCCAGTCATAGTTTATGGCAAGAACGGCACTGCTTATTTCTGTGAAATCCAATAAGATGAACATCAGTGATCAATAAATCAGATATTATCACGCATACACGAGAAACGGGACCAACTTCTGCGCCATCTATGCGTAATTTTATTAGGGAGTCCGTGCGTTAATTTCCTGGTTTTCTTTGTGCTTAATGATAAGGTCAATGCACAGGGCAGGGTGTCTATATGTTAACCTGCAGAAAACGACACTAATCAAGTCTTAACCATACAGGAATTGCTGGCGACCAGAGAAAATCGTGTTTAAAACTCACCCGAGTGCATCATAAAAGCGATGATATATAAAATAGCAAAGATGATGGTGATTATGATTCCTAGAAAATGTCCAAAATACACACGATGATATTTTTGGCCACGTTCGCTGCAATACATAGCAATACGCATTGTAAGGGATGTTTTCGAGACCACTCATGCGAGAAATGGCAGGCAACCGTATATCTCAGGGTTGATTCACCCTACTTGGAGTAACCTTTGACTGTTGCTTCCTTATTTCAAGGGGATGGAGTACAATGATATTGAGTCCACGAGGTCAAAGTTCAAGTTCAGTTTGAACACGGTATAAAACTCTTTTTATGGTTAAGTTTTTAGTTTAGGTCAACAAAGTGTCATACATCTCGGCATGGCTTCACCCTATTGGGACTAAACTTTGACACATGCTTCCTTATATGACGGCGATGGAGCACAATGATATTGAGTTCATGAGATCACAGTTCAAAGTCAGTTTCAATTTGGTATAAAACTCTAATTTTTATGGTTACATTTTTGGTTTAGATCATAATAGTGCCGTATATCTCGGCATGGCTTCAACCTACAGGGACTAACCTTACACTCATGTTTCCTTTTAAGGGGATTGATCACAATGATATTGAGGCCATGAGATCAAAGTTCAAGGTCACTGTGAACTTGATATAAACTCAATTTTTTATGGTTAAGTTGTTGACTTAGCTCAACATATCATCTTATATCTCGGCATGGCTTCACCTTATTGGGACTACACTAAGTTATTGGAACTACGTATGGTCATTTAGTTGCGTCAAACACGCGGAGCAGCACACATACATTCAGAATTCTGAGGTCAAGGTCATTGTGAATGTGATATAAATCTAGATTTGTATTTGGAAAAGCATATTGCCAAGATTTTCGCCAATGACTCGTCAGTGTAACACTGATGTGTTGTTCAATATTGCAACAACAACCGTTATTCAGAACAATATTAATTGCATTAACAACGCGCCAGCCACTCCATTTTATAACGCTGGTGATTGGCCATAACACGTTACAAATATAAATTTCGGAGACGAAAATCTTTGTCTATTGTTAGTAGCCTTGGTAATAATGTTGAAATCAATCAATAGCATTTGTATCGAAACAGGTATCTTATTTGACCATTCTTCTACCCATGTACACTATCATCTTTTACCACTCATATCAGCCCTAACGGCTTCTGCAGTGGTCTTGAGAAATGTACATTTGCAGACCAAGAGAAGATTATTTTTGAAAATTTACCCCTGGATTGACTGGCTCGATAACCGCGCCAGTCATTCCAGTATTACATTTTCAAAAACAGTCGTCTCTTGGTCTGCAAATGGACATTTTCTATGAGAAAATTGAGATTTTCTTAAAGAAATTCAAGGGTTAAAGGGTTAAACTAATGGCATAAGTATCGGACTGACCAAATCCCCATACATATATTTTCAAGACACCCTAACAGATTATTACCTCTATACAATGAACTTTTAGCTATGCCCACCAATCTCTCGTTATGAAACACCACCCCTTCGCCAGTGTTGGGATCAATCGATCCATGCACTGGCTGAATCTTGATTTCGAGAAAACTATACACGCAAGCTGTTGAATATTTTGAAACTCATTTGACTGGGTGATGTCAATGCATATTGCAACAACAGTGCCCTGTCACCGTAGTATCAAAATACTCAACAGAATGTTTATTAAATAGTAAAGACACACAATTCATACAACTTGACAACCTATTGCACGTTTATGACTGACTTATTCGCGTAATTTATGATGTAATTCTTCATGATGTCAGCCTACATGCGACATAGTTGATTATGACATCATATGATTGATCGATAAACTGGATTCCTCCGTTGGTAACATGGAAGTATAAACGTATGGCTTCTTATGCAAAATATTCTGGTTAGAAGTGGCAATACGATCATATACACATAATCGACGCTGATGTTGGAGTTGTCCGGTGGTTACTAACAAATTGTCATATACCAGCTGCTGCCTACACACAATGTGACCTTAAGTAACAACATCAACTCGTAAAACAAGTATTTCAGATATTGGTCCTGCTTTCGCATGGTGAGTTCCTTCCTAAAGGAAGACACCGACCCTGTTTCGGATGGTTTTATGACTTGGATGAGTCACATGGTGTGTGTCTAAATCATTAATTGAATATGTTAGCAATCTCCAGATAAGAACATACTTGAACTGTTAGGATGCCCCGTATTGGGCTATATTTTGCATAATACTGCTAGATTAACTACTTGCTTATACCATAATGTTTTCATCATATTTTAAAAGCACATAGTTGTTACTCCTGTTTTCTTTTACTTGCCTATCAATTCCATCATTAGTCTTCGTCTCGAAAAAAACGAACTATACGATTACACAATTGAAATGATAGATGAGAGCAAAAATCAGCAATGTGGTTATATATTTCAAATTACAACTGAGAATGGACATAATGATTAATGGAAGGTTAGCAACCACCAGTGCTCCTTAGACATTGTAGACTAATGAGCTAGGCCACACACCGGTCTAACAGTAGCAACAGCGGCAACAGTAAAAACTGATGTGTTATCGAACATGGTGTCAGTTATTAAGCGAGAGTCCCCGAGTAAGTTGTGCATGTGATACCGTACAACGACTTATAATATGACATGGTATCTTTGGACGTAGTGCAGGGTGATACTAGATGCAATAGCATACGCGGATTGTACGTGAATTTACAATATCACAAACACATATTTGTACCATTGTGTTATGGGCATGTGCAAGTGTGACATGCCAGGTTTGTAGTTACTATGGTGGCATTGTCACATGAAAATAGTTGTTGTTATATTGTTGTTACCTCCCTGTGTACGAAATCTCTTTCCACATGCATCACCCATTTAACTTTTTGAATAAGAAATACTTAAATTGTATGTCGGATTGGTTATTGAGATTCCCGTTTATCCAACTGTAACTATCTTAGTCTACGTAAAGCTTGGATGATATAACATAATCAAACTTAAATTTTCTAAGCAACAACTTTATAATTATTTGAATCAATATTAACTTGATGTTGCGTACAGTAAATTGGTGTGTAAAATATATGTAGCAGCAGGGTTAATATAATCTGAACCCGAGTGTATTGAGAATATGGATAACACGTATGTGCACTTGGAAAACGTTTGCTATGTGGATGCCTGTAGGCTACTCGAAAGCCACATTCACTCGCCAATAACGTGGGTAGCTAAGCTCTAAATTATGTTTCCACAGACATCTGCAATATACATAAAACATACCCTTTTATTTCTATTAGACGAGAAGATGATCTATAATAATAGAATATTAGTTATTAGTTTTCAATTAAGCTATATACTCACGCTTCTTTTAGCGGATATCTGCCTCTGGCGCGACAAATTATGTTTCTTTAAGAATGTGGCAGTCGTAAAACCACCCATCATAAAGACACTATCGTTTGATAGCAAAATCATTATAATTTTAAAACCGCTTAATAGCCAGTGCACACCGGTTTCAATGATCAATGGATGGATCCAATCTGCCACATAAGTATCTAACGTCATAATCACATATGCCACTTGCTATCCGACATCATAATCAAAATGACGTAGCTTCGTCATAAAGATAAAAACATCTGTCAAGAAAGCGCACACATTGTATGTCCTCGCGAAGCAATTATAATTTAATAAAATTCCATGGGCTGCAACTGCTCGTAAAATTAGTTTCAAAATATTCAACAGCTTACCTGTATAGTTACAGTTAAACTGGGAATCGAGGGAATCAGTTTTCAAAGTTTCTACCTAAGCCTAATACGAGTAGACCGTATACGGATCTTAGCTATAAATGAGCGTGGTATAGCTGGAAATGGGCGTGGTATATCTAGAAATGGGTCGCGCTATTCTGAATCAATCATACAGTTATATGCCCATTATACAATTTCTTATAGACTAGTTTTGATGTATGTGCAATTCCTTGCACAGACAAGCCGGATGATCACCCATGTGTCATGTTTATTCAGCAAACTCATTTGTATCTGACTGTCTTTATTCCGATCTTGTCGAACCTCTGTCCTGACAATGGCTTTGTTAATGCGACTGCTTGCTGGAATTTTGGCAACCATTCCTCCTGTGTTGATGAAGAGCGGCCAATAATGCTCTGTCTCTTAGCTACTAAGCATCGTTGTAAATGGTTACCTGTCACGTTCGAGCATAAATGTTGACGAATAATCAGACGATCTGCTATCATCAGTGATTAAATACTGTCCTGGCCAGACATTCCAGAGTTGGACGACCGACCTATAATCACTGATACTTACTTTAATGACTTTATCATCTCGCGTGTACCGCGTTTGTCATTTGCCAGTTGCTTCATAGATAACTGCTTGGAATCTTAGAATCAATCAAGTCTGTTTGGACGTTAGCATTATGTAGCAACCTAGAGAACCTGGGACGATGTCCAGAAAGAAAAGTTTCCAAGTAATGGGATTGCTGTCATACAGTATACTTTGGACACACGCACGCACGCACGCACGCACGCACGCACGCACGCACGCACGCACGCACGCACGCACGCACGCACGCACGCACGCACACACACAAACACGGACTCACACACGCACGCACGCACGCACGCGCGCGCGTACACACACACACACACACACGCACACACACACGCTGGCACGCACACACGCACGCACGCACGCGCGCGCAAACACACACACACACACACACACATGCAATCACGCACGATGGTAAAAGGAAGCAAGTGTTAACATGTTCGTATTCACGTTTATTGTGACAAAACGGAGGAACATAGTCACTTGTTCCTTTTTGCCACTGTAACCAAGAACTCTGGAGGAACGTGTTGCCTTACGCCACCCTGATTCCCGCTCCTATTACTTCAGTCTTCTAATACAAGATATAACTTGCTTCCTACATGCGCATAGACTTGAAATCACAATTATGGAAGCGCAGTCGGTACGCTACCTAGGCTCACTAATTCAAGGTCACCAAGACCACGGCTTACGATCTCATAGAGGAGCACTTGGACACAGGTGCACAGCCATGTTGTTCAGCGGTTGCGGGTGGGGGGGGGGGGTTGGGGCGTGGTCGTGTAGCTTAGTAGACACCAAGCGTAACATATATGAGAGGTATTTTCGCCTGATACACATCCGTATAAGTGACTCAGACCAGGTCCACTAACATATGGATGTTGTTTATTTGGATACGTTTAACCAATAGCAATGAAAGAAAAGGCACTGGGCACTATATCTGAAAGATGGGAAAGTGGATATTTTGAGTACGACACGATGTGGATTACATGATTTTAAGGAATACATATTTTAAAGCTAAATCGCCATTCGCTGGTTGGTCTGATTCTTTTGTGCCTAGAATTATCTAGTCATATTTAAATGGATATTAATCCTATTTCTCAATTGCTCCATTGTACCAATAGATAATGATATATAGATTCCATATCATTCAATTTCCGGGGGGGGGGGGGATACTTTAACAGTATCACAATGAATTGATTTTAATTTCACGAAAATGTTGATCTGTGGTCGCCGCCATATTATCTTCGCAAGCGATAGCTTTTGCTTTATTACGTAATAACACTTGTGTTGACTATTTTGAAACTAATTTTATTGGAAGCTGTTGCTGCCCGAGACACACACCGCTTCCGGTAAAATTAGATTCAAATTGATTAATAACCTATTTGTATTATCACTTTGCACCCAAATTCCGCAGCTAGGGATGGCACCTCTATGGCAGAGCATAGGTAATCTGTCAAAATTTAATCTTTCATCTGCAACCCACATTGGTACCGATACTGCCACTAGCACTAGCACTGTTCGGTTGATTGAAATACACTGTTTGCACTGAAAATATTTTTCACTGAAGCAATCAGTGCACACAACCAACATATGGCTAAACCCTTTGTTTCCAGCAAAGGCTTTGGAATGAATATTGGTAGTGTGCGTTTAATATTAGTAAATATTATTTTGAATAAACCGAATCATCTATTGTAGTATTATGCTGTCAATCAGATTTCCCATTCATGATATAAATGTATGTCAATGGAGCTGTGTCTAGTAACTAAACAATCAATAATCAGTATTTATCACAAACACACAGTCACATAATTGTGGCTTGTTTTCTGTCTGAAAATTGATTTTCTCAATAACAGTATTTGCATTTATTGCCATCACACAGGACAATGTTTGCACAGTTTATTTACCTAAACAAAAACACTGAAATTTATAAAGTAAATTACTCATGAAAGACAATATAGTCGATTGCTGAATCAACTCCATCATGTTTCTCACCAAGACTTGTTTACTAAGCTTTACGTTTGTCATTTTTTTACCTACTGAATGGGATGTCATGTCCATATAATCTGTCGAATTATTGATTATGAGCGAAATAACTTTTGTCATTTTACAAATAAAACGCTAGCCATACGTAATGATATGGCGTTTGTGTGATAACAATCTTACCCGCATTTCTGGTTGACCATTTTTAGAATGAGAGCCAAATAGTTAGGTTGAATTTAGTTTATATTGGTATCTAATTATATATAGGCTATACAACGCCTCTGTTGCATTTGTATGCTAGAAAATAGCTGCCATCAATTTATATTTCACCAGAAGTTGAATTAATATGAATTTCAAACAACCACCATCGTTATATTGATTGCGATTCAGTTATGACACTTGTGTGCTTTTCAACACATATTTAATTGTCTAAGAATGGATGAATCCGATCTGTTAGTAAAATATATAACGTTATAATCAATTACATAATATGCGTTCTGAAGCCTTAGTAAAAATGCGTAATGAATGACGCAACTAGGTTCATCATGAACATTGTTGAATACTTTGAAACTAACTTTACTGAGCGTTGTAGCTATACACCAAAGAATGTCAAACAAATAATTATAATGTCCGTAGAAAAGGATAATACAATCTTGAAATTGGGAGCTCAATGACATATGTTGGCATGCATATGGGTTTACGGAAATCATTTTAACAATGGTTCATGGAATACAGTACAGCTTAAATTATCATATTTCCAAAACAAAATAAAACGTGCCATTGAATAATTTGATCTTAATTTGATGGCACCATGGCTTCCACTTAAATTAAGTCTAAAATCTCGAACAGAACATTTCCTAAGTCATTTAAAAGTTTTCCTAACTAACATATTTCTGTTTCTGTTTTGGAGATATGTTAACTTATCTGTGAGCCGCACTGTAACATTTCCTTTAAATACCACATCAGTGTATGATTTATTTAATCAAATTTAATTGAAGGAAGGTAGATCCAGCTAGAAAGTGAATCTCATATTCTGTTGACGTATTTTACAGAAGGAAAGATAATCAGCTACGCGGCGTGTATGGTGACGTCATAATCATTACGTCATAAATGATTGTATATGTCAAATTAGTTCCAAAATATTCAATAGCTTACCCGCATAGTTTTCTGGAAATTTATTGTCAGGGAGTTCAGAGAACAATCGATCCCAACACGAGCGAGGTGTGGATGGGGATTAGCTAGAGATGGGCGGGGCATAACTAAAAATGGAAAGGTCCATTCGCTTAGGACCCAACAATCATTATTTCACTCAAATCAAACTCGTAATGAGGGTGCGTTGAAATTAATCATTCGCGAATTAAAATGCTGCAATTGTGAACTAAAACTATCATATTTCGGCTAAAATATTACAAGTTTTCAAAATGCGTTCGGAGATCTGAAGCAACATCTCTTTATTTGCGCCTTTTAGACATGGCCCATGCACATATACTCACCTACATTTTTCACTGATATGGCCAGTCAGGGTCTTTGAGTGAAATGATGTGGGATGACTGTATCAGTCAGCAATTCGGTAGAAAGAAGTACACGCGAGGAGAGTTTCAAAATGGGCATCATTTAAAGCGCACCAAATACATCAACGTAGTTTGCAGTAAGTGTTCTGGCACAATGACAAATGAATTGGATGTCTGCGGGAAATAGAGATGACCTTTCCTGTATCTAGAGTTTACCGGTTCAGCTGCCAAGTTGCTGTGTCTAATAAGGGCCCTAAGGTGAAGTAAGAGACTGTGGCAAAACAGTCAGCAAACTCCAAACAGAAGCCACCTTTTGCCAGTCTAGACAAATTGAGAGGAAATGAATGGATAATATTGACTGTTGTTGGCTGTCATCCAGCCACTTCATAGAACCGTGCCAATGACTGGCATTTAAAGCAAATCCTACAAGTCAATTATCGGCATCAGCGGAACAGGTGCTTGGAAAAATTACACCATAATAAAAAGAATGACGTGTATCACATTATCCCATTTTGACTCTATGTGGGAGTATCTAGTAACTACATGATCAATAATAGGTATGTATCACAAACCAGTCATATAATTATGGCTTGCATTCTGTCTCAAAATTCATTTTCTCAATGATGTTATTTCCATTTAGGGTCTAACAAAATACATGAGACTAGTTTCTGTGTTCAATATACAAACAACCCAATCAGTTTCATGATACAACAATGTCTATACAGTTTTATTTATCAATGACAATCATTTCTCTACATTTATCTCCAGTTTCTAAACAAAACACTGGCATTTACTAAGTAAATTCTCAGGGAAAGACAATATATGGCTGATAGCTGAATGAAACTCATCATGTTTCTCACTAAGACCTGTTTACAAAGCATTATGAGTGAGAGTTTGTTTACTAAATGAATGACATGACAAGCAATATGTCCATATAATCTATCAAGTCTATTGTTTATATATCTTATCATAATGTTGACATTTGTCAAATAAAGCTCCGGACATTGGTGACGATATGAATATCATGTCATGACAATCTTAACTACACTTACCTTGACCAATGCAGAATTGTTACTGAATAGTCAGAATCAACGACACTCCCGTATTCTACTAATTGGAAAAGAATTTGTGATGATTGAATCGACAGTCGTACATACATATTTTTATTACGCCGCATATGCTATTTGTACATGGGGTCTTCTGTAATATATCATAGGAATTCTCGTTTATCTCATGATAAATCCCCAGTTAATGCGAAGTATAAATCACGATCAAAGATAACTATAGTTTACAAGATACCAATCAAACTCGAAATAGTTAACCACCTATTTATCTATAGTCGACCAGCCATCCGACATCGGTCGCAAAGTGTTCATGCAATATGTGTGTGTATAATCCAAAATGGCGGCCAATCCTTACACGCTATTGATAAATGTATGCACGCGTGTAAATATTTCCATAATTGATTACTTTTGATGAAATTAGCTTAAGCAATCTAGACACCATAACTGCAAGTCTGTCTTTGATGAAGTTACAATTCACTAATCATTCTGTTCAAAACTGTAAAACATAATTTGACTCGGAGCGCTTGAATAGGCAGCAATATCTCCCAGGCAAATTAGTTTTAAAATATTCGACATCTTACAAGTATAATTACATTAAAATAGCCTTTCTGGAATTCCAGGGTTCATTGTTTAAAATCAATTCCAAACACACGTAAACGTTGACAGAGCTTAACGAGAAATGAGAGGGGCATAGCAAAGATAGATCCCTATATTGTTTTATGAACACTGGGTCACGTTCACCTACACCCATCATCATTATGACTTTACTGGCTCATTGTATATTCGACAGTGCATTGTGGATCGTGTAAGTATGGAAATGTGTTAATTTCTCATTCAGTTGGGAATAAAACTGTCAGTCAGATTAACTTATTTGCTGCTATATCGACAGCCGCATGCTTGTCATTATGGAAAGGATGAATGACGTCTTGAAAACATTAATTTAAATCACGATATTTTCGGCAAATGTATCTCTATTATCAAATGTATTTGCGTTTCCAAATATCTAATCACACCCTGGCTAACCCGTTTGCCTGTCTGCGTGCTGTCTGCCAGTCTGCCTATTTACATGCATGCGTGCCTCTCCGCTTGCCTGCTTGTATGTGTGCCTACCTACTCGCCTACCTGTTTGCTTGCCTGCCTGCGTGTCTGCCTACATTGCTCCAATGGTGGTTATTCTAGTCTGTCTGTGGTGTATGCTCCCCACCCCCACGAATACACTTTTATTTGTTCTTCAATATGTCTACCCATTCCTATATCCATCCATATGCCAGTGTCTATGCCTGTATGTCCGTCTTGGTAATTCAGTCAAGATGCCACATAAACTGTGAAATTATACAGACATGGCTTTTAAACAGTAACATGCAATAGCCCTTCTTCCCCACCCACCACCACCAAGCCAAACGGTGACACACAAAAAAAGAAAAATCGTTAACAAATATTAGCATGTACCCATGCCATTGGTTCTTCAAGAGCAGGAGTACCCGGTTTGTTATGAAATATATCCTACGACAAATGTACAAGGAAATGGATGTCAAATGGTGTGAGAGTCGTGTTAGTTCGACTAACAAATACGCAAGATTGATGACTTGGGTAGTGTTTCTTTGCTCTGGCTCACTAAAGTAGTCTAAGTCAGATCATGGCATTTTGAGATTATTTAGGAACATGGAAAGCTGGGAATTACCATAGTTCTTGTAAGGATGACAATGTATAGTTATTGCTGATATGTTATAGAAAATCCACTTAGTCTAGCCTATCGTTAGTTTAACTCTGATAGATAAATATCTTTTTCTAGAGATGACTAAGCAACTTTACACCCGTGTGCCATTGCAGGTATTCAATTTTATAATATCAACGATTTATTCTGCTTTATTGTATAATTGATAGATAAAAGTGATTTGTTATAACTTATATAAAAAAAGTGAAATAATCGTAAAGTGCATATACACGTATAAACCATAAATGAGTCAGTAACACCACTTGTTAGAATGAGAGTTTAATATGTATACCGTATTCAACCGTAACATCGTTTAGCGAAAGATTGAATAAGTGAAGCATATACTGGGGAATAGGCCACGCATAATATTGTCAGCCCAATCGATGGCTTATGATGAAACATTGTTGATGTTTATTCGAAATATCAAAATTGCTGTTCGAAAGTGTTTGCTATGAATCTGACCAAGTGCAAGAATAAACAACAATAATAGTAATGCGGAGGACGGTGATAGGAAGGGCAGTGAAGAGGGTAATATTGATGATTATGTGTATTTGGATGACATATATTCTATTACTCTCTACTAAGTGTTCTCAAATATTGATCTTAATATATTTGATTAGAGATATAATGATCACCGTAATGAGTCAACTATCGATACCCCAACCCACCTCATTGAACATTAGATCAACATGGAACTTGTGGGCAGTGCACTGCCATAACGCACAGTTCAATCACATCCTTGATGGATTGGCAACAGTACTTCCCATGAAACATGTACATCTAAACGACGCATTGAAAAATGATAGGAAATGCATCACAGTAACACTATGTATGTTCTTTAGCCAAATCTTAGTGGCATTTGCATATTAAAAGATTACAGATTTCCCGACACATGAATCTATGTAAATCTCGTCTTATTATTACTACACACCAAGCATGCCTCGAGTGGCAACGATTTTAGGAGAATTAGTTTCAAAATAATTTACAGCTTACCACTATGTCGTGCAAATACAGCTATGCCTTGCAAAAAGGACATCGCGTTTCATGAATGACGCGCTTAAATAGAAACTGTAGTTGGAGTAAAATGTGTCCGATAAAGGAAATAAATGAATAATTTATGTCACGTATGATGCGATTTGAGTGGTGTAGACGAATGGCTGAATCGATGGCTCTCATTGGTTAATGCCTACAGGCTGCCAACCATTCACATCCAGCGACACACTAGATGAGATACCTTATCATGATGATATGATATTACACTTTCCAAGATTGACAGGTCTACCAACTAAACTCCGCGATATGGAGCATTTGCTTCGAGAATGTGGTATTATCTACTAGAATCGCACAGGCCAGGGCGATGTGTGTTTATATACCATTTGATCCCGAAATCCCAAATTATATAGGCTATATACGAATTAGTAACCATTCTGTTGAATATTTTGAAACTAATTTAACTGGGAGCTATTGCAGCCTAGTTTCAAAATATTAAATAGTTTACCTTGAAATTGGGATCTCACGCATGAACAACTAGAACTTAATATCTTTATACGAGGGTGCGCATTTGTTTTAATGATATTGGTTTATTGTCGTCACGTCAGCGAGATAATCACGTAGATTTCGATTTAAAAAAATTCACACGGTCTACACCTAAAACTATCTGTATCACTGACTGTCTAATGTTTATTTGATCATCACAAATCGAGTTGAGTAACTAGAAGCAAGGATTAAGTAAGACGTATGGTAAATTTCCACTAGATTTCCCCTGAAAATCAGATTACCAGGCCAGTATTTATGTTTGGAAGCCTGCCGGTACTTAAATCCCAAGGCTTTATCATTATCTACTGCTTTTGATGTTGCTGAGTATTCCTAAGCATATGCACACGTGCAATAAGGACAATGAGGCATGAAGGCGATATTACATCGTCGGAGGAATAAGGGAGTTATATTAAACAATCATATTGATGTTTTCTTATATCACAGATCTATCATATTAGCAGATTAACCATCTTAAATTGTTCATGGAAATTCCAATTTTCGCATTGAAAATGTCCACTTGCAGACCACGATAAGACTATTTTTGAAAATGTATCACTGGTATGACACAGACACGCCAGTCATTGTAGTGATACAGTTGAAAAGAAATAGTCTCTTGGCCTGCAAATTTACACTCTATGAGTAAATATTTTAATTTTCCTGACCAAATTTAGCCATTAAAGTGTTAAAACCATTCATCTTGGTTTCTCGACATATATACTAGAACAGCAACTATTTGTAGGTATCGCCATCATGAAACTGGAAGGGATCGACATAGCGCAAGCTAATATCGCAATAATCACGATATATCGAGTTATGATGTAAAACGTCATGTGTGAAATATTATATTTCTGAAAGTGTTGTGATGAGTAGAGGTTGTTTGGCTTTCCTTCAAATTAACAACTCGTTATGGGTCTATTCCAGTCACATCACCAGGTTTCCACAAACAACAAGCTCGGTGCAACAACAAATTGCTACATATGTAGCAACCCCTTTATTTGAGTTACAGAAATATGTTCGTGTTGCTTGTAAAAACATTGGACAGTGGAGAAATATTTTCGGAATAGCCAAGGAATCTATGAAAACAAGTATACGTAGTCTGTTCTTTTATTATATGATCATGTATGCATGTGATGCCAACTCTTGACCCATCAGCAATTACATCCTGAAAATGATTCAAGAATGCATTTCATATGCGAGGATGTGCACATTGTCCATGCGGACGAGCTAGAATTGTAATGGACAGTTCCAGTTTTAGCTATGCTCCGCCCATCTCTAGCTAAGCTCCACCCACACATCGCTCGTGTTGGGATCGATCGATCTCTGAACATTCTGACTATTAATTTTCAAAAAACTACACAGAAAAGCTGTTGAATATTTTGAAACTAATTTGAATAAAGCACCAACAGCCTCCAGTCAAATTAGTTGCAAAATATTCAACAGCATATTTATTAAATAGCAAATAATTACAAAGACATACAATTCATACAACGTGTCGGACTAGTTGAGATTTGATGACGGTCTACATGGAACCCTTTGTAACTCAATAATTGTAACGTCATTATGTACGTCATATGAGGCCAGATGGTGGATGGATGGATACTCTGGAAAGGTGAATTAGCACAGTTAAGTTGTATTTTTCTGCAAAAGAACCTCACATAAGATCAAATGTGTTTGATCCATGTTTCATAATTCACCGTGCTAAGAGGTCGATATTTCCTTAGCGAAGGGCTTTACAAATGACATAATCTGATTGGCACATTGATTCCATGACATCTCTCAAAACTGACAACATTATGGCTGCCATTCAAAGTTTATGACGAGAGTGCTACTGCTTATGGCTGTGACATCTAATAAAGTGAACATCAGTGACCAATAAATCACATATTATCATGCATACACGGAGAAACAGGAGCCCACTTTGCTCCATATATGCTTGTTTTTGTTAGTGAGACCGTGCGTTAATTTCCTGGTTCTCTTTATTCTTAATGATAACGTCAATAAACGCGGTAGGGTGTCCCTGCGTTAACCAGCATAAAATAACACTAATCATGTATTCAAAACACAGGAATTGCTGGCCACCAGAGAAAGGTTCGTCTAGAATTCATTCAAGTGCATCATAAAGCGATGGTATATAAGATAGTAATGATGGCAATGATGATGATGGTGGGTATAATTCGTAGAATATGGCCAAAATACACAAGATGATAGTTTTGGTCACGTGAAACCACCGTAATATAGCAATACGCATTATTATATATGGGTGCCTGCCGTTTCTAGGGTGAACGTTGACGAATTTCCTGAACATACGTAAGCTTTGTGCTAACATACTTAATATACTTTAATATTTAATACTTACCTATTCCAAAATGTATTCAGCATATTTTATAAGCACTTAATTTCTACTTATATTTTCATTTCCTGACCCGCACCACTAACCCAATCCGTATAAATTAAAATACCGAAGAATCCCCCGAGATGTCTCATACTAACGGATCACTTAGATTGCATAATCCATGAATGCATTTCCTCACTCAATCATATGACGTCATAATCAATACGCGACGTGTATGCTGACGTCATAATCATGCTGTCATGAATGATTCGATTAAGCCCGTCTTAATAGTGTGACTCGTTGTACGAATTGCTATGAAAGAAACATGCTGTTGAAAATTTTAAATCTAATTTGACTGGGCGCCCTTGCCGCCAAAGGCAGCAACAGCGCCCAGTCAAATTAGTTTCAAAATATTCAACAACATACCTGCATAGCTTTGTGGAAATATATAGTCAGGGAGTTCAGAGATCGATCGATCCCAACACGAGCGAGGTGTAGGTGGGGCTTAGATAGAGATGGGCGGGGCATACCTAAAACTGGAAATGTCAATTATCAAAACGTATCTTGTCTCATAGCAGCATATCACTTAGATTGCTTAATTATCACTTAGATGCTCAATTATCAAAACGTATCTTCCCTCCCAGTATGGACGGATCCACTGTTGCGATGTTAGCTATGCTTGCATTGGCACTCATAATAAGAGTTCAATTCGATCGTAGAAGATGACCATTGCCTCCAAAACCTTATTCAATACTTCATCAACGGCCGTTATTCAGGACTATAATAATTGCATTAACAACACCCGAACTACTCCACTTTGCATCGCTGCTGATTTGACATGACTTGTGTCAACTATGAAGTTAGGAGAGGAAAATCTGCCTCTACTCCTACTAATGTTGGTGCTAATGTTGAAATCAATCAGTCACATTTGTATCAGGAATTTTATTTGACCACTCTCCTATTCACACACCCCCTTACACCATCATCTTAAACTAGTTATTGATCTGGTCGAACCGCATAGTCTCGTATTCGCCTGACACCCTCCCACATTACTACCTGTATGTAATTGGTAACATGGCAAGAAAAACATTAAAAATATGTTTTTATTGCAAAGCATTCGGACTAGAAGTTCTATGACACAAGTCATCGTGAACGATCAAAGCGTGTATAATTTTTGTATATCAGTCGACTACACACAATGTGACATACGTCCTGATGTTACAAGGTCAACTTATAAAACATTTGTCTCGGGCTCTAATTCTCCATCCGCATGCCGATTCGCTAAAGATACCGGGCATGATCTAGCTTAGTTATAACTCGAATTAGTAGCTTAGAATATCTTGGTCATTTCCCGATATTAACATACTTAGATGCTGAACTGGCATGATGGCCTATATTTTATGGAGATGGCGTGAATTACATGAATATCTTCTCTGTGCATCTATTTTTCAAAATTTTCTAGTGACGATAGCCAGACCGCTCCTTTGGTCACATTGGTGGGCTTATACATGCTGCCAAGAAATGTCAAGATGTGTGTTGGCTCCTGGAGGCCGGTGTCGCGTGGTGGGTTGGAAAGGTCGAACTGAAATAGCTGTCTATAGATGGGCTCAAGAAACCTAGCCGGCCACCCCATTCGCTCGATACTCTCGTTTTCATGCAGAGGTTAGCGAACTTTGCTCTGTGTGGTCGTGCAGTAGCATCTAAATTCTTGATCTATTGTACGAACATTGAGTCAGACAAAGTGATAACTGGGTGGAGGACATTTCTCATCTACCTCACACCAGAGAGAGAACCATTCTGGATGCAGTAGAGATCAATATGGTCACCACAACAGCTGTACATTTGATCCGTCTCCTGGTACCGGTTCTATGACCTGGGGATGCCACACTAACTGGCTTCCAAGTCCAGTCGCCTTGCAGCAGACCAATGCCACAGGAACACCCCATGATCACTCGGATGGTGTCTACAGGGAATCATTGCACAAAAAACAATCAGCAACATCTTCAAATGCAACAAAAGCGGAATTCTATTTCTTCTGTGGGAGAACACGTGCATCAATCAGCAGATTCCACCTTTCAGGCTTAATCACTGCAAGCATGAGTATACCACTAATGGTTGACTTCAGAATGCCCATTTCACTGTCAGTTTCTCACTACTCCAATCAAGATTAGGATTCTGTTGGGGTAAGAATAGCATGCCTTGCTGGCATTTATGTAGGCTATATTTATTTAGAATATCCTTAACCCCAACCACATTGTATTCAGGGCAGGGACGTTTGCGGCAACGTAGTCTACATACAACGTTATACAAGTAGGCTATCTACTATATATTTGATTTTACATCTAAATAATGTTCTAAAATTATCGATAATAATTTATATTAATTATCGATATTTTCCATACATCTATGGAATGATACGCATATTATACCCTATAATAATTTCCAGAATTATGCGAATGGACAGCTCTTGGTGACTGTTTTAAGGTTCATGATTTTATAACAAAGCCGAGATTTTAACCATAAATATCTCGTCGAATAGTAATCAGAGCGCTGTGCCTTTAGCTGAAATACTCTGTAGATTAGAAATATCATAATCGTTCATGGTGTATTTCCACACAGACATAAACGAAATGATTGTCGTATGTAAATGTGACATTATTATAAAATGTATGTGAATATGGCTTGCTGACATATAGATTTTCTCAAATTAGCCATTCTTTGTTCCAGAAGAAACTGCGCAAAGCCAGGATAATTCGATAATTCTTCAGCTAAGTGTATGCCGATATTCATGTCCAGAAATGCGGGAGAGCGGTAGTGATGGTGGTGGTTGTAGTGGTGTGGGCAGGATGGGGTGGAGGTGGACACTCTGAATAACCACCTGCATTGTATCTACTATTAGTTAATCCTCCAGAAAAGGTTTGATTTTGACATGACAATCGCGGCACATGGACTAGTTCTCAACTGTGCCCAGCCGCCCCACTCCACCTGGACTTTGTGTCTTGCACAACACCCATGGATGTACATAATGAAAAATGGAATGTTAGTGACCACCCAAGCAGCCCTAGAGTTGGTAGATGAGGGAGAAAGCCAGCACACAGGGCAATTGCTCCAGCAGTGGTGATAGTTCTGTCACCGAATGATGTGTCAATTATTAAGTGAGGCTTGCCGGGTATAATTTGCTTGTGATATCGTACAACGACGTTTGATACGACATGGTATAATAGTTGGAAATTGTATTGTGTGGAAATAGCTACAATAGGATAAGTAGATTCCATATGAATTTACCGTATCACATGCACGTTTTAGTATCGTTGTGCTTTGGACATGTTCAATTGCGACATGACACTTTTTGCAGTTATGATGCGAACACATGGCGGATGAACATACTTGGCGGATGAACATAGTTGACGGTATATTGCTGTGTACAGGACATTATACATTTGTGATCCATGTACCCGACATATATATGCACAAAACATCTTTCCACAGCTATCATCCATTTCAACTTTTTGGCATGAGAATATCACAAATTCTAAAAATGTGTGGTTATTAAGTTGCCCGTTTAGCCAACTGTAGCTATTCTAGTTTACTTCAAACCTGCGTCATTTAGGAAAGCAAACTTGAATACTTTAAGCCAAGACATAAGTATTTGAAGCAATATTAACTTGATGATGCACTCAGTAAAAGGGTGTGTAACATCTACCAGATTGGCTTTAACATGCACCGAACAGTGTGTTTGTGTGGCGAATAGTGATAAGACATATGAACATATGGACAATGTATGCTATGTTAATGATTGTAAGCCACATTCACTCGCCATCAGCAAGGGTACCTAACCTCTTAATAACCTTTCAACAGCCATGTGCACCATACATAAAGTACGACGTTTTATTTCTCATGGACGACGGCGTTGCTAGCAGAGTTAGCATACAACGAGATGGTGATTTATGACAATAGATTATTGGCTATTAGTCTTCAGCTAAGCTATATTCTAAGGCCCCTCTACAGCGGACCCCTGACTCTGGATCCACAAAATGTTAAATATACATCATCCTGTGGCGCCGGAAGGAGTATCATATAAACACTGTTTAATAGCAAAATATATGTCATCATAATCACATCCGGTATTTGTTATCTAACATTGTAATCAAAATGACGTAGCTCCATCAATGCATATACAATTTAAAGGGATGCTAATCTCATGTCAAATGTTGTTTTGCACGGATATATTATGGTTTATAGATTCCATATCATTTATATTCTGTCACATTCCTGTATCTGTATCACAATTATTTGCCTTGTAATACCGCTTAAATGTTGACCTGTGATCACCACAATTTTGTCTCCTCAAGCGATAGTGTGTGATGTCTTGTAAGTGCCACTGCATTACATTCTTTACTATGTAATACCCATCCAGCTGAATATCTTGAAACTAATTTAACTGGACGTTGTTGCTGCCTATGGCACCAACAACTTCCAGTCAAATTAGTTTCAAAATATTCAACAGCTTGCCTGTATGATTGCTGTTACGCGGCATTGCCAAACTATAGCTGACACCTCTCTGACTAAGCGTATATGCCGAGGCAGACACCCTAGGCTGTTTCTGATTGGTTGAAAACTAAATCATGACAGCCATCGTAGGCTGTAGAAATGTATCAACATTTAGCTACGAAAGCCTGAATATCTTTCGTTGTCAGCGTGACAAAGAGCTGAAATGGCAGGGATGGATTACGGGTGGCAAATTCTATCAATGAATAGTTAGTATAAGATAAGGTGAGATTTCCTTTAAAAATATTCCAGAGGCATCACCAGATCGCCGTACAATTAGTATTAAAATATCCAATAGTTTACCTATATACTAACCTTGAAATTTAGATTCTTAGAACTCAGTTTCAACCCGTTCTCAACATGGCAAGAATCTGTACGGAGCTTAACTAGAAATGTGCGTGGCATATCTAGAAATGTGTCACGTTATTCTAAATAATCCATACAGTTATATGTCCGTTATACGGTCTATTGTGTTATGGGCTAGTTTTGATGTATGTGCAATTCCTTGCACGGACAAGTCTGATCATCACCAATGTGCCATGTTTATTCAGCAAACGCTGACTGTCTTTACTCCAATCTTGTCGAATCTCTGTCCTGACAATGGCTTTGTTAATGATACTGATTGCTGGAATCTTGGCAAACATTCCCCCTGTGTTGATGAAGATCAGCCAAAAATGGTCGGCCTGTCTGTTACTAAGCAGCGTTATAAATGGTTACCTGTCAGGTTCTAACATAAATGTTGAAGAATGATCAGAGGTTCTGCTATCATCAGTGATTAAATACTGTCCTGTCCATACATTACAGAGATGAACAACCGACGTATAATTACTGATACTTACTTTACTTACTTTATCATCTCGTATGTAACGCTATGTGATGACGCTTGGGTCTTTTGCCAGTTGCGTCATGGATAACTGCTTCGAATCTTGGAATCAATCAAGCCTGCTTGATGTTAGCATTGTGTAGCAACCCAGCAAACCTGGGACGATGTCCAGTAATCGAAGCTTCGAAACAATGAGATTGATGCCTTGCAGTATACGTTGCCCACACGCACACATGCACGCATACACACAGACCCGCATGCATGCACAAAACATGCATGCACCCATGTACAAACGCACGTTCGTGTGCGCAGCAAAACACTCACCATGATAAATGAAAGCAGGTGTTAGCATTTTCGTATTCAAATTTACATTGACAAAACAGTGGAATATGGTCATTTGCTCCTTTTTGCCACTGTAATCTCGAATCTTGAAAACACTTTCCCCCTTATGCTACTCAGAGTCCCACTCCTATTGGGTATTACCTCCAGTCCTCTTATACAAGATGTAGCTTTCTTCCTACATGCAGAAATTATGATTATGGAAGAAAATTCACTTGCTCCATTTGGCCATGTCTGTGAATCAAAGCAATGGACAGTGTTGTACACACATTATATGGCCAGCAAACAAAGCATACGCTAATGTGATATAACAGTTCATATCTTACGGCTATCGTCTAATCCGTTACTATACTCCAAAAAGTCAATGTTATGTCATATTTGTCAAGATCAAATATTTAAAGTCTAAATAAGTTCAGGAACCCCATTTACAAATGCACACTCTCTCCAATAAATCTGCAATAATATGATGGGCAGGATAGGTATAAAATAGTCTCATGAACTCAGATTAAATCAGTAATACCGACACAAGGCAGGAGATCAGGGACGCTCGATAATACAGTACGGAGGCTCACCAATTCAAAATGTCCCCATGACCACGTGTTACAATCTTCGATAAAATCATTAGTCGCAGGCTGTTGTGGTTCAAGAGTCGGGTAGTGGCCCATAGCTTTAGTAGACACCAACAGTAACACATACGGCCGACCGGCATCTTCGTCTGATACACAGCTGCATAACTGATTCTGACCGGGTCCACTAACATATGGATGCTGTTTATTCGAAGACGTCTCACCAATAGCAATGAAATGAGAGGTACTGGGCACTATATCAGAAAGATGAGGAAATGGATATATTGACTACGATACGATGTGGAACACTGATTTTAAGGAATACATGTTTTAAAGCCAAATAGCCATTCGATTGTTGGTCTGACTCGATGATGATTTTGTGGCTGGAATTATCTAGTCGTACCTAAAGTGAGACTAATGCCATTTCACGTGTTGTATTGTACTGATAGATAATGAGTTATGGATTCCAAAACATTCACTTCCTGGCGCAGCCTTTTATCTGTTTTACAATGATTTGCTTTTTAATATCACGAACATGTTGATCTGCTCTCGTCGCCCTATTGTCTTCGAAAGCGGCGTCTTGTGATGTCATGAAGGTGCCAACATAACACTTACTTATTACGTAATAACATTCGTGATGAATATTTTGAAACTAGTTTTATGGAAGCTGTTGCTGCCTAAGGCACGCACCGATCAGTCACATTAGTTTAACATTGTTCAATAGTCTATTTGTTTTTTTCGGTTTACACACCATTCACAAACTCGGTATGACACCTCCGTGGCATGGGGTGGCAGTAGCAGTGGGGAGGTGTGGGTGGGGGGGGGGCTATGTGGGGGTGTGTGTCGTAAGAAATATGTCAAAATTTCATCTTTCAACCGCAGTCCACAATTGGACAGATATTTCCATATGCCAATTTGTTATCATGCATTCACATGAGGCATCAGCGAATACATCACGCTAGTGCTGATTGGGTGAATGTAATATACTGTTTCGAGAATTATTTTCTTTAAACCCGCACTGCAGGAAAGAATTTATTTTTAGCTGAAGCATTTTCGAAAACATCAAACAGGTTTGATTGATTACGAGTTCAGTTTGCATTCCAAATTAGTTTTCAGTGAAACAATCTATGCACACAACCGACGAGCGGCTAAAACATTTGTGTCCGGCTAAAGATTTGAAATGAATGGTGGTAGTGTGCTTCGAGATAGTAAATATTATATTGAACGAAGCTATCTATTATAGTGTGTACGCTGTCAATCAGATTCCCCATACATGCTATAAAAGTATGTTAACGTGGCGATCTCTAGTAACTAAACAATCACTAATCAGTAATCCTTACGCACATAATTATGGCTTGTTTTCTATCTCAAAATTTATTTTTCTCAATAACAATATTTGCATTTAAGGGCTGACAAAATACACGAGACCCGTTTCTTTATTCAATGAGAAAACCATCTATCCCAGAATAATGTTTGCATGGATATATTTAGCCACGTCAAACATTTCCAACCATTTATCTCCAGCTCCTAAACAAAACACTGACATTTACGAAGTAAACTCAGAGTAAGATAATATATAGTCGATTGCTAAATCATGACAAGTAATATGTCCATATAATCTGTCGAATTATTGATTAGAAGTTCGAGGAACATAACTTTTGTCATTTGACAAATAACACGCCAGGCACATTGATGAAATAGACCTTTCTATTTTAGCTATGCCCCGCCCATCACTAGCTAGGATCCACCACCTACCTCGCCGTGTTGAGATTGATCGATCCCCGAATGCCCTAGCTATCAATTTCATGAAAACTATACAGGGAAGGTGTTGAATATTTTGTAACTATTTGACTGGGTACCCAGTCAAATTAGTTTCAAAATTTTCAACAGCATATTTATTAAATAGCAAAAGCAAATAATTTGTACAACAACGCATAGACCGTCTTCAAATATGCGTTCGTGACGTACTTATCGACGTCCTTCTTGACGTCATTCATTATGATGTCATTCTACACCTCACGTAGTTCATTATGACGTCATATGATGGGTGGGTACTCTGGAAAGGTGAATTGGATACATTTTAAGCCTACACAGATTAATAATGTTGTATTTAAAGACGAACACGACTACTATTAACGATCCGAAAATAGATTTATTAAACGTGTAAAACAATTTGACGACTTGAAGAAATAACTTGATAAATATTCATAGATTACCTTCTAGAATTGACTAGAATAATACTGACAATTTAATAGCCATGCCAATTTCGTACTACGCCAACTCTTATTGCAATGGCATCTGATCTAAGCTCCACCAACAACATCAGTTTGGCGAGTGTTTATCTAAGCCCTGTGTAAGTGTCTTATATAGAATTAAGCAATCACAGACACGTGCTAATAACTAATTATTATGATAACTATTCTTTGCATTTGATTGGATATCTCTAAATACTAACCAATCAACCCATATCCATGGCATAATATTTTCCAGATCAATCCAGTACAAGACGGATTAATATGACGAATATACGAGTAGTTAACATTAACATTCATATTTTTATTAGTTCGTCAAACTCGGATTCCATGCATGCTTAAGCATTCCGATCTTGCCTGACAGGTATACGACTTAGTTTCACCTATGTATTTGCAATGGGAAAGCTTGAGGTTCACTGACTTCCTATTCATCTAAATGCAATACGGGTTGACCTCTGACATAGCACGTACATGATGCCTCATTTCTTGAAACACCAAGAGTGGGTGTAAGTTGTGATTCATAGTCTCATGCTTCTATTACGAAAGTAGAAGAGAACCGGAAAATTAACCATGTACATGCGCTGGGATAAGTCTTCGCTCCATTGTCTTAGAACATTGTCTTAAGGAACATATTAAAAGTATTGACGCACCCATTAGTAAAATACACATGTGCCAATTCTGGTACAAAGTACGATGTGCTGAATATTACCAGAAAATGTCGCTTGATAAACATACATGTTTCTACTCATGAATGAGTTATCTACAAAGAAAGCATGATTCTAACATCGTGCTATGGATAATAATAATAATTCGTGTGCATTCGTTGATGGCTGCTATTTAGCAACGGCATCAAGAGACGAGTGCATGGCACGGCGATAGAAACGTATGCTGGAGGTAAGCCTAAACCATTTAAATATTAATTTTAACATCAACTGGTTCGAACTATTATCAATTCCGACTAGTACAAAGAATATATCTAAATAGTTAATAGACGTCTACCTATCTGTCTATCCATCCAGCCATCCATTGATTCAGCCATCCTGTTTCTGGTTGTTTGTTCACTCCTAGAATTGGCGATTATCAAATAATATGTATATAGTAAAATCATGTGGCATGAAATGGCGCTATCACACCATCATTGCAAAATGACCCAGTCAGTAACATAAAACATTCCCTGTGTAAAGCGACATGCGATATGACGTCACAAAGGTCAGCCTCTTCAGATCAATGAGTTAATGTCACGATCACAATGCTCACCGCGGTAGCTCATTCTCGCATCACGGCATGCCCCATATTTACAACATGCAGTAATATGGCCTGTATGTGATACCAATCTTAGCTGCAATTCTGGTTGACTATTCTTAGAATGAGAGTCAATTAGTCAGGTTGAATTTAGTTTATATTGTTATCTAATTATATTCAGGCTTCACAATGCATTTGCCTGCTTGGAAATAGCTGACATCTATTTATATTTCATGGGAAGTGTAATTAATATGAAGTTCAACCAGCCACCATCGTCCATCGTTACAACTGTTGGAATTCATTTATGACATCTGTGTGCTTTCAACACATACTTTACTGCTTAACAATTGATGAATCCGAGCTGTCAGTCGAGTATATGAAATCATAATCAATTACGTCATATGTAGTCTGAAATCATAGTTAAAATGCGTAATAAATGACGTAACCAGGGCCATCATGAAAGTTGTTGAATACTTTGAAACTAATTTGATTGGGCGTTGTTACTGCCATAAACAACCGAATGTTAAAACAATAATGATAATGTCGGTAGAAAGGGATGATATAATCTTGAAATTTGGAAGTCTATGTCGTATGCTAGCATGCATATGGCTTTCCGAAATTATTTTAACAATGGGCCATGGAATACAGTACAGCTTAAGGTATCATATTTCCACAAGAAAATAAAACATACTGTTGAATGTTTTGAACTTAATTTGATTTGAAGCCATGGCACCTTTGGCTTCCAAACAAATTAAGTCCAAAATATCCAAGAGATCATTTCTTATATCATCTGAAAAATTGTCCTAGCTAACAAAGTTCTGGTTCTGTTTTGGAAATATGTTAATTTATCTATGGGCTTAACTGTAGCATTCCATTTAAATACCATATCAGTGTAAGGTTTATTTAATCGAATTTAATTAAAGGAAGACTGGTCCATCTAGGAAGCGAAACTCTGTTTTATAAATAAATATTGTTTTCAATTATTCATATGTTATTGACGTATTTTAATAAGCATTTGTCAATTCACCTTTCCAAGTTTATCCATCGATCATCTGGTGTCATATGACGTCATACTTAACTTCGTGAAGTGTATGCTGACGTCATACTGCTGACGTCATGAGTGAGTCAAAATACTTCGGCTTTAACGTTTAATACTCCGACATGTTGTATGAATTGTATGTCTTTACTATTTAATAAACATACTGTTGAATATTTTGAAACTAATTTAACTGGTCGCTGTAGCTGCCATAGGCAGCAGCTGCACCCAGTCAAATTAGTTACAAAATATTCAACAACTTAACTGTATAGTGTTCAGAAATTGATAGTCAGGACATTCGTGGATCGATCAATCACAATACGTCGAATTGTGGGTGGATCTTAGCTAGTGATGGGCGGGGCATAGGTAAAACTGGAACGATCCATTCGCTTATAAATCAGCAATCATTGTTTCAATCAAATCAAACTCGTAATAAGGGTAGGCGGAACCTAGCCATTTAAGAATTAGTATGCAGTAATTGTGGACTAAAACTAATTTATATCAGCTAAAATATGTTCAAGTTTCCAAAATGCATTCGGAGATCTGAAGCAAAATCTCTTTATATTGCTATTTTAAACATATTTTAGTCATAAGACATGGACTGTCAGTATCTTTGAATGAAATGATGGATGACTGTTTCCGTCAGGAACTCGGTGCATGTAGAAAGAAAGGCACGTGAGCAGAGTTTCAAAACGGACATCATTTAAAGAATTTGATTGTCTTCAGGAAATATAGATGGCCTTTCTTGTATGTAGTGTTCATCGGTTCAGCTGCCAAGTCGATGTGTCTAATCAGTGCCTACAGTGAAGTAGTAGAAACAGACGAAGCAGCCAACAGATTCTAAACATAAAACCACCATTTACCACACTAGACAAATTGAGACGAAATAAATGGATAATATTGCCTGTTGTTGGCTACCATCCAGACCCATCATATAACCGAGCCAGTATCTGGCATTTAAAATAAATCAGACACGTCAATTATCGGCATCAGTGAAGACAGGTGCTTGGACAGATTATGCCATAATAATAACAAGGATGAGTACAGCTACGGTCAGGTTGATAGGACTGAAGTAGAGAACGATGAGAACGATGGTGTCAAAGCGCATGATCAGTAAGCAAACTGACTATTTTTAACAAAGCAAACTTGAGGACATGTGTCTACAGGACATTATAAGTATTTCATCAAACAATGGATGAATCCGATCTGGCAGTCAAGTATCTAACATCACGGAAACCGATAAGTCTATTATGAAATGTACAAATTGTACGTGGGTTATGCATGTACTATTTACTAAACATTTGGAATACTAATATCAGTAATATCAACTCGCTTGATGCTATATTGGCAGCTGTGCATTTATGATCAAGCAAGGGTTGGATGCGGTCTAGATAATATCAATATAAATCCACATATGTTCAACAAATGTATGTTTGTTATAAAATGCATCTGTGTTTACATATATCTAACCATACACTGGATAACTCGCCTGCGTGTCTGTCTACCTGCCCGCCCGCCAGCCCGCCCGCCCACCCGCCCGTCCGTCTGTCTGAATTGCTGCCTGCCTGCCTGCCTGCCTGCCTGCCTGCCTGCCTGCCTGCCTGCCTGCTTGCCTGCTTGCCTGCCTCCCTACATGTCTACATCAATGACTGCAATTGTGCCTGCCTGCCTGCCTGCCTGTCTGTCTGTCTGTCTGTCTGCCTGCCTGCCTGCCTGCCTGCCTGCCTGCCTGCCTGCCTGCCTGCCTGCCTGCCTGCCTGCCTGTCTGTCTGCTTCCCTTCATGTATGTCTACACCCGTATACCCGTTTGTTTGCTGTATGTCTGCCCATTCCTATATTCATCCAAACGCCAGTGTCTCTGTCTGTGTAGCCGTCATTATAATTGGATCAAGATGCACACGCCACAGAAATTGTGAAATACACAGAACTGGTTTTTAAAACAATAATATGCAATAGCCACCTCTGTCAAATGGTGACGAACATAATAGCAGTCGTCAACAAATACTAGCATTCATCCAGGGTGCCAGTTTTTAAGGCGTACATCATTTGTTCTTAAATACCTCATAAGCAAGGAAATGAATGCTAAGTGGTGTTTGAAGCGTGTTAGTTCGATCAACAATTATGTATGCTTGATGACTTGAGTAGTGCTTCTTTGCTCTGGTACACTAAAGAAGGCTAAATCAGATCAGGGCATTATGAAGTTTAATACGAACAAAATTGGTAATTTACACAGCTTTTGTTGTGAGGAAAATGCATAGTTATAGGGGATATAGTTCCGATAAATCCACGTAGTCTGTTAGGGATACACCTTTCCAATTTATCTATCCATCATATGCCATAATCAACTACGAGACGTGTATACTGACCTCATAATGAATGGCGTCATTATGACACCATGAATGACCTGGATAAATCCGTCACGAACGCTTATTTGATGATGGACTAAGTGTTGTCATACGAATTGTATGTCTTTACTATTGAATATTTTGAGCCTAATCTGACTCAGCGCTGTTGTTGTAATAGACAGCAACAGCTCCCAGTCAAATTAGTTTTAAAATATATAACGGCTTACCCATTGAGTTTTCTGGAAATTGAGAGTCGTGGCATTCGGGGATCGATCGATCGATCCCAACACCGGCGAAGCGTGGGTTTGGCTAAAGATGAGCGAGGCATAGCTAAAACTGGAAAGGTCCATTGTGGATAGTGTCGATATGAATTAAGATGGTAACATGAAGCAAGTGTTAGCATATGCGTGTTAAAAGTCTACAATGACAAAACAGTGGAACATAGTCAATTGCTCAGTTTTTGGCACTGTAAACGCATGTACATGCTCCCTTATGCCACGCTAATTCCCATGAATCGAGCCCCGCTTCTATTGCTCCATTCTTCTACTATAAAATGTGACTTGCTCTCTACAACTTGAAATCACACTTATTGAAGGAAAGTCACGTGCTCCCCTTTGCTATGACATGGAATCAACGTCATGGCCAGTGATATACACACCGATTATAGGTTCAGCAAGCAAAGACATACACTACTGTGACATAACAGTTCCTAGTTATGGTTATCGTCTAAGCACTCACATTGCTACAAACCGTCAAATTCGTGACATAATTGAGAAATCCAGTTTCCCAGTCGATCACATGACGTCATAGTAAACTACGCCGCATTTAGGCTTACGTCATGATCAATTACGTCATGAATGGTGCAATTTAATCCGTCACGTACGCTTGATAGTTCGTTTAGTTGTACGAATTGTATGTCTTTACAATTTTATGGATATTCTGTTGAATATTTTGAAATGTACCATAGGCATAGACACCGGCCAATTAAATTAGTTTCAAAATATTGAACAGCTTACCTGAATATTTTTCTGGAAATTGAGATTCAGGGAGCGAGCATGAATCGATCCATCTCAAATTTAGCAAAGCCTGGGTGGAGCTTCGCTAAAGATGGGTGGGGCACACCTAAAACTGGATTCCTCAATTCACCTTTCCAGAGTATCTATCGATGATTTGACGTCATACGATTTCATAATCAGCTAAGCGGCGTGTAGGGTAACGTCACAATCATTACGTCATAAATGATTCTATTAGGCCCGTCTTTGTCTCTTAATAGCCCGACACGTTGTAAGAATTACATGGCTCTACTATTTAATAAACATGCTGTTGAATATTTTGAAACTAATGTGACTGGGCGCTAGAGATGGGCGGGGCATGGTTAAAACTGGAAAGGTCCATCGGACCCTCTTCCCGATACATCTGAAAGAATATAACAGACAAGCTAGTTATAAATTACTCTCATGAACTCAGAGTAGGTCAGTCCAAACAATGCATGCACGCAGATACTGTCACCAGTACTGTACCAAGGTTCACCAATTCAAAAGGCCACCAATACCAGGTTTTACAATCTCCTAGAACGTCAAGAGTACTTAGTCACACAATGTTGTCGTTCAACGATTAGATTGTGGGGTGGGGTCTGTGTGGTGTGTGGTGTGGGTGGTTGTAACCTTAGTAGACACCAAACGTAACATATGTGAGAGATATCCTCGCCTGATACACAGCAGTATGAATGTCTCAGGCCAGGTCAACTTACATTTGGATGGCGTTTCTTTGAATAATTTCGATTAAGGTCAATCAGTGGTACCGAGCCGTATGTTATAAATATGGGAAACTGGACATATTTACTATGATATGATGTCGAATACTGCTTCCAAGGAGTACATCTTTTAAAACTAATTCGCTATTCGCTGGTTGGTTTGATTCTATGATGATTTTGTGACTGCTATCATCTAGTTATACTTATAGCTGCGCTACTAATCGCATCTCACATGTTATATTATCCTGATAGATAATGGCATATAGATTCCATCTCATTCACTTCCCAGTGCATTCCATTATCTGTATCACAAGGATTGCCTTTCAACATCGCGTTAAATTTGTTGTGTGGGCACTGCTATATTTTCTCCTCAAGTGACAGTGTGCGATCTCATGAAAGTGTTAATATAACACACCATTTATTATGTAACAATCGACATGTTGAAATTTTGGAAAGTCCTTTCATGGGAAGCGGTTGCTGCCTAAGGCAGTAACTTCTTCCGGTCAAATTAGTTTCAACATATTTAGCAGCGTATTTGTATTGCTGCTTTTACAATACATTGCCAAACTAAATATGATAGAAAGTATATGAAACCTCTCACAATTTTCATCATTTTCTCGTAGTCAACAATAGGACAGCAGAGTCTTCTGCAAATTGTTACCACGTCATCCACTTGATCTAACACTTGAAGACACCCCCTGGCAATGATTGCTTGATTGAAAAAAATAATTGTTCCTTCTGAAGAATTCCTTCGTCAAATACACACTGTGGGAAATAAGTACCTTTAACTGAACTATTTTTGAAAATATTAAATAGGTTTGATTACCAGAACAGTTTGCCTTGAAAGACTGGCTTCAGTGAAACAATCAATGCGCACAGCCAACATATGGCAACACGGATGTTGGCCGTGTGCGCTTAGACTTAGTAAATATTTTATTGAATTACGCGAATCATCTATTATAGTGAGTATGCAGTCAATTAGTTTCCCAATGATTTACACAAATGTATGTCGATGTGGCGGTATCTAGTAACTAAATCATCAATAATTGGTCTTTATCACAAACAAGTCACATACATATGACGTGTTTTCTGTCTCATAAATGATTTTCTCAATAACAATATTTGACCTTATTGGTTGACAAAATACATGAAAACAGTTTCTGCATTCAGTGAGAAAACAATCCAGCCATTGCCATGCCCCAGGATACTATTTTAGCTGCCAATGTCAATCACTCCCAACCATTTATCTCCAGTTCCTAAACAAAGCACTGACATTGGCAAAGTGTCGATGGCTGAATCAAGTTCATCATGGTTCTCACCAAGACTTGTTTACAAAGCTCTGCGTGTGTCAATCTGCTTACCAATGCCAATGGCCTAGCTAGCACGATATCCATATAATCTGTCGAAGTGTTGATTACATGTTTTACTATAGTGCTAGCATTTGCCTAATAAAACGACAGACCCTTGTGATGATATGGCTTTTATATGATAAAAGACTTAGTTACAATTCTAGTTGACATTTTAAGAATAAGGGACAAATAGTGGGAATAGGTTTAGATAATTCTGCTATCTAACTAATTATAGGCTTCACAAAGACACGTTTGCATTTGTATGATAGAAAATAGCTGACACCAATTTATATAGCGTAGAACTGCAATTAATATGAAGCCGAACCAGCCAACGTCGTTGCATATGTTTGACTGCCATGTCTACATCAGCTGGCTGCTTTCAATACTTCCTAAGAATTATGCCATTGAGAAAGTAACTGATGAATTGTCGTCCACTGGCATAATCTGTCGGGTTTAACTCATCTAGCTACTTGTGCTCATACTTCTCTAAACCTAATCGTTTTGTTAACCTACTATTATTTTCTGTCGTGAGATTTGCTCAAGTTATTGAAATCCTCTCTTTTTAAAAGGGGAAATGTATGACGGATTTGCGTTCTTTATTTCGTAAATTTCTATTCATGATTCTAAGACACATTTTAGGACGAGAAAGTAGTAAATACAACAATCTATATGATAGCATAAATATACTCAGCTCAGTAAAATACATGCTTTGCCATTTACTTTAGAACATGACAGGCAAGCCTTTATAACAATGTTTTACTATAGTATTTATTATAACAATGATTACTGCTATCGTATATAGTGTCGTTTTATGCAGCACTGCGGTGAACACTGACAGAGCTCTTGTTTAGTCGCCAATGATTCCTGTATGGTGAAGATTTGGTTAGTGTTGTTTTATGCTGGTTAACACAGAGACACCATGACGCGTTTATTGACCTTATTATTAAGAACAAAGAGAAAAAGGAAATGAACGCAAATAAAAAACCATACATATATGAAGCAGAATTGTCACCTTGTTTCTCAATGTATGCGTGATAATGTGTGATTTATTGATCACCGATGTTCACCTTATTAGATTTCACAGCCATAAGCTGTGTCATTCTTGCCATGAACCATGGGTGGCAAGTGATAAAAGAAGTCATGAAACCATTCTGTCTGCCAGATTACGTCGCTTGTCAAGCACTTCACTAAGGCAATATCAATCACTTACCAAGAGAGATTTATTAAAGATGGCCATTTACGTTTAGCCCTTACAGAACAATACAAACGTAACTATTCTCCGTATAATGTTAGCATGTCCGCATGTACAATATACATCTCCTTACATATGGAATGCATTCTTGAACGCTCTCAGGATGCAATTACAGACTGGGACACGAGTTGGCATCACATACCTCAAAGGATATACAATATAAGAACATACTATACGTCTATAGCATTGGTTAAATGTGTATGTAGCTCGCGTGGACACTTCTCGCTGTTTATACAATCAGAACTCAAATATCGGTGTAGGTCGAATACCAGTAGTTGTATATTGTACCTTTTGTCGTCGCAAAGATATTGCTGTCTATGGAAACATTCATCAGTTGCCATTAATAATAATACTACTACTAATAATAATAATAATAATAGTAATAATAATAATCTGTATTTACATCTTCAGTGACCTGATATTCCAGAGGCCCTCAGGCCCATTTGAAAGGAGTAGTCCAGCAACCCACCCTGATATACTTCATTGCAGACCACGAATCTGCCCATCACAACCTTTTCAGAAGGAGTATATTAATTTATTATAAAGTGACAGTTCTCAAGTTCCATCTGAAGATTTGCAACTTGGGAAATGGCATGGTACACTTTGGAAATCGCTTGGCAGAGGACGGGCTAGATACAGAGGAAGGCCAATAATTAGCCCATGTATGCACGGAGTACCAAGACAGGCAAATGTTTTCTTTAATAATTAAGGAAGAGATGGTGATATTAGGAGAAAGGTGGTGGTGAGAAAACGCCACAATCAGGCATTTTGACATAATAAATCGATATATCGTAATTTCAGTGAATATCACGATAACACCTGCCACCATATCGTGCATTTCTAGTTCCATGATAACGATAACTTCAACAGTGACTGTTCTAGTATATATGGTCAGAACCCAAGATAAAGTGTTTTAATGGAGAGAATCATCTTGTTCTAACCAGCTTCTGTGCTAGTGGTTTTGAGAAATGTCCATTTGTAGAACAAGAGAAAACAATTTTTGAAAGGTTATTACTGAATTAATGGCTCGATAACCGAGTATGTCATTCCAGTGCTAAATTGTCATACACAATCTTCTCTTGGTCTGGACGTCGGCATTTTCAATGAGAAAGTACAGGTTTTCATGAAAAGATTTGACAGTTAACGGGTAATTATCATAGGTCTGTGAAAAATCAACGCGATTGCTTAATATAGTTCAATTATTTCCGCAACGATGCAAGATCACATTCATTCCCCATTGCCCTGATTGTATGCATCCATACATAAATACCGACATGCATCTATACATAAATACCGGCATGGTAATCTGATTTTCAAGGAAAATCTCGGGGAGATACATCATGTGTCACGGAGACAGATAGAATACTAGCTACAACACATACTTTTAATCTAAACGAAATGTTCGTGCTTATCGCACTGATGTAAACACAAGGCATTAATTTGAGTCACCCTTTTAGCCGGAAAGGCCAAATATGATACATCCTTTACAATGTAAGAATTACTATCTTGAATATCTTGGAACTAATTTGACTGGAAGTTGTAGCTTAATTAGTTAATCAGCTTACATGCATGGCTTGTTTAAAATTAAGATACATAGACGTTTTCATACACTATGATAAACGGACTGGACCCTGTTATGTGTTATGCTAGCGGATGTCACCACACACTCGACTCAACAACACAATTCCATGATAATGCTATTGCTATGACATAAGGGTCCTCATTAGCTTGTAGTCATGCCAACTTTGGTACATGACGTCATATGAGTAGTATCTCAATCGTAATATTAATGGGTGACATTATATAGTCGCCACGACAACGTATTCTATTGTCAGGCGTGTGGATAGCTATGATTGTCGTGCACACCCATCCGGTCAGTCTCATGGCGCTGTGTTTTTAAGCAGCTGCTGAATGCCACCCCATTATACTAATACACCAACGATCTATATTCTATATTAAGACACACTATCAAACACAAATCAGTGCATCATATGGCAAAATCAGCCAGCAAATCTCATCATAAATGCATAATCTTCATTAATTCCCTTTGACGTACCATTATTACTGCACCTACAGTTTCCTATTACGCCCTTCATCCATGTAACACAATATCGTATTTCCAAGGCAACCATAACCGTGATTTGTATATTAATTTGAAGCTAACTTGTGGCCTAGAATTCGTTGCTGCTCCAATCATGTATGGACGTCAATTTTCTATCCTTGATACAATGTGTGTTTTAGATGCACATGTCTACTTTCATGCGATGGCATGTTGCCAATCAATCAAGGATGTGATTGAACAGCGCATTAAGACATTGCACTGGCCATACTTTCCATGTGTATCCAATGCTCAACGAGGGTGGAGAATTAATTGGTGGATCATTAGTGCGAACATTATACCCCTAAACAAATATTTAAAGATCAATATATGAACACACTTAGTTGAAATTAATACAATATATATCATACAAATGCGCATAATTATCCGTATTATCCGTATCCCACTCGTTGCCATTTTTATCATCGCCCTCAGCATGGCCATTGTCGGAATTCTCACTCAAGTACCGGACGTGATAATCAAACATGCCACGTGTTGGATGATGGCATAATTAAAATGACGTAGCGCTAAAACGAAAATAGAAAATTCTGCCACCACTAAAGTGTACGAATTGTATCCTTTAATGAATTTACAACTTAATAACTATTCTGTTGAATACAAATAAAAACTAATTTGACTGGGATCTGTCACTGCCATAAAACCCATCCATTGTTGGTGTTAATCTAATACCCATGTCATCACCTGCCAACATGGCAGGACACATTGCTGATCGCAAAGCCGCAACGGGCTCTAAGGCTACAACATCAGTCTTCAACCAAATAGACTGTATACCATGTAAACCAGAAGTAAAGCCCCTACTTCGGGAGGCGTGTTCCTATGGAGGTGCACACCTAGATTCTGAACACAAACCAGACGTTACATGTCTTCAGATGAACCATCTCTACATAATTTACAAACGCCATACCCTGAAAGACGGTAGACTCAATTTCCGATCCAAACGAAGCCCTAACCAAAATACCCAATTGTATGGAATCATCATCAATCAGCACCATCGGAGTTCTCAAAAATAAAACCGAGCTAGATATACTGATACACATGTAGTAGTAAAACAACTACCAAACTATGAATACTGATAAACCTGTATTAGTAAAAAAACAAGGGAACTAGGCATGCTGATAAACCTATAGTAGTAAAACTATTAGCAGAGCAGAAGGCATTGCGGCTGCACATCTGTCGAAGTGGCCAAAGTGAAGAAGGCAATAACATTATTCGCAACACCAACGAACGCTTAAATGATCTTGATATTCAATAAGCAGCCTCCCTAGCAAATAAAATTACTGTTTCGAGCAGTCTGCGCCCTGTGGGCACACACACACATGCACGCACGCACGCACGCACGCACGCACGCACGCACGCACGCACGCACGCACGCACGCACGCACGCACGCACGCATGCACGCACGCACACTTATTGTATACAACTCTGAAGGACACTTTATCGGAACTGACCAGGGACCTGCAGGCATGAACAATGAACTAATAAAATAGGAAAGTAACATTATCGGAAAGGTGATCACGCATCTAATCAACTCAGCCTTTATGCACCACCTTGTCATTGACAATGTAGACCAAGGCACTCTTATTATGCTACCTAAGCCCACGAAGTCCACTATCCCCCACCCATCTGCAGCCCACTGTGCTCCTCAACAGCATATGGAAATTCATATCCAATGTTACTCTGTACCGCATCCGAGACAAGATCGATGACAAGGTCGTTTAGGACCAATGCAAAGTGGGTTTAAAGCAGCGCAGACATTGTATGCACTCAACGTATGCTTTTGTCACCAGGCATGTTCAAGCTCAAATATCCTAGAAATACTACACCCAGGCCAGTTGCAATGAAGATGAGATGCGACTAGTGAGACTACTGTATGCAGACACGAAGCTTAGAGTGTGAGTCTAGACAGTGAAGTCTGCAGAGTTTGAGACATCAATCGGTTCCCCGCAAGGAGATGGACTATCTATGCTTTTCACCTTCTACTTTGCTGCTGCATTGAAAGCTGTGCAGGAAAATTCAACAAGAGACACCACCACCACCCCTATCCATCACTCCATCACCCGTGTCCACACTGTCCATCCTGGGTATACCAATGGAGATGGAATATTCCGACATTGTGCACTTCGTAGACGAAGAAAAGAAACCCCTTAACGAACTACTCCTATAGACACAAGCGAGCTAAAAATTGAGAATCTCTTTTCGAATGAATGGAAAACAGATTTTACCCACATACACCTAGTGACAAAGCATGAAGCTAAAGAAAATGACGATCCATATCCTGCCAGGGAACCATGGAGGAAAAGACACATCATGGGCTCACTGCTATGCATGCTGCGTCATGGGGAACAAAGCTTCCCAGTCTTTCTGGAAGATATGGATTCGTAGATCAAAGATGCCTTTGACAAACAGATTACGTTTCTACAACGAAACCTGCATATCCTTGATGCTGTATAACTGTAACAACTGGGCAAATCCAAAGGTAGCTCTAGATAGACTTGATGGCTACCACCGCAAACGCCTCCGAACCACCGCTGGCCAGATATCATAACTGTTGCATTCAACGATGCCCTACAGAAGATGTGTAATACATCGCCGTGGTCCGCAAAAGTTGACCCAGCAAAGATCGTCCATGTTTGACCATGTGCTGAGGTAGCCAGAACTCACACCAGCACAGAGGGCCCTGGAATTCGCTCTACTTGGTGCTAGGAAAGACAAAGCCAGGAGAGGAAGTAATTGCATAAATATGTTAAGCATGCTGCGAGTTGACCGCAAGTAAACATGATTCGGTACACTCAGATCAAAAATGTTCCATAGGATGTTGGCTGAGGCCTGGACACATTGGTCAAATGCGAAGAAAGACTAATTGCGGTTGTATGATGTATCTACTACTACGGCCGCAAAATACAGTAATCATACAAATAAGCTCATACTGCCCTGAAAATGAAGTGCTCCTGCATAGACTTATACATGCTAGTATTTGCTGACAATATTTTATTTCTGTCACCATTTGGCGTGCTACTGTTGCATATTACTGCTTTAAAATAGTAGAGTGGAGTAATTCCATGCATTACGTGGTGGGTACATTTTAATCCAATTATCAAGCTGGATAAACACACATCTATTTTGGCATATAGGTTAACAGAAGGATGGACAAATATGTAGAAGGAAAACAGACACGTATCCATGTATAGGCAGACATATATACAAACTTCCCGTCCAACCGATCGACCAACGGACTGAACGACCAACCGACTGACTGGCAGACTGACTAACAGACCGACAGACTGAGCAATCGACCAACTAAAAACTGACTGACCGACCGAACGAACGAGTGACTGGGCAGACCGATTGACGGACTGACTAACTGACCAACGGACATACCAACCGACCAACCAACCAATTGAACGACCAAATGATAAAACAAAGGAATGACTAACCTACCGACCGACAAACTGCCTGCCCGACTGAACACCGGCCAAACCAACAGATCAAATGACCATCGGACTGACTAACTGACCAACCGGCTGACAAAATTTAATGAACGAATGAACGAACAAACGAACAAACAACTGAACGAACAAACAACTCATTGACCGAAAGAGCGAATGAATGAATGAATGAATGAAGAACTGAAAAAGAACAAACAACTGAAAGAATGAACAAATGAACGCCGGCACACCGATCTCTGTAATAATATATGATTAATCGATCCAAAATCGAAATAAGCACATGGTAAACTCGACAAATTGCTTTAACCATTTGGATATGAATGAACGAAAATAATAATCATTTACTTTATGAGAAGCGATCTACTGGATATTTCGAACCTAATCCTGGTGAATAAGCTTTATAATATTCAACAAATAAAGCTCTGTTTATCTTACGCTCAGGCATTTGGGAATTGCAGGATTAGAATGGTTCAACCAATAACAGTACTATGCTGTGTAACCCTTTAAAAACTAAATTCCCAAAACTTTAATTCCACGGTAACTATACAGGCATATGCCGCAACAGTAAGTCAAAGTAATTTGGAAATATTCAACAGAATATCTATTAAATTCTAAATGCATTTTCGAATTCATCCTTAAATGTTAAAATCTTGTTGTCTCAAATGCGTAGTTTGTATTCATTTCGAGAGAACAGTCTGCGAGTAACAACATGAATGCTATTTCCAATAATAACAATAAACGATATGATAACATTTTATGGTTGTTGGCTCAATTGTGTGCACAATAATAGTAAGTGTGAATAGCCACGTGAGGATATTCCAGAGGGACTAGCAAACGTACTTGATCATAACACGTTAATGTTACCGGAACATCTATTAATTTCCACTAGGAGCCATAGATACAAATGTTGATTAGAACACTATTGTACGTTGGCTGGCGTAGGGCTCATAGGTGATTTGAACACTTGTTTAATTACACTCTTAGTACAGTGTCTCTTTAGGAGAAGTACGAAGAGGAGCATGGCATCTTAATAGATCAGGCGGCAACGACTCTTCCCTCTCGGCATATTAACGAGGATCAATCCCAGTAGACATTTTCTCTTTCCGGTTCTGTAGCAGCATGATGGATCGTTAGCGTGCTTGTATACAGTCCTCACGAAAAATATACTGTTCGTTATGTGGACATATATCGGTTGTCCTGTATTGCGTTTGTCTTCTAAGATATTCACGCAATTGTTGTAGTAATTCTAAAAAGCTGGGGACGCGTCTAATAAAGTGATACATTCTAGATATAGCCCACGCAATGTACATTTCCATTTTATTCATCCCGCATATGACGTCATAATCAACTACGTGTCGTGTAGAATGACATCGTCATTATAGCGTCATGAATGACATAGATAAGTACGCCACTACCGCATATTTCAAGACGGGCTATGCGTTGTACGAAGTGTATGATAATACTATTATTTACTATTTAATACATATACTGTTAACTATTTTGAAACTAATTTTACTGAGCGCGGTTGCTGCATTAGGCAGCAACAGCGACCAGTCAAATTAGTTGCAAAATATTCAACAGCTTACCTGTCTAGTTTTCAGGAAATTGATAGTTAGGGAAATCGGGGATCGATCAATCCCGTCACGGCGAAGTGTGGGTGGAGATTGGCTAGAGGTGGGCGGGGCATCGCTAAAATGGAAAGGTCCATTCTAGTTAAGTTCCGCCCCGTTTACACACGTGTTGGTATCGATTAAAAAATTGAAACTTGAATTCCCTGAATCTAAATTTCAAAGCAACTATAAAGGTAGGCTATTGAATATTTTGAAACTAATTTGATTTGAGCTGTTGCTTCATATGGCAACTCCATCGTCCCGGTCAAATAAATTTCATACTATTTAACATAATGTTTAGTAAATAGTAAACTTATCAACGACGTGCAATTCGTACACATTCGTGACATACTTTTCGATTTCCCTGACGAGGGATGCCATTTTGATTGTGACATTCAGCTAATATACCACATATTTGGAAATGGGATCTGATATTTGAGCGACAAGCAGGAGTCTTCCATTGTCTGATCAAATACGTATAGCGCACTATAAACGTATGTCAAGGTCGATTCGCTGAACATAGCCAGTTAGTTTGTTTACTGAGATTGCACATTCGCCATGTGCATCAAACAAAGGGTCCTTAGCTATTGTTAATTGGTATCCGATTACCTATTGAATGGACCTTTCCATTTCAACTATACCCCGCCCAACTCTAGCTAAGCTCCACCCACACCTCGCTTGCGTTGTGATCAATCGATTTCTCTGAACACCCTGACTATCAATTTCCAGAAAACTATACAGGTAAGCTGTTGAAAATTTTGAAAATAATTTGACTGGACGCTGCTGCTGAAAAATATTCAACAGCATGCTTATTAAATAGTGGAGGCACCCAGTCTCGGCTACGGTATGCGGAATCCTGGACGCAGCGTATGTATACGATCCTGAACGCCTATAGTATTAGCATAGTAGAGGCAATTTGCTAGTATTATTCAGTTGCTCTCTTTACTTACTTATGCGGGTTAATCCCTACAGCTAGCCTTATTCTATATGTCGTTGCTGTGTTTTCTATCTAATTCCTTTTAATTACGATCATGTACGTTTTCACAGATTGGTTGCCACAAAAATTAATATTTTGGTATTCTAAAACCTCATGAAGGGAATTGACCTTGGGAACATTGGTATACTTTAGGCCTACGATACAATAGGTTGCAGTAATTAGGGAAATATGTATATTTTATGTACATTTAACTGTGGCAAGCCAGAATTCGAGATCATTTTAAATGATATGCACATTTTGCATTAACCATTTGTGATCGAGGTCGGGTGGCTTCTCTACTACAGAGTTAACTAATTATTTCAAGCTAGATTTGTGTCTATGGTCTGTGATTCGAGGCTTATTTATCATGAGAATTCATCGAACAAATATTACAGAACAACTCGTAGGCGACGTAATTTAAAAATGTATGTATGACTCTTGAATATTGATTCAATCATAACAAAACATTCTGTGTTACTGGAATGAGAGATTGCCATACACTCTGGCTATTCGATACCTATTCTGAAAGGGCAAGAATAATTGTGGCTAAGATTGTCATGACATGATATTCATACCTTCACCAGACTGTGTCTGCCATTTGATTTGGCAAATGACAAATACCATTATGATAGATGGTGCAATCAATAATTCGATAGATTAAATGAACATATTGCTTGTCAGGCCATTCAATGGGTAAACAAAATGTCACAGGCACAGCTGTGTAAACAAACCTTGGTAAGAAACATGATGAAGTTGATTAAGCTATCTTCAGTTATCGACTATATAGTCTTTCCCGTTGAGTTTACTTTGTAAATGGCAGTGTTTTCTTTTGGAACTGGAGATAAATAGAGGAAACAGATTGACATTAATAAATAAAGCTGTGTAAACGTTGTCCTATCATACAAATGAGTGAATTGTTTCAAGATAATGGCATCGTGTATTTTGTTAGCCACTAAATTAAAATACATTTGTAATATGAGTGAAAAAAACAATTATGAGAAAAAAAAACACGCTATGATAGATGGATTACTTTTCCAGATAACAAGACTATGTTGGCCCAACGTACGTTGTAATACTGGCGACATGTTGGCTGTCTATGTTGGTCCAGAATGATTATACGCATTGGTCTTGTGTTGACCCCGCTTGTTGGGCCAAATGCATCTGTCTGCCAGATAGCATTGTGAACACAAGGTTTACAAGGTATTTGATAGTAAGAGTCATTTTGGGACTTTGTTCTTATTCATAGGTGATTGCCAATATCTTTAGATTGTCTCAAGGCGTATTGGAATTATACTACAGCATACACGTAGTTAAATGAAGGGTACTGCCATTTAGACCGCATAGTTGCTTTCAGATTTACAACTGCTTGCTAAACAATAAGACCAATTGCGGTCGTGCAACTTAATTAGCAAATACATTCACTTACTGATTTTAGATAACAAACATTATGCAATACATTGGCAAAAAATAAAAAATGTGCCTGCTATATATTAAATACATTGACCAATATATTATATATATATATATATATATATATATATATATATATATATATATATATATATATATATATATATATATATATATATTTATAATATACATTGGCTATAAGCTGCTGGGCTATGCCACTCTAGCAACTGTAACCCTAATGTAATCTTGCCACATTCATACCGACGTTGGCTCTACCTATATGCATATCATTATTACATATATTGGTTATATGTTATTGGTCCTGCACTGGTCTAACAACTGTAACTGTAAACCACCTATTATCTTACCACTGCTTTACCAATGTTGGCCAACCCCATATATAAAACATTTAATATACATTAGCTATAAGGTGTTGTCGCAACTGTGTCTCAACAACTGTCACCCAGTTGTAATTATTCCAATGTGATGACAACATTGACCCCTCCCCCACTCTTATATCGCCAATGGTGACGGTGTCAGCTAATTGTCAACTTTGGCGTAATACTCAATAGTCAACAGCGAATGTCCCAACCAATCACCACCGTTGGCTCAATGCAGTGATGCTATCTGGGATCTAGCTTGGCCCCACCCATTTCTAGCTAGGCTCTGCCCACATATTGTGCGTGGTGGCATCGATTTATATACTTTGAACGCTCAATTCCTAGAATCCCAATACAAAGGTAAGTATACATGTAATCTGTTGAATATATTGAAACTAATTTGACTAGTGTTCCCAGTCAAATTAGTTTTAAGGTATGCAAGAGAATGTTTATTAAACTGTAAATGCATCAGAGCCATACAATTTGTACACTAGACAGATGATTTGGCTGTCATGGCTGAGAGATACTACATCACTATGCGTGTGACATTATTTCACAAGTGACACAATTGATTATGACAGCAGACACTTGAGTGCTAGATCGGATACTTCCACTATGTGACTGTTATGTGTTATATACTGATTTGATCTGTAGTTACACGATACTCACACATTGAATTAAATCTATGTAATGCAACGCAAATCAGATTGGTAGAATACACATTATAGTAGATGTTTCGTTTCACTTAAAATAATATTTATTCATATCGGTTGATCTTATTTATGTTAACTGACATCTCAGTTGAGATCTTCTATAGACCATCGCAATCCACATCTTCGACAAAACCGTCCTCGTCATCATCCCTATCAACCTGACCGTAGCTTTGCTCACCGTTGTAAATATTATTATGGCATAATCTCTCCAAGCACCTGTCTCCACTGATGCCGATATTTGACTGGTATAATTTACTTTAAATGGCTGTTATTGGCACGGGTCTGTGATGTAGCTGGATGGCCGCCATCAACAGTCAATACTGTCAATTCGCTTCGTCTCAATGTGTCTAATCCGGTAAAAGGGTGTATTCTGTTTGGAGTGTGCTGACTGTTTCGTCAGGTTCTACTACCTCTCCTTAGGCATTGATTAGACACAACAACTTGGCAGACTGAACCTATGAACTCCACATACAAGAAATGGCATCTCTATTTCCTACAGACATCCGATTCATCTGTCATTGTGCTAGCACCTTTATTGCAAAATTACATATATTTTATATGCAACACATTCTTAGTCATGTCCGTTTTGAAACTTTGCTTATTTATCCTTCTAAAAGCACCGACTTGCTGGCCAACCATCAATTATCTTACTCATGGGTGCCGACAGTCCACCTCTTACCACTGAAAAGGGTGTTCATATCTATAGACGAATGTAACATGTTTAAAACGTGCAAAACAAAGAAATGTAGATCTACATCCACATTTTCGAAATTTTCAATATTTTGACTGTAATGTAATAAGTCATAACTCATAACTACCGCATGCTAATTCTTGGATGGTTAGTTTCGGCACACCTTTATCACGAGCTTGCTTTGACTGAAGAAATGATTGTTGAACCATAAACGAATTCACCTTTCCAGTTTATCAATCCATCATATGACGTCATAGTCAACTAAGTGACGTGTATGCTGACGTCATAATCATGACGTCATGAATGCTTCAAAATAACCCGTCTTTAACGCTTAATAGTCCGCTACGGTTTACGAATTGTATGTTTTTACTATTTAATAAACATGTTGTTGAATATTTTGAAACTAATTTGACTTGGCGCTGTTGCCATCCGCACCCAGTCGAATTAGTTTCAAAATATTCAACAGATTACCTGCATAGCTTTCTGGAAATGAATAGTCAGGGAGTTCAGAGCTCGATCGATCCCAACAGGAGCGTGGTGTGGGTGGAGCTTAGATGGGCGGGGCACAGCTAAACCTGGAAAGACCAATTAATATATGCGTCTTTAAAATACTTCAGCAGTATATGAATAACACAAAATAATTTTATAGACTACACAATAATCGCTTTTTTGCAGCTATTGTCTGATAAAAGAAACTCCCATCGAAATCCGACACGCAAACCAATACCTCTCTCTAGTTCCAACAGCAGATTTGTATTGCTTAAATGAACAACGGAGTGTCAGATAAACATATCTAAATTAAACCTACCTAGGTTATCATACCATTCAGCTTATACGATGGCTTACATGCTACTAATAGTGATATCTATTTCAAGTTATGCCCACCGAGTTCTACTAGCCAAGCTCCGCTCACTTTTAAGCCTGTTGGAACCAAAACAAATTATCGATTTATATACTTTGAATCCTGGATTCCCAGGATATAAATTTCAATGTAGGCATACATGTAAGCTGTTCAATATTTTGAAACTAATTTGACTGTGTCCAGTTCAATTATTTTCAAAATATTCAATAGAATGCTGTTTTAAAATTGTAAGTTTATCAGAAAAGCCAAGCATTTCGTACACTTGCCGGACTTTTCCATGTTGATAACGGAGCCAGATGCGAGTATTATAATTGTAACGTTAGCTAACTAGTGACATAATTGATTCTGATGTCAGATACGTGAGTGACACATCGGATCCATCTATTCGCATCCTCATTCATTGTCCACAACACACAAACTGCATTAACCCATTTATGACTCAATTTTGTCAACAAAAATAAAAAATATTTACTTATTGAATGTCCATTTGCAGGCCAAGTGAGGAATATTTTTGAAAATGTACCACTGGAATGGTTGGCTCGTTTACCGAGCCAGTCATTCCAGTGGTAAAATTTCAAAAATAGTTTTTACTTGGCCTGCAAATGGGCATTCCTCACTATCACTGCAGCGGCCGGTTTTGGCCGGCTTAGTCAGAAAAGGGTTAAATGAGGGTGTCAAACAGGTTTCCATTGCACATCAGTAATGTGTCCATGCAATTGGTCAAATGATTGATTACACATTTTATCTTAATGTTATCATTTGCCAAATGAGACGCCAGCCACTTGTGAAGATATGGATTTTACGTGATGATAAGCCATGCAGAAATTCTGGTTGATATTCTGAGAATGAGGGACAAATAGTCAGAAAGATTTTAGTTCGGTTTGCTTTTTAATACAATATAGGCTTTGAAACGACACTTTTTGAATTTATATTCTAGGAAATAGCTGACGTCCATTTATATATCATGAAAGTATAATTGAGATGAACCTGCCAACGTCATTACAAATGGTTGGCTTTTACCTCGTCTCCTGCGTATTTTCAACACGTTTTAATTGCCTAAGAATGGATGGATCAGATCAGTAAGCAAACTACATGGTGCCATAATCAATTATGTCACATGCACATTGTAGGCTGACAAATATAATTGACAGAAATACTTCATCATGCATCTGGAATAGTTCGTCAAGTGTACTCTTTAATAAACATGATGTTGAATATTTTAAATCTACTTTACCTGAGCGCCGTTGCTGCAATATGCAGCAATAGCAACCTGTTAAATTAGTTTCAAAATATTCAACATGTTAGCTGTATAGTTACAATGCAATTGGGGTTCTGGTAATTCAAGATTCAAAGTATATAAATCGATCCCAACCCAAGCAAAACGTGGACGTGGCTTAGCTGGAAATGGGCGTGGTATAGATAGAAATATATTCACTAACAAAGGGCTGTCCATTCGCATTATCTTCAGGTTTCGACTAAACTAATTATGCGTGCCCGTAGTTCTCAGAAGGTACCCATCCTTGCTGGGCCAACTACTATTCTCTGCCATAGTCTGCTTCAGTTAACGTTATCATCTGTTTTCAAAAGTGCCAATTGCCGACTGATTTCCTTCCTTTATTTTTTAACATTCTGTCCATGATTCCTCGGCTCAGTAAAATGAATGCCTTACCATTTATTTTAGAACGTCGCAGACATCTATTTATAACTATGCTTAGCAGGATTACGTTTGTATTGAGAACATGACTTATGACCTCATTCTTATTGCCTAATCCTGATTAACTAGTTTGTGTACTGTGTGTTAATACATAGCCGGTATATCGGGTTGCATTCACCCTGGCGGAAGATAAGCCTGGACTGCACGGTGGCGCTACCTGCCGGAAGGTGAGCGAAAATGTAGACGGTAACGCTACCTGGTAAATTTTGAGGGAATAGGTTGCGTTCACATAGGGCAGCTATAATGATATATCGGAAAATACACAGCCGATTTTGCGAGATTAATTTTCTGAAATAAGTGACGTATTTATTCCGGGACCAGAGGCAGTTCAATGAGAACGCTAGACGATATACATGGTATTTACCGAAATATCGGCTGCATAAGAACAAGGCCTTATATAGCATAGCGTTATGCTGTACTGGGATGAACAATGGCCAGTCTATTGTCTGGTCGCCAACAATTCTTGTATACTGAATCAGTAGGCCGTGTTCTCATTAGAGACTTAACCGGCGTAGAGCAATACTGTGAGAATTTGATTTAATTAGGAATAACACCATACTGAAGCATGGCGTTATTTCTGATTAATTCTCTAGTGGGAACACGACCTTAGGCCATCTCCTGACTAGAGAATTAATCAGGAATAACGCCAAAACATCACTATAGTGGTGTGCCGGTTAAGTCGCCAGTGAGGGCGCGGCCTAAGTGTTGTTTTATGCTGTTTAACGCACAGACACAATGCCCCTTTTATAACCGTTATCAGTAAGCGCAAACTGAACCGGAAAATTAACGCGGAGACTCCGTAATATATATATATGGAGTAGAATTTGCCCCACCCGCTTCTCCGTGTATGCGTGATAATGTGCGATTTATTGTTCACTAATGTTCACTTTATTAGATTTTACAGCCATAAGCCATATTCTATTCGTGTTGTAAACCATGGATGGCAGCCGTAATGTAGTAAGTGATGTCATGGAAGCAATATGTCAGTCAGATCTGGTAGATTATCTTTTCTCCAAGGAATTCGCGAACATTTAGTACGTTGAAATACGGAAGATGGTAATTCATATTGGATTCAATGCGATTTTCCTTGATTTATTATGCAAAATTTATACCTCCTTAGATTTGATATAAATTCTCGAATGCCGTCAGGATGTAACTAACGTCTTAGCGAGTTAACAGATGGTCTTACACATTTCATTCCACATAATTTTCCCTTGCAGAAGAAGAAAGACCTAACTATCTATCATATAATGTTAGCATATCTGCATGCACAATATGTATTTCCTTACATATGAAATGCATTCTTGTTTGCTGTCACGATGCAATTACCGATCAAAAGTTGGCATCAGATGCATCAGTGAAGAAAATACTGTGTATACATGTTTACATACGTTCCGTCGCTCGACTCAAGATATTTCTTCACTGCCCAATGTGTGTGTCTATTTGTGTGGTTCAAATAAAGGTTTGGTACATGGCATATCTTTTGTTGTTGCAAGGATATTATTTTTTTCTGGAAACCCGATGAAGCGACAGGGATAGATGGATTACCAGTTGCCATTTTAAAGTAGAAGCCCAGAACAGCACTCCCACCCCACCCCCAACACACACCATACTACAAGGCAAACAAAAAACACAACACATCACAACATTTTCGGAAATATAATATTCAATGTATTTTTAAAGGTATATCCATCAATCATATGAGGACATAATCAACTACGTGATGGGTAGGGTGATGGCATAATTAATGACGTCGTGAATGACGCCACGAACGCATAATTGATGACGGACCAAGCGTTGCTGTACGGATTGTATTTCTTTAGTATTGATAAACACTATTTATTGAATATTTTGAAACTAATTTGACTGGCCGATGGCATGGGCAGCAACAGTATCAAGTCAAATTAATTTCAAAATATGCAACAGTTTACCTGTATAGATTTCTGGGACTTGATAGTCAGGAAGTTCTTGGATCGATCGATTCCAACACTGGCGAAGCGTGGCTGGAGCTTAGCCAGAGATGGGCGGGTCATAGATAAAACCGGATTCTTCCAGTATGCTAAACCGATGTTCCATCTGGCCTTTAGCAATTATCAATGGGAATTGTATTGGATACTTTGTCAATGCCTTGGCAGAGGCCGGACTAGATTCCGAGGAACGCCACTAACTAGCACATGTATGCACTTGAGGACCAATAAATAAAGGCCTAATATGTATTACTAATGAAGGAATAGATGATATTATTAAGAGAAAGGTGGTAGGTAGAGAACTCCACGGTATAGCATCTTCGATTATAAGTCGATATATCACAATTTTAGAAAAAATCGTAATATTATCTTGCATTCCTATTTCCCAGATAACGATAACCAAAACAGTAACTGTTCTAGGATATACGGTCAGTAACCAAGATTAAGGGTTTTCATAGAGCGCCTCATATTGTCCCTAACTTAGTTCTTTATTTATCATGTCGGCCAAAAAACGACATAGACAGCGGTATTCAGAAATGTCCATTTGCAGACTAACCACAGTTAATTTTCTTAGAACTTTACCACTGGAATGGCTAGCGTGTCCATCAGTCCAGCGGTAAATTTAAAAAAAGGAATCGCCTCTTGGTCTGCCAGTGGACATCTGAAATGTTCATGAACAAATTTGAAGGATTGATTGTTAGTATGATAGGTTTGTGATATAAGAAACAGCCATGTGATTGCCTAACATAGTTCGATCATTTCCTTAACGACGACCATGCCCAAAATGACGCAATAACACCTTCTTTCCTCATTGTTCTTATTTTATATGTATATATGCCTATGTATGCACAACATCATCAATATGAGTAGCTAATGATATGGCATCGGGATGTAAATACCTGCAGGAACACTAACATAAACATATGCCTCATAATCTGATTTTCAGGGAAGATTTAATGCCGTAATCCCTATTTCTAGTTTGACAACTCGTGTTGTGATGATCAAATCAATGCTAGACTGTCACGGACAGAGATAGGATTTGAGTTAGACAATCCAAATCGAATTTAAACAAAAGGTTCGTAAGTATTATGCTGAAGGAAACAAAATGGTTAAATTGAAAAGTGTACACAGGTAAAGCAGATTACTGGGCCAATGCTGGGCTGATACTGTTTCGACACTTTCCGTATCGGCCTGGTATCGGCCCAGCATCGGCCCAGCATCGGCCCAGTAAGATGCATCATCCGGGTACTGACCGATTATGTTTGATAGATTATATACCATTCACGTTCCAGTGCATCCACATATCTTTATCAAAATGATTTGCTTTTTTCATTATAGCGATACTGGTGATATGTCATCGCTGCCATTGTATTTTATAAAGTGGTGGGATATGATGCCATGAAGATGCCAATATAACACTTGCTTTTTTCGTGTAATAATAACTGTGTTTTATATTTTAGATAATTTGAAGAGAAGCTGTAGCTCCCTAACGCAGCTGGTTCTGGTCAAATAACTTTCACACTATTCAACAGCGTATGTGCATTTTTGCTTTTACACCACAGTGCCGAACTAAAGAGTACACGTCAATGTCAGGCCGTATGCAATCTGCCTAAACCTCCGCTTTTTCCGTAGTTCACAAAGGGTCAGATATTTCACTGGGTGAGAGCCGCTGTTGCCTGAGAATAGGCGACTCTCGGTTGAATCTGCTTTACACGTTTAATTGAATCTCCTGTATCTGAACATAGACTTCACGCCTACAAAGTTAAGAATAATACTTGCAATCTTTTGCCTGACCAACCAACTGCAAACAAACGAAATTCTGAGTTTTCTTTTAATGTTTTGTACATATGTGTTCACTATTATTGTTGTTTTTTAACCTATCATTCTACTCTATCAAAATTGTATATAATCTAACGATTTCTCAAACCATTTTTTTGCATATGCATTAATACCGTTTATATTATTTGTTAATATACGTCTTCAATGTGTGCTCACGCCAGACTCTACTTACATCATTCTATTGAAGCAGAAATGGTACTCAGTGCGAAACAAAATATATTGGCTAAATTAAAATTTTAGTTACCATTTAGATAACGCGCAGCATGTCCTGTCCTATCGAGGTGACGTAGTATATGTGTGCAGTCAAACCGAGCTATGGGTAATACCATTGAACAGTACAGATCGTCGAGCAGACTCTTTCATGCTGCCGTTCATAGTAAATTGTCTTAAAGCAAAATCAAAACACAAACATTTTTTAGAAATCATTTGCCGTTCACACATTTCTGTGTACTTTTAGTTATTGTAACCAACATTCTCGTTCTGGTGCAAGAGCTTTCAATACAACTGACTTATTCTTCTACAGATATGCTTCTAACATTCAGTGGCGATGTTTACCCAAATCCAAGACCCATCAGTTCATATGAGTACGAAACTATTTCCTGTCTTTCACCTAAATATATTCAGTTTACACAACAAACTCCATCAACTATGTGACGATGTTAGGGAATTCGGCATTGTATGTTTCACTGAAACACACTTAGATGCATTAATGATCAACTGCACATACATAACTACCATCCTCCTTTTAGAAAGGATCGCAATCAATACAGAGGATGGATAGGCATACATATATAAATATATATATATATATATATATATATATATATATATATATATATATATATATATATATATATATATATATATATATATATATATATATATATATATATATATATATATATATATAAACCGAGCTTCTAATCCCCAACCGGCGACTTGATCTCGAAATAATAACCATAGAAATTATGGTAATTGAAGTAACATTTGGCAAGCTTACATTTTTTATCTATGTTCTCTATCGCCGCTCGATGTATGTGGGAAACAAGCGAAGGTTCACTCGAACGGGTTATTGGCACACACCAATTATAATATTAGCTGCTTTTAACGAAGATTTACTAAATCCTCAATTATCAACGTTATAACACATTATAAACAACAATAACCAAACGGGTCTAATAAATGAGCCGACCCGTATAACTCCCACAACAGCAAAGCTTATCGATTTAATTCCAATTAACAATGATATTGACGCCGAAGAATCTGGCATAGTCAACTTTGACGAATATTCTGATCACATACACACACACATACATACACACACACACACACACACACACACACACACACACACACACACACACACACACACACACACACACACACACACACACACACACACACACACACACACACACACACACACACACACACACACACACACACACACACACACACACACACACACACACACACACACACACACACACACACACACACACGTATGTGATAATTCGAAACATCACATGATGATATGGATGAAGCGTGTGGTATTTTTACTCGTCTTTCTATTGACATGGCTAACGAATGCATACCAAACAAAATGGTTACAATTGGCGGAAATGACAAATCATGGTGTAACTCAGTTGTACGACATGGATCAAGGACACATGAACGCCTCAAAACAAAAACATTAGGGTCGAACAAAGCAGTTGATATGGAAACATACAAAAACAAAGAAATACGGTAACTAACCTAATACGACGAGCGAAACATCAGTTTTATGATACAATTGACAGTCGTCTCACTGGCCTTTCCCTACGGGAAAACAATAAAACACCTAATCAATGGCAACGACATTTCCAATATTCCACCACTTAAATGCTTGAACAATAACGACTATGCATACCATGATTTAGACAAAGGAAACTGTCTGAATACATTCTTTTTCTTTGCCAGCATGTCAAATATAGATAATTCAATCTACATCAACTCATGCACAAAACTGATGGCCGGCTTACTGACATAGTTATCCAGTCACAAGAGATCACCGATATTATTCAAACTCTAAATGCAAACAAATACACAAGCGTCAGGGCAAGACACTATCAATCACCATATGCTAAAAACAGCTAAAAAAAATACATATTCCTTTAACAATCCGTTTCAATAAATGTCTCCCGGCTTGTATCTTCCGAACTCATGGACAATTGCCTGCATAAATCCGCTCTTAAATAGGAAATCGGCAGGAACCTAGAAACTACATACCGATTTCACTTCTAAACATTTTATGAAACATTATGGAAAGGATATTATTTAAGCACATCTACAATCATCTGAATTCTAATAACCTATTATACCAATTTCAATCATGATTTCGACCATAGAATTCAACCACACACCATCTAATCGAAATGTATCATATCCTGTCGAAGGCTCTAAGTGAAAGAAAATATGCCTGTACCGTCTTCTTTGAGGTCTCAAAGGCATTCGACACGTCTGACATGGGGGTTCGCTACATAAAATAGAACAATATGGTATACATGACAAGGTTCACCAATGGCGCACAAATTACTTACTTAATAGAGAACATATGGTTAGAATCAATCAGACATATTCCGCCCAAGAAAATATAAACACAGGAATACCACAAGGCTCTATACTTTGTCCGCTCATGTTCCATTTATACATACATGATATTACCGAAAATATAGACAACCTCTCAAGGCTATTCGCTGATGACACACTCTGTCAACATCACGTGGGAATACTTCAATAGTAGTTGAAACCTCTCTAAATAGAGACTTACTGAAAACGGACACTTGGTCAAAACAGTGTCTCGACGACTTTAACCCAACAAAGACGGTGAATATAATTTGGCAAAACCAACCAAATCAAAATGCAGCTAACCTATCTATTAATACCACTCGGATTACCTCTGTCGAAACACACACATATTTAGGAATAACTTTCCCCCAAAAATCCTAAATGGATAAACCACATCCAAAGACTAATATGTAAGGGAAACAAAATTCCAGGATCTCTGAGGAAAATAAAATATATTATTTGACGCAACACGTTTTTACATATGTACACGTATTATCTACGTCCGCTCTTAGCATATGGTTCTGAGATCTTGGATGGGTGTACTGAACGAAATTCTGACGAGCTGGAGAACTTCCAAAAGGAAGCATTCCGTGTTATAACTGGACTGCGCAGATTTACCCCACTTTCAGCACTGTATTATGAGGCAGGCTTAGAGGAATTAAAAATGCGAGGGTAAAACAAAACTAATACAACTATACAAGATAATAAAAGAAGAATGCCCGAACTACCTTAAAGAATTAGTAGCCCGTCATGTTGGTGATGTCAGTAATTACAATTTATATAATAGAAACAATTTCCAGGAGGAACAAGCAAACCTAGAAGCATTTAGATATGAAACGAATTGGATGCCAGTATACAGCATCCAGCAACACTGTGACTGTTTAATCAGAAAATTTACTGTAATCCCTGATTCCCAGTTCCAGCATACTAGTTTTACGGATAACGCCAGGACCCTGACGGTTGATTGAAAAATATTGCTTCTGGAAGTGTTTCATTAAACACAAAGTGACAGCAACACATTCGTTTGACTGAAAGATTTTAGAACATATTATATAATTTTAACCTGCAAAACGTTTTGACTTGTTTCAGTAAAACAATCAACGCACGGAAGCAAAATTGGATTAAGACGTGTTTCCAACAAATGTTTTTGGAATCGATGTTGTAGTGTAAATATTATTTTGAACAAAGCGAATCATTTTTGCTTCATATTGTTTGTATGTTGTCAAAGGATCTTTCTAGTTTATCTATCACTCATATAAGGTCATAATCAACTACATGACGTGTATGATGACGTCATAATCAATGACGTCGTGAATGACGTAGATAAGTTGGTCACTAATTGATGACGGATTAACACATTGTTGTACGAATCACGTCTTTATTATTTAATCACCATTCAGTTGAATAATTTGAAGCTAATTTGACTGGGAGATGTTGCTGCCTTAGGTGTGGGTGGAACTTAGCTAGAGATGTGCGGGCCATAGCTAAAACTGTATTCCACCATTGGTTTCCCAATACATTATATAATTGTGTGTCAATGTGGTGTTATCTAGTAACTAAATGATCAATACTCAGTATCTTTCACAAACCAGTCACATAATTATGGCCTGTTTTCTGTCTCAAAATTGATTTTCTCAATGACGATATTTGTATTTAGTGCACAAAATATACACGAGACCACTTTCTGTATACAGCGAGAAGACAATCCAATCATTGTCATGTTTTAGGACAATGTTTATACAGTTTGATTTATCAACGCCAATCATTTTCAAACACGTATCTCAAGTTGCGAAACAAAACACTGACATTTACAAAGTACACTCCCTGTGCAAGACAATATAGCTGATGGCTGAATCAACTCAATTATGTTTCTCGCCAAGAAGTGTTGACAGAGCTCTCTACGTGTGTCAATTTGTTTACCAACTGTATGACCTGACAATCAATATGTCTATAGAATATGTCCACATATTGATTACACATTTTATGGTATTGTTTTAATTTTTTCTCTTGTGAAGATATGACCTTTATGTGATGACAAGCCTAGCTGCAATTCTGGTTGACCGTAACAGATTGATTTTAGTTCATTTTGCTATCTAACAAAGTATAGTCTTCGGAAGGACCTTTGCATTAGTATGCTAGCAAATAGATGACATAAATGACTATTTCATTGGAAGTTTAATTAATATGAATTTCAATCAACCACCATCGTTACAACAATAATCTGTGATAGATCGCAGATTAATTAGAACACATTTACTGAAGTGAATGTAAATCTGCGATGACTGGGCATTAAGGAGTATTATAAGCCCTCTTCTCGCATGATCATTGAACATGGCTGATGCTGATCTAATAAAAAGTCTAAGTGTTGTCGCAGTTCAAAGATCCATAGTTGACATTACCATAGTTTTACACAGGGCATGGAAAAGCTGATTTTTTGAAAACCGATAGCCTTGACCCTAAAGTATAAAATAATGTGTCCTGATTTGCTGTTGTGGAATTTTTTTTAACCAAAATCAAGGAAAATGCCATTAAATGTCAAATAAATGAGAAATTAATGAAGTAAAGGTGAAGGGAGGCAATTCATTTAAAAAACTGACCCATATTTGTTTTTGGCATGAATTACCTCCCTTTACCAGTTGAAGTTGATTGTGTCAGTTGAGGAATTTCGATTCTCATGATGGTTAGAACGTGACCCCGTCCAAGGTCAATCCGGGGTCAAAGTTACCAGTTTTAGGCTTTGGCATGAATTACCTCCCTTTACATGTTTGAGTTGATTGAGGCAATTAAATCTGGTGAATTTCGATTGTTTCTGACTACCCGGGCCAAACAAAATTAATTAATTTCTCCTTTATTTGATATTTGATAGCCTTTTCCTTGATTTTGGGTCGAATGTGGGACTACGGATTCTGGAAGGACGTTAAGTTTCAACATGATCTGCAGAAACCTTAAAGGGAGTCGCTATCAGAATATCATTCTCATACATTTTCTTTGGGGCATTTCGGGCACGGATAAGCGTATTCATCTGAAATTCTTCACTGGATCCAACAGAAAAATAAAAACATCCCAGGCTCTAAGGTGTACCGAAAATGTCTCAAGTTTGGAGGCTAGAAATCGCAAATAGTACTCAATGGACCAGGAAAATATGTGGTGTCAGATGCGGGTTAACATAGGCTAGAGGTCTGTTAAGTTTCTCCATGATCTGTAAGAAACTCTAGGACGAGTTGCTGTCCGAATAGCACCCCCTTACATTTCCAATTGGACTTTTTGCACAAGAAAACGTGGAATTCTCGGGAACTATACACCAGATCCAATTTTGTAGATGATCTATTCCTGCCTGGTGCGTATTAGAAATGTACCAAGTTTAGATATGATATTTTAAAAACTGGGTCATTTATCATCAAATCAATTTCCAATACTTTCCCTATTGACATATTTGTCTGCAATGCAAAAATCTCAACATCTCATGAACCGTTCGGGATATCGGAGTTCTGTAAATGGTGTATGAGAGGCAATTCGCCCCATCTCCCCCACCCCACTCCCCCCCCCTCCGGATCAGGCAATATAAATGCTGAAACAATCCGACCATAATCCCGTCATCTATCAGCAAATCATGGAAATATTGTTTAGTGTGCAGATTTGCAATAATAGAAATGTTAATATGTCCACTAACGATTTTATTTTAGTAAGCAATAGTAGCCTCTGGTATCTAGGGATGTCACAAATGTCAACCCTCTGACAGGGACAGAAGTAAGAATTATGCTATGTTTCAAGATGATCCGGAAAAAATCCTAGGAGCAGTCAATGACCGAATATTGCTCCCATACATTCCCTATGGGACATGTTGGGAACGAAAATGCAGCGTTCTGAAAGGTTACCATGTTCGCTATCGATTTTATTTTATTAATCATAGTAGTCTAATGACCTACGTATATGCCAAATATCAAGCATCTAACCTACCTAGAAATATGAATTTATCTTGATTCCAAAAAATTGGGCTTATGACAGATTTTCTCAAAAAACGGGTTACCATACCCAAAAAATATTTTGGGTCACTGTGTGGGTCAAGACATACTAGAGATCTTTCCAGTTTCAAGATGATAGAGGCAAAACTCTAGGAGCAGTCAGTATCCGAATATTGCTCCCATGCATTTCTTATGGGGACATGAGTGGGCGGGGGGCGGAAATGCAGAGTTCTGAATGGTTAACATGTTCGCTAACGATGTTTATTTCACTAATCAAGAGTAGTATAATACATCTACGTATATCCCAAACTTCAACCATCTGACCACCCTAGAAATATTAAGTATCTTGATTACAAAAAATTCGGCTTATGCCGGATTTTCTCCAAATCTGGTCACCGTACCCGAAAACATATTTTGGCTGGAGATGCAGAGCAACAGGTGTTAGAAGTCTGTGAAGTTTCAAGATGATTGAGGAAAAACTTGCCCACGGAAATGCAGATATCTCGGAAACCATCCACCCGATCGAGAAGAACAGTAATAGCAAACTAGATCGTAAAGGATACTACAAGTTGACCAAGTTTGGAGTTGATCAAATCAAAACTGTAGGAGGAGATAATGTGCGAAAATCCCCTTGAGAATAATAATAATAATAATAATAAAAATAATAATAATAATAATAATAGTAATAATAATAATAATAATAATAATAATAATAATAATAATAATAATAATAAAGATCCTGAGAAAAACAATAATCTGCGATAGATCGCAGATTAATATTAAGAATAAAGATTCTGAGAAAAAACAATAATCTGCGATAGATCGCAGATGAATTAATGTGAACCTAACCCGGCCAACGTCATTACACAGATTTGGCTTCCATCATGGCAGCTGGGAACTTTCAAAACTTGCTTAATTGTCTAAGAATTATGCCACTGTTAACCCTTCAATCCTCGAATTTATTCAAGAAATTTTAAATATTCTCATAGAAAATGTCGATTTACAAACGAAGAGAAGACTATTTTTTAGAATTGACCGCTGGAATGACGGGCTCGGTTATCGAGCCAGTCATTCCATTGGTGAATTTTCAAAAATAACACTTCCTAGGACTGCAAATGGTAATTTCGCAGGACCACTGCAGAAGCAGTTTTTAACTGACGAACTGTTGTCTACTCGCATCATTTTCCCGGCTCTGCTCATTAAAGTAAATTTGTGCCTAGTTAACCAAAAATAATCATTCTTGCTAACTTACTACTATTCTGCCATAAGTTTTGCTTAAAGGAAGGAAAATAGAACTGCCAAATGCCGTTGACTGGTAACTTCCTATAATAATAAAAATAATATTACCGCAAGTAAATAATTGGAAATGAATCAGAATACTTTGAAGAAAAACATTTCGTGACTCTAGTAGTCATAATCGTTTTGCTTAACCCCTCTTTGTGTCAACTTACCATTTAATGGTCAAACTGACCAAAAACCTTTGCAGTAGTCTTCAGATAGGCCTATTTGAAAGGCTTAGGGAAGAGTATTTTTTAATATTTACCACTAGAATGACTTGCTCAGTAACGAGCCAGTCATTCTAGTGATAAATCTTCAAAGATAGCCTACTCTTCTCTCGGCCTGCAGATAGACACTGGCTAAGTAAAAACTTTAATTTTCCTTACCATTACTCCTTTAATGGTTAATCCGGCGAAAAGAAATTCAGTGGCAAATTTACAAAAAAAAAGTCTTCTAAAATTAAAGTATCTTGAAAAATATTGACCATCAAAAGGTTTAATTGATATATTAAGTAGTATTTTGAGCGCTTTTAGGCGCTGTTGACATAAGAGGGCTTAACTTGCACCTTGTTAGTTACGCTGCTGGTTCTCCACGCTCGTCGTGTACCCACGAGTGTAAACTGTATGACCAGATACTGCAGACCTGAATATAGTTTCTTGAGCGGTATAACAAATAATATTCCCCATAGGCGTCGATGTAAAGTGATTATCTCGATACTGTTAAATCAATGCTGATCATTTTGGAAAACATTATATTTGAAAGTCACTGTTTCTGGTGAAAGCAAACGAGTTTCGATCAACACGTTTTCAAAATACAATGCTGGTTCCCAGGGTCGCAATATTGGAAGTAGTTCTTGTGTTAGATAATATCACGATAATTCACTAAAATCGCGATATATTAGTTTACAATGTATAATGTTGGGTCTATACGTTTTCTGCCAGCCACCTTTCACTTAATAAGACATTTTCTTCATTAATTAGTAAGAAAGGCATGTATTGGTTGGTTCTCAAATTGCATATATATATATATATATATATATATATATATATATATATATATATATATATATATATATATATACACCTGTGCAAAAGTTAAGCACCACCCTATTTTTACGCACATGCGAGGGTATATTCATGTGCTATGAAGAAAGCAATAGCATAAACATTTATGTACCCATCCATCTTAGTGCAAGAGGTAATAATGCAACTAGAGGAATGCTGATTATGATGGTGGGGAAACACTGTATGTTTTTGTTTGAACTTGAAAACGAGGCCTGAATATGGTTACGTTGACACAACTGACAACTATTGCCCTACAGTTGACACACGTGGCTAGATTGTCATTAATGGTGTCTGAAAACGAAGTTTAACATCTGTGCACGAGTTTGAGACTGTCATTATTAATACCGGGTATATCCACCTTGTGCCTGGATGACGGCCTGGACACGACGTCTCATGCTGGTCACCACCCGACTGATACGCCATTGTGGTATTCGTTGCCATTCAAGATGGAGTGCGTCTGTTAATTCCTGTAGGTTCTGCACAGGAGGATCCCTCCTTCTCACCATGTTTCCCAGAATGTCCCAGATATGCTCAATAGGGTTCATGTCAGGGCTCCTTGCTGGCCATGGTAGGGTTTCGATGGCATTCTGGCGGAGGTATTCATGCACAGCTCTAGCACGATGTGGTCGGGCGTTGTCATCCATGAATATAGGGTGGGTTCCAGGTGCATGATTGACAAAATGAGGGACCACAACTCTATCCAGTATGGAATCTTGATATCTTTGTCCATTTAGTGTTCCAGGTACAGTCAACAGATCCAGCTTACAATCAAATGAGATGCACCCCCATATCATAACGGAACCTCCACCAAATGGAACTTCTTCCATGATGTTACGTTGGTCGTACGCCGTGCGTCTGGACCTCCATACACGAGTTCGACCATCTGTGGCATGAAGCAGGAACCGACTTTCATCGGACCAGTGTACCCATCTCCAGGATCTCATGTTCCAGTGTCTTCTTTCGTTGCACCACCTCAGACGCTCCTCTTTGTGGTGTGCAGTGAGGAGAGGACGTCTGACAGGTCTCCTAGCTTTCATGCCAGCAGCATACAGTCTCCTTTTGACGGTAGACATTGACACTCTATTGCGCGTTTCCCATTGCTGGCTGAGCACTCTGCTGTTGGTGAATGGAGATATCCTAACAAGGCGTACTAGGGCTCGATCATCACGGGCAGTAGTCTTCTTCGGTCTTCCAGATCTAGGCCTGTCCTTCACCTCGTTAGTTTGCCCATGTTTTGCAATCAAACGACTGATTACAGTATGGTTAATGTTCAGCTGTCTGCCAATCTCTCTGCATGACATACCAGTGGTATGCATGCCTATGTTTTGCCATTTCACACGATCACTTAACCTTCGTCTTGCCATAGCGGTTCACAATCAAGAGCTAATTCTCTCTGTACAAATAAACCACGGTCATGAACACAAAATTCCTAATCTTGTCGCCTAAATCTGTATGTAATGTTCTACACCTCAAACTGGACTTTTACATAACTGAACACGTGTGCTGTTTCCCGCCACGCACGGACATCAAGCGGCGTGAAGTCATGCATGCATGTGCATTTCGTACTTGGAATTATGTCAGCTAACGCGGGGACAAAAAGTATGGCAGCCTAGTTGTACCATCATGTTTCTACGTTCTATTGTTTTTGCTGGTGCTTAACTTTTGCACAGGTGTATATATAGTTATCGACTTTCTTCAGAATCTAGCCCATCGTGTGTCAAGCCATTGCCAGTGTTCGATGTCGTTCCCCATGACCGTCGCAAATCTCCAGATTAAACTTCCGCATCTGTAGGTTAAGCATAATTAAATATAATATTGCTGAAGATGTTGTTATGAGTAGACTGGGCGTATCCCATGGTTATACATGTGTGGTTTGCGCGGCTTCACCTTTAACATTTGACCTGGTGATCCTTCTATACACGTCGCCTCATCAAGTTTCCACAGACGGTAACCTCTTTGCAACAACACACGATGTGCTATATAACACACCCTTTGTTTGAGCTACATCGATAGAATCGTGCTGATTGTATATACATTGGACAGCAGAGAAATATTGTGAGTGGGTCCACGGATTCTATGTAAACATTTGTACAAAGTCAGATCTTCTATTAGCCTCTACAGAGAATCAGATTCGCGCAAATATAACTGTGATTATATGATTGGCTGTAGAAGATATTATTTATTCATCTGCCTACACTAGAACACAACGACCCCTGCGGTATCAATAACTGATTCCCGCAGACGCAAAATGGCTAAGTCTATTAGAACGGCAACTTTCATACAGGTAAAATACTGTGTAAAGGAAATCCCACCTTATGTTATACTAACCATTCACGTGATAGAATTTGCACATAAGGGATGGCTGAAATGTTTAGCTTTTTATCATGTCGACAAGACATTCAGGCTTCAGTAGTTAAATGTTGATTCATTTCTAAAGCCTATGATGGCTGCCATGATTTACTTTTCAACTAATCAAAACAGGTAGCGTGTCTGTCTCAGTATATACACGCAGTCATAGAGGTGCCAGCTATAGTATGACAATGTGGGATAAAAGCAATCTACAGGTAAGATATTGAATATTTTAAAACTAGGCAGCGACACCTCGCAGTAAAATTAGTTTCAAAATACTCAGCGAAATGAGTATTGAATAATACAGAATGCAATGCGGTGGCACTTACATGACATCACACACTATCTCTTAAGAAGACAAAATGGTGGCGTCACTGTTCAACATTTACGCAATGTTACAAAGAGAGATAATTGTCATACAAAAAACGGGAATGTGACATGATATGAATGATATGGAACCTACACACCATAATCGATTATTGCAGTACAACATTTGAGATGAGATTCGCATCCCTTTGATTTAATTTTACTGAACTCCCTTATTTCCATGAACTAAAAGTATATAATTTTGACAATTTTTTTCTGAAGTATTTTGGTGTGAATATGTACCTCTAACACTCATATCTGTCAAAACAGCTTCTGTAGTGATCTTGAGAAATGTCCATTTCCAGACCAAGAGAAGATATTTTTAAAGATTCACCACTGGAATGACTGGCTTGATACCCGCGCTAGTCATTCCATTGGCAACTTTTAAAAAATACTCTTGTCTCGGTCTTCAAATGGACATTTTCAATGAGAAAACTTTAATTTTCGTGAATAAATCCCAGAGTTAACGTGTTAATACGATAGGGTTTGGATAAAAGAAAAAACAATCTGATGCTTAATAGTACGGGGGCCAATTTTCAAAAGGGGTCTAGAAGAATGGTTTCGTAGCACACCCAGTATTCAGAAGGTTTGTCTCTATATTATGCTAGACCGATGTCTTGGGTATATTCTGAGCCGTGTTGCACAAGAAAATTGTGGTATCACTAACCCGTGAGAAGCCCATTTACAATAGGTGTTGAATGTAGCTCTCAAACAATTTTCACAATGGTAAATTTTTCACAAACTTAAGCGCATGTTATATCAATACAATCTTAACCAAAATGGAAAGGAGTGATCGTATATCGCAGATTTATACATAATCAACCTCGTTTAAGACACCCGTATGTTGCTTTGTACATATTGGGGCACTTAGGTCTTCTTGTGACTAGCAATACCTTAGCTACAACAATGCCCATGTTTTCTACATTTTTCATAATTAAACTTTTAACTGACATGCAGTGCATGTCTACACAAGCTGGCAGGACAAACACCCCACAATCAAGAATTCTGTTTTCAGTACCTGGTGCTGTCAAAGCCCTTCTCCTGACTGAGTGTTCAGCATGTATGACACGCTCTGGTCTTGGGCCAAATTGCATTCGTTGGAACATCACCATTGTCGTTGAGTGAGTTGTCTGTTTACCGTCTAAGGTTTCTTCAAGTATATCATTGTTATCAGCTGCTACTTGAACGAACGAGATTGGAACACTGTTTGTTGGTATTACAACTCCATACCGTGTTGATTGAGCTAATACTTCAAGCGCCATACTAGTGTCAACTACCTCAATGTCATCATAGGAAACGCTATGACCCATACGATTCAGAATGGTGACAACTGGTTTGGAACCTGTAAGATGCCTCATTGTCATAGCGAGGCTTATGTGTTTTGGCATTTTTTTTCTCCCGTGTGATACACAATGCGCTATGTCTTGGCATATAATCATTACATGCCTCTCATCACCTTCATTAGCACATTCTGATCTAACATTACCAAACTGCTCTGGTGCTAAATCTGCATTCGTGGTAACCCACTGCAGCAGCCAGTAGAGGCTTTGGGGAATAATTTCCTTTGCTTTTGCGAGTGTCAGATTGTCAACATCAACTGGTTTAATGGTGATCCCCTCACAAGCCTCCAAATCTCCCTTCAAAATCTGCGCTGCGTGGAACAACGTGTGAACATCATTGCTAGTAGTATCAGTTGAGCCATGTGGCCTATCAGTATACGCTGATCTACCACCAGCTGCATTGGCAGCTGCATTAATAACATTTTCTAAAGATATATCACTGGAATAAACAAGCTCGGGTTTGGAAGGGTTTAGCTGCTGGTGAAAAACGATTGAATCCTGAAAGTAGTTTTGTAATCGGCTTTTCAGTCTTTGAGTGCGGTAGTTGTCAGCAGTCACACCATTATTCTTTAGATACAACTTGAATCGACTCAACAAATATGTCATGCTGTAAGCTTTTTCTGATACAAGTCCAGACTCTATCTCTGCTACCAGCTCCGAGAATGATTGGGAGAAGGAATCCTCATTCACAGTTTCTTGGTATGATTTATACATCACATTGTGCATTGATACATACTGTGCACGGCATATTTCATGATATTTGGCTTCTGAAGCGATTAAATCTACGCCTCTTATATTGGTAAGCATTTCTGTATCCGCCATTTTCTCTGCTGTAATTTGTATGTTTTGGAATGCGGAAAATGTAGAAACTGAGAATAATTTCTTGACTTTCTTGTGAGTTTTCTTTAGGGAAAACATACACATTGCCCAGTTTATCGGGGATGATCTCGATCTTGCTGCTCTAGCCAAACTTGTCGTTTCTTCTGGACTTTGTTTATCAAGAGGCATAGGAGTTGGTGGTGTCATGGATCGTCTTTTCGCAAAGTTAATATTGTGCTTGCTTGTGTATTTAGCATAACAGTTTCTATGCCACACGATAGCCAGTTGTTTTACTTGATCAATATTTGAGTTAAGTCTTTCATAAACGTCATCCTCCCGGTGTTGGAAAGCCTCTATGAACTTTGAGATGCCGACTTCAGTGGCATTGCTAACAGTTTCGCTACTATGTGCTTGACAAATAATACAGCTAGTCCATTGTGTCGTTTTGATACGCTTTGCTGGGAGAAGATGAAACGTTACTTCCTCGTCACAACTATCACTGTCCATATTTGCTTAATTGCTAGTTATATAGCGCTTGTAATTATTTCGCAAATGTAATTAGTGTGTGTGCATATATATTAAATCAATACTAGGCTTTATTAATCAAGGCATGTATTAACAACCTTTCTCATGAATACAAATTCATGAAATGCCACTTGCATTCTTATTTGCTTTTCAAAAAAAGATTTGTATTTGAGAAAATGAGTGAATTAAACTTTCAGTTTACTTGTGATGTCAAATTACAAAATTACCCCGGAACAAGTGTTACAGGCATAATTTGAATTACATGTAGACAATGACAATGAGAGCGATGTGAGGTGTAGTATTCATTTTAATTTGTTTTTCCGCACCGATTACCACCACATCCATCTGTCTCATTCCAACCACCATTACCTGGGTGCTTTGTCAACAGTGGTACAGCTGGATATACAGATTCTATGATGGAGTTAGTATACATACATAAAATATAACCTTCACATTTCACCCTCGCCTTTGGTATATGCATGCAAAATGTATGTTGGATATATGTTAGGTCGATATCCGTCTAAATATCATATATGGTGAATCTAATACGATATTACTTTGAGTTATGACACGATCATGCTTATATCGTTGTGCACTGTGGATACAGCCAAAGCCTAGACCCCCTATGCAAAGAAATCAGGATAACTAATTAGTGCTATCACAATTTGTTTGTACAACAGGGCTTAAAATGTGTGGGACATGTCCCCCAAGCCACAGCAAGTGTCAGACCTTCCGAATACTGGGTGTGCTACGTCACGATTCTGACCTAGCTTTAGCTCCTGGACTATAATATAACTTCATCATTTCCTAAACGGCGCAATACCACCGCCATTACACATTGTCCCCATTGTACGTAAACTATCGTTGTTTAGGTACACAATGGTATCAAGAACAGTAGATAATTTACTAGATTTAAATACTGCCAGGAATCAAGACATAAATCCCGGCCTGATAATCTGATTTCCAAGAAGCATCTAGTGGACATCCGTTACATGTCTTACTTAACACCTGTTTTCAGCTACTCAACTCGATTTGTGATAATTAAATAAGTGTTTGGCAATCAGGGAGACAGATAGAATTTGAGTTAGACCTCGTAAATTTAACTTTTACGAAAGCTTCGGAATTATTACGCTGATAGAAACACAACGGACCAATATTTTTAACAACATATTCACACGCCCTTGCAAAGAAGCATAGTTAATTTCTGGTTTTCCTTACATTGAAACCTGAATTCTCAGAATACCAGTTTTAAGGTCGCTATCCATGTGAACTGTTGAATTTTTGAAACTAATTTGACAGGAAGCCGTTGCTGCTAGAAGCAGCAGCAGCCCACAGTAAACTTAGTTTCAAAATATACAACATGTTATCTATTAATTTGTATATCAGTTGTATAATTCGGCCTTTCGGGATCAAATGGTAAATAAAAGCACATGTAGCGTCTGGCTTATGCTCGTCGGTGTTGCCATGTATTCGAAGCAAATGCTCAATTTCGTGAAAATGTTATTGTTCTGACATACCTACCCTAATTAATTGGTAATCATGGTATTCTTGGAATGTGATGTCATAATAGTAGTATGTCCTCTCATCGTACAATTAATGTGTGCCATCATGAATATCGTCATGATAATAATGTATGCCATTGGCTGATGTGTGAATGGCTGTTATTGGTTGACAGACCATAACGTGTTAACCAATGACATCACTCGACTCAGTTACTAGGTGTGTACATCCCATGAGTTGGCTTTTTTCCCAGCACGCAGATGCCGTCCCATTATAATATGCTAATACTGTTCACTATATACCGAGACACACGACAGCACGAACATTGTTGATTTATATGTCAACATCAGCAGTTACATTTCATGATACATGTCTCACATTTCCTTATCGGATAAATATTACTCTACTTACAGTTTCAATACTTAGCCGTTCGTCCATGAATCACAATATCGGATTTCAAAGGCGAACATTGTCTTAAGCTGTAGATTAATTACACACTAAATTACATAACAATCAATGATGGTCGAGACATGATCGTATGAGATGCTAATCTCATCTCACATGTTGTATTGTACAGATAGATTATGGATTATAGATTCCATATCCTTAATATCCTGCCACATGCCCTTATCTGCATCACAATTATCTGCTTTGAAACATCGAGTAAATGTACAATGATCGCCATCATTTTGTCTCCTCTAACGATAGTGTGTGATGGGTGCCAATGCATTACCTTCTTTATTGTGTAATACTCATCTTGTTGACTACTTTGAAACTAATTTGACTGGAAGTTGTTGCAGCAACAACTTCCAATAGATTTGTTTCAAAATATTCAACAGGGTATCTGTATGGTTGCTTTTATTGCACATTACCAAGCTATAGATGGCACCTCTATGACTGAGCGCGTATACCGAGGCAGACACGCTTGGTTCATTCTGATTGGTTGAAAAGTAAATCATGACAGCCATCATAAGCTGTAGAAATGTATCAAAATTTAACTATTAAAGCCTGAATATCTGTCTTTGACTGAATGATAACAAAGCTTAAAATTCCTGGCGTAATTTATGAATGGCCATTGAATGAATGGCTATGATCATCTGTATAGATATCACGAGATGAGGTTAGTTATCCTTTAATCGATCTGGGTTACACAGATTCATGTGTGCGGTAATATTGTGATATTTGAATATCCAAATGCCGCAGCGAATTAACTACACAACAGTCCCATGGTTACGCGAACATGTATTTTTTAATTTGCAATACAATATGTGTTTTAGATATATATGTCTACTTGCATGTGAGGTACTGCTGCCAATCGATCAAAGATATCATTGAACAGTACATTAACATATTGCACTGGCCATGAGTTCCATGTTGATCCAATGTAGAATGATGGTAGAGAATCAATTAGCCGTTTATTAACATGCCCATTAAATCGCTAAACAATTATTTCAAGATAAATATTTGAAAGCACTTAGTAGAAATGCATACAATATATGCCATCCAGATACGCACAATCTTCAATATTATCCGCAGCACCCTTGTTGTCATTCTTATCTCCGCCCTACACATTGCCATTACTGTTGCCATGATATCAATGGATCATATTCACTACACAGCCTATGCAAAATTGGCATGTATAAATTGGTTTTCTATTTGCTGTAGAATGGTGATTCTAATATTTTGAATGAGCATTGTCACGATATTTCAGCATGCGCCACTCAATGGGCTGGCAGAATGGACCAGTTTTAACTATGCCCCGCCCATCTCTATCTAAGCTCCACCCACACCTTGTCCGTGTTGGGATCGATCGATCTCTGAACTCTCTGACTGTCAATTTCCGGAGAACTATACGAGTAAGCTGTTAAATATTTTGAAACTAATTTGACTGGGCGCTGTTGCTGCCTATGGCTATGGTTAAATTAGTTTCAAAATAGTCAAGAGAATGTTTAGTAAATGCTAAAGACATACATCGTGTCGGACTATTAAGCTATAAAGACGGACTATATCGGGTCATGCATAACGTCATGGCTAAGACGTCATCTTACATGTTACGCAGTTGATTATGACGCCAGATAACGTCATATGATTGATGTATAAACTTGTAAAGGTCCATTAGGCATAACCTAATCTAATCTAGGATACGATTAAAAACATTTATACCGAGGCAGATACGCTAGGTTTATTTCTCATTGGTTGAAAAGTAAATTATGCCTGCCATCATAGTCTGTAGAATATGTATTATTTAGCTACTAAAGCCTGAATATCTTTTTTTGTCGACATGATAAAAAGATAAAATGTCAGGGATGGCGTGTGGGTGGCAAATTCTATCACATGAATGGCTAGTATAAGATAATGTGAGATTTCCTTTAAGGACTGCAGCTAACCTGGTATATATATATATATATTCGATTTTGTTGACTATTTCTTATATCTGCCACCGTTGGCCCTACGGCTGTTGAATATTACTGCATAAAAAACCTCTATTATAGTATTTTCAGGCACGCGGTGTGTGCGTCTTGATCCAATGGAGGATCCCAGTTTATCTCTCAATCATATGACGTCATAATCAACCACGTTACGTGTGTGCTGACGTCATAATAAACTACGTCATGAATGCCGTAACTTATACGTCGTGAATGGTGTACCTAAGTCAGTGACGAATGCCTAATTAATGAAGGACTAAGCGCAGTTCTATGAATTGTATATCTTTACAATGTAATACACATGTTGTTGAATATTTAGAAACTAACCATAGGCAGCAACAGTACCCAGCAAAATTAGTTTCAGAATATTCAACAGCTTACCAGTACATTTTTCTGGAAATTGATAGTCAGGGAGCTCAGAAATCGATCGATCCCAACACGGGCAATGTGCGGGTGGAGCCTAACTAGAGATGGGTGGCGAATAGCTTAAACAGAATTCCCCCATCATCAATTAAAAAGGTCTGAGTAATTTCACACATGCGGTGTACGCATCTCGATCCAATGGACCTATCCAGTTTTTGGCACGTCCCGCCTACCTCTAGCTAAGCTCCACTCACACCTCGCTCTTGTTGGGATTGATCGATCCCTGAACTCCATGAATATCAATTTCCCGAAAACTGTACATATAAGCTGTTACGTATTTTAAAACTAATTCGACTGGTTGCCGATACTCCCTATGGCAGCAACAGCGCCAAGTTAAATTAGTTTCAAAATATTAAACATAATGTTTATTAAATAGTAAAGACATACAATTCGTACAACGTGTCGGGCTATTACGCGTTAAAGACGGACTATTTCGAACCACCCATGATGACATGATTATGACGTCAGCATATACATCACTTAGCCGATTATGATGTCATATGGCGTCCTATGATGGATGAATAAACTTGAAAAAGGTCCATTATCAATCCGGATAAACAGACAGTAATATGAGTATATGGATGAGTAGGGGGGATTGACAGATATACAGGAGAAGCAGACAAGTATCCGTGTACATATGCATGCATATATATATATATACCAACTAGCTGAACGAGTGGCCAACCGACCGACCGACCGACCAACTGAACGACTGGCCATCAGAACGACTAACTAACCGACCGACAAACTGACTGACCGACTGAATGACAGACTGTCAGACTGACTGGCCGAACGAACGACTGATTGGGTAACCGAACAACTGACAGGCGAATCTGTGTACAATATATGAGCGACTGATTAAACATTGGACACAGCGCCTTATAAAACAGAATGAGTGCTTTATCATTTTGAATACCAAATAAAGAATCATTTACACTGTGAGAAGAGCTCTACTGAATATTATGAAACTAATCATGTTGAATTAGTTTTTAGAATATTCAACAAATTACGTCTAAGGCCATGTTCTCACTAGAGAGTTAATCGGGAATAACTCCATACTTCAGTTGATTGTCTTGCCTAGGGATTCTGGAACTATCGAATTTCCGATTTAAATTGTTTTTTCAAACATCAGTAATATGTTGTGTGTCTCCAATCACCCTTTCATCGATGAATTTCCCATATCTAATTTTGAAGACAGGAAAACTGTTGAATATTTTGAAATCAATTTGATTGGAAGCCGCTGCTGTCTGAAGCAGCAACATCTTACAGTCAAATTAATTTCAAAATATTCAACACAATGCGTTATTATCTTAAATAATTAGCTTTTCCAGGGAGTTGTAGGTAAAGGGGTTAATACATTGGACCATGAATTCCCAGAATCCTAATTTTAAGCTATCTATACAGGTATGCTATTGCATATTTTGAGGAAAATGCATCAGGGAAGTGGTGTCGCCTAGTAACAACTCCAAGTTAAATTAGTTTCAAAATATTCAACAGAATATCTATTAAATTGTAAATAAGCTTTCAAATTCAGCCTTAAATGGTTAAATCTTCTTGTCACAAATTCATAATTTGTATTCATTTCCAGAGAACGGCCTGCGAATAAGAACATGAATGCTATTTCCAATTATGACAATAAAAGATGCAATGCCATTTTAAGGTAGATGGTTTAATGGACCTCTCCATTGTTTTCCAACCCCCGCCTAACTGTAGCTAAGCTCCACCTACACATCGCTCGTGTTGGGATCGATCGATCGCTGAACTATCAATTTCCCGAAAACTATACAGATAAGCTGTTAAGTATGTTGAAACTAATTTGACTGGGCGCTTTGCTGCCTATGGCAGCAACCAGCGCCCAGTCAATTCTTTTCAAAATATTCAACACAATCTTTATTAAATACTAAAGACATACAAGTGTACAACACCGCGTAGTCCGTCTTCTATTATTATCTACTTCATCCATGACGTCATTGATTGTGATGCTATTCATCGCTTCATGTAGTCAATTACGGCGTCATATGATGGATGGATAAAGTGGAAATGTAAATTGTGTGCTCAATAATAGTAGGTATGGATAGGCGTATACGGGCTCCTCGGGTGTCTAATGCAAATGTACTTTGTCATAACACGTTAATGTCAAAGGAGCATCCATTAATTTGCACCAGGGAGCATCGCTACAGATGCAGATTAGAACAATGGTGTAGATTGGCTGCCTCTGCGGCACCTAGGTGATTTCAACACTTGATTCATTGCCCAAATAAACCCCATAGTACAGTTTCTATTTAGAAGAAGTACGAACACAAGTGCAGTTTCTTGATAGATTAGGTGGCGAAGGCTAATCCCTCTGCATATTAACGATGAGCAATCCCAGTGGATAGTTTCTCATTCTGGTTGTATAATACCATGGTGGCTCGTTAGGTTATTTGTGTGCACTCCTGGCAGGCCATACGATGTTCGTTCTGTGGACTGTCTGTATTACCTTGACTTTAATCAAGCCATTTTTGTATCAATTCCAAAACGAAGAACGAGGCTAATAGAAGGATCCATATCTAGCCAAGTTCCGCACAATTTACACGCGTATTGAACTCAATTAAAGAAATCGCAACCTGAATTCTTAGAATCTAATTTTTTAAGTAAATGTACATGCAAGCTGTTGACTAATGTGTACCTAATTTGATGTGGGCTGTTTCTTCCTCTGGCATCAACATCTCCTCCAGTCAAATTAGTTTCAAACTATTTAACAGAATATTTTTAAAATAGTAAGTTCATCAACGACATACAATTAATATACTTTCATGACAATTTCCCTGCCGGAGATTTTCCATTTTTACTGTGACGTCAGTTAATAGGCCACATATTTGACTATGGTGGCAGATACTTGAGTGACAGATCGGATTCCACAATTGTTTGCTGAAACGCTTATATAGCAATGTAGATTTTAGTCAATGGAGCTGTCCAGTTTATCAATCAATCATATAACGTCATACTCAATTAAGTAACGTGTAGGATTGCGTCATAATCAATGACCTCATCAGTGACGTAGATAAGATCGTCACGAATGCTTGAATGATTATGGATTAAGCGTTGTTATATGAATTGTATGTTTTTACAACTTCATAAATAGTCCGTTGAATATTTTGAAACTAGTTTGGCTGGACGCTGTTGCTGTCAGAGGCATCAACAACACCCAGTCAAATTAGGTTCAAAATTTCAACAGCTTACCTATATAGTCAGGAAGTGAAAGGATCGATTGATCTGGACACGGGCAACGCTTGGGTGGAGCTTAGATAGAGATGGGGTGGGGTGGGGAGGGAGGGTAGCTAAAGCTTAATTCCTCTATTTGGTTTCTATAGTAGTTGTCAGCTAGTTTGTGTATTGATCATGCGCATTGCCTATATGAATCGACTGGTGGATGGTTAAGTAAAGTTAGATGGTACCAGATTCCATATTCAATTAACGTTGCAGAACATTTGGAGTTAGGTAACTGGGCAAGGAGACGCCTCCCACCATACACTGCTGGCTGCAATGAAAACGACCCCCGTCTGCCTCGAGTATTAGAAAAGTAGAAGCACTTTGCTAATATTATTCAGTTTCTCTGTTTATTTACGATTTAGTGCCTTTGTCTAATCTTATTCTATATATGTTGTTTTCTAGCTAATCCCTTTTAATTTCTGTCTTGTATGTTTTCAGGGATTGTTTGCCACGAAAATGGATATTTTGGTCCGATACCCCATCAAACGGGTGGACTAGGATACAACGTGGGACGGGAATTAGCCTTTGGCACATTGCCATTCTGTAGGAAATCATAATTTCATAAAAATATAATTAATTACGGACATATTTACGAATGTAAATTTAACCATGACAAGCGAGGATTTGCCACCATTTTATTTTATGCAAATTATATTTAACTGTTTGCGCCCGATGTCGGTGGCTGCTCGACTATAGCTAACTAGCTCGTTAATTATTTGAAGTTCGATTGGTGTCTGCGGTCAGTGATTCGAGCTTGACATTGCTTGCGATTGACCATGCGTTATATAACAATTCATGGAGAAAAAAATGTACAGAACTCATGTACCTATAGCGTAGGCGATGCAATAAAAAAACGTATGTCTGACTGTCGATTGTTGATTCAATAATCGCATATCTTTTCGAGTTACTGGAGCGAGGGAGTGCCATTTAATCTGACTATTCAGTACTCATTCTGCAGCTAGGATTATCACAACACGATGTTGTTACCATCACCAGTGTCTGGCGTTTTATTTGACAAATAACAACTGTCGTTATGATAGAACATGTAATCAATAAAGCGACAGATTAAATGGACATATTACATGTCAAGCCATTCAGTGTGTAAACAAAATGTCACACGCAAAGCTTTGCAAACAAACCTTGTTGAGAAACATGATGAAGTTGATTCGGCGATCTACTATATTGTCTTTCACGGTGAGTTTACTTTGTAAATGTCTGTGTTTTGTTTAGAAATTGGAGATAAATATAGAGAAAAGTTAGACATTTATAGCTAAATGAAAATGATTGGATTGTTACCACAATAAGAACAGAAACTGGTGATTTGTATTTTGTTTGCCACTAAATGCAAATAATATCATTCGAGAAAATCAATTTTGAGACAGAAAACAGGGGATAATTTTGTAAATTATACATTGTAAATTCTGATTCTTGATATTTAACTATGAGAGTACATCTCATAAAGAGGTTAAAGTTCCATATTCACACCAGAATGATTGAAAACAAAATTGTTAAAATTGCATACTTTTATAAGCTTAAATTAAGTGCATCTGTGTAATGAAACGAAATAAATCTTAACATATGATGATTCCATTCGATATAAATTAATATAATTTTTAAGCTGCGAAATTGAAATAGAGGCTCGTGCCTCTATTTCAATTTCGCAACTTAAAAAATTATGTTAATTTATATGGAATGGAATCATCATATGTTAAGATTTATTTCGTTTCATTACATATAGGCTCACAGTTTAAGCCTCTAAAAGTGTATACTTTAAACAATTTTATTTTCCGAAATTTTACTGTGAATATGCACGTTTAACATCTCTCCAAATCAAAACACAGAAACATCTGAGTTGATATAAGTTTGCACATGACGTCAGAACTGTTGTGCTGAATAATTTGAACCTAATTGGATTGGAAGTTATTGCTACATAAGGGAACAAGTTAAGCAATTTCTAACCTGTACTGCAAATATTACCACATTGAATCAAATTCATATAATGATACGCAAATTTAATTGACAGTATACTCATTATAGTAGATGATTCGATTCAATTAAAATAAGATTTACTTGGTTGATAATTTCTATATTTAAGGGAATCTCAGTTGAGATAAGGCCATCACAATCGACGTCACCATCAACATCGTCCTCTCCTTTATTCCCATCAATCTGACCGCAGCTGTACTCATCACTGAGTTTCTTATAGCATAATCTTTCCAAGCACATGTCTCCTCTGACGTCCATAATTGACTTGTATGTTTTACTTTAAATGCCAGTTATTGACACGGGTCTATGATGTCGCTAGATGGCATCGAACGGCAGTATAATATTACCCATTCATTTCGTCTCACTGTTTGTGTAGTCTGGCAAAGGGGGGTTTTATGTTTGGAGTTTGGTAACTGCTTCGTCGGTTTCTATTACTTCGCCTTAGGCCCTTATTAGACGCAGCGACTCGGCAGACTGAACCAATGGACTCCACATACAAGAAAGGCCATTTCTACACACACACACACACGCGCGCGCACGCACACACACACACACACACACACACACACACACACACACACACACACACACACGCACCGCATCTAATTTATCTCTCACTGTGCTAGCACCTCTACTGCAAAATTTGTGCGATGATCTTTAAAAGAGATTTCTCTTGAAAATCCGTTAATTTGTTCTTCTACAAGCACAGACGAGCAGATAGACCCCGTCATTCATCATTGGAGTCAAAGATAACGACAGCTCACCACCTACCAACGAAAAGGATGTAAGGCAAGGCTCTCTATGTGAATGTGGCATATTTGAAAAGTGTAAAATACAGATATATTGGCTCAGATGTTCCAACGCATTTTGGAAATCGTCTAGATTTTTGCCGCAATAAAATGATTTTAGCTACCACATACTAATTCTCGGAAGGTTACGTTGTGCCCACTCTTATAAAAGGCTGAATTAACAGGGTGTCAAAAACAAATATCACTTAACCTTTTAACACTCATTTCAGCCAAAACGGTTTGTGTAGTTCTCTTGAGAAATGGCCGTTTGCAGACTACGAGAAGATTATTTTTGAAAATTTACAACTGCAATGACTGGCTCGATAACCGACACAGTTATTCCAGTCAATCATTTTCAAATATAGCATTCTCTCGGGCTGCAAACGGACATTTTCTATGAGGAAATTTAATTTTCCTGATGTAAAGGAGTGAATTATCTACTCTTAATTCATTCTTTCATTTTTTTCATTGATTATTTTAACATGTGATTTCAGCTTTAATTTGTATTATTAGTGTTTGGTTATTATAACATGTCAATCCAACTTTAAGTGGTTTGAATCAAAATTGTGTAAATAATGTTTTTTATATTTTATTCTTAGGGAATATGAATTCAGGTTATTGCTTTGACACATTTTGGACACAAAATATGTGTTGAACATTTGTATTGCGAGACGTTGGCTGTTATATGTATTTAGGGGTGGGTGGGGGGTCTGGTGACTGATTTTAGTATTTCAACCAGTTCACGAAATTGATTGACAGGTGTTGACAGGTGTAGGTAGTAGGTTGTATGCGTGTCTTGTGCATGTGACGTCAGAGATGGGTGAGTGCGGCGTAGTGATTTCGGAATGGTGAGTGCAGGTATGTAAGGTAGTGAGTTGGTAGAGGTGTAGTAAAGTTGATGTGGTGTGTAATTATTAGTTGAAGGGAGATTTGCCAGGTAATTAATGTAGGATGATTGGATGGTATTGGAAAAAGGGACTATTTGGTGTAGCTGAGTATGTATGTTAGTGTGTTTTTGGTTGAATTCTCTCTCTCGCTAACCAACTGTTCTGCTGTCAACATTGTAACAAGTATTGCCGGTGAAGATGTATTGCGTGGGTGAGATTCTCCCCTGGTAGCAGCTGTGGCAAATATTTAGGTGAGTTATGATTTAATAAAGTGATGTGTAATGGGTTCGTTTTTTTCAAGATAATTTAAGGCAACGGGGCTCTGGCAAGAGTTGTTTAACGCGAAAAGCCTCTCGCCATGTGTTCATAGAATGTAAAGCGCAGTTCGAAAATTTATGTCAGTAATTATAGTAATCATGTTGTAGCGGAAGAAATGGGGGCGGGGGGAGGTGCGTGCGTGCGTGCGTGCCTGCCTGCCTGCCTGCCTGCCTGCCTGCCTGCCCGCGCGCGCGTGCGTGCGTGCGTGCGTGCGTGTGTGTGGTTGTATGATGTGACAATGTTGTCTGTTCCCATTACGCCTGGTAAAAGTGTTGACCTATCGGGGTTTAACAAATTCATTGTATTGTTAGTCGTTGGTTTGTATTAAAAATAATTGGTTAAAATTTCGGATGACGAATACAGGTGTTAAAATTTTGAATTGAGTTTTCACGCATTTTCCGAAAGCAGAATTCTTTTTTTATTTCAGAAGCGTAAATGGTGGAAAAATTAACGTTTTGTTATGAAACTTGACAGCATTTGATTTAAAAGTTTTAAAAACATATAGATATATTAATGTAATAAAATCTATGATCTTCAAATTGCAATATTTTCTAAAAATTTCGATATTCAAATTGCAGTATGTTCTAAAGCGTGTCAGATTGTTCACGTCTTCCGCTCAAAGATAATGTTAGGCTATATTATTTTATCAAAATATTAGAAATCACGTGGTTAATTATCTATGTAATGAAGGTTGGTGTGAGGCAAGAATAGCAGTAAAATAGTATTTGACCAATGATCACGTGACCACTGTGAAAGCTTGCATGACGTTTATATAGCCTGCAGTAACGAAGTTGTCAAAAGTATAAAAATAAACCTGGTTGTTTAAGACAGGTGGTCTCCTCACCAAGCGGGTCACGTGGCCAATTGAGATTATGATTTTAGATCTAAGTCATCATTGTGAATTTGCACATATTTTAAATTACCAGTTAATGATAATGATTCACTTGAGAAAGCAAGTGGGTTCGATTATTGACTATCTCCATCCATATTGATTATCTCCATCCAGTTTTGCCGGTTTGTAGAGTATTCGGATTTTCCGGCTTATTTGGATCACACCATTTCCGGTGTTAAGATTGGAATACAATCGGTCCGCTCATACACGCGCGCGCACGCACGGACGCACGTACGTACGCACGCACGCACGCACGCACGCACGCACGCAAGCACGCACGCACGCAAGCACGCACGAACTCACGAACGCACCAACGCACGAACGCGCACGCACGCACGCACGCACGCACGCACACACGCACACACGTACAGACACACGTACAGACACACTCACACGGACATTCACGTACGTACAGACACACTCACACTCACATACACGTACGTACAGACACACTCACACGCACATACACGTACGTACAGACACACTCACACTCACATACACGTACGTACAGACACACTCACACGCACATACACGTACGTACAGCCACACTCACACTCACATACACGTACGTACAGACACACTCACACGCACATACACGCACGTACAGACACACTCACACGCACATACACGTACGTACATACACACTCACACTCACATACACGTCGTACAGACACACTCACACGCACATACACGTACGTACAGACACACTCACACGCACATACACGTACGTACATACACACTCACACGCACATACACGTACGTACATACACACTCACACTCACATACACGTCGTACAGACACACTCACACGCACATACACGTACGTACAGACACACTCACACGCACATACACGTACGTACAGACACACTCACACTCACATACACGTACGTACAGACACACTCACACGCACATACACGCACGTACGGGCACGTACGCACGCAGGCACGCATGCACGCACGCACACGCACGCACACACAGCAAAATCCACATAAAATTAGACCTTGTCAGTGCGATGTATTAGCTTGTATTTAACATTACAATTTTTCATTTGACAGCCTTCAGTTGCTGGAGAGTAGCAGACAGATGGTAGTGTCACCAGGTGCTATGTATGGCTAGAAAGGTCCCTAGAATCTGAATTCCCTATAATGGGTAGGTGAAATCATTTATTGTTGTCATGTGAGGCTTCTTAGCACAAAGCCTATGTAGGTTGGTACAGTCTTGGAGGATGGGTGTACTTGAATTTTGAATTCGAATTCACTATTCAATGACACACATGGCTTAACCTTATCGTTCATGTAGTACATGAAGCCGTACATTTGAGGTAGTGATTCACAACGCTGGTGCTGGTGAGTGAGGCTCTTTAACTTGGTCGGCTTATTAAAATTTGAAAAACACTGAGTTCCATAAAACCATACATTCAAAATAGCGTTATAAGAACACTTGCAGGGTATTTTGAAACCAATGGGACGGGAACTGGTTGCCTCCATAGGCAGCAACAGCTTTCAGTCTTATTACTTTGAAAATATTCATCAGAATAGTTATTAAATTGTTAAAAGTTTAAGAGAAACACGTGATTCATTTCTCTGAACGATTTCTGTCGCGTGTCAATTTAATATGTCATACGAGAATGGTGTTAGCTAAGTTAGTGGTAATAAGGTACGGTGTATACTAGTGCGAGTTATTTCTCTGTTAATGTAACATTGGTGTAAAGTTTTGATGATTTAAATTTGTGTTGCTGTATAATGGGGTAACACCTTTTGGAATCAGCAACGGCTTTCTGATATGACGTCTGGTGCGGGTAATATTTCACATAGGAATGTCTACTTTAGCGATGTTTTAATTGTTAAGGGTTGATGCCTAAGGCAGCAACTATTTCCAATCAAATCATTTTCCAGGGTGAACATTTATAATTGATTTTTATAGTGTATTTCCATTATGGGTGTTTGTTTGATTAATAATTTAGTGGTTATGAGTTGAAGCTTATGGCAGCAACCATTTTCCAGCCAAATCATTCTTCAAAGTGAACATTTGTTTTCGGATATGACGAGATTTTTCATAACAGTGTTGGTATGTTGTTGAGTTGTTTATCTGGCATGGTTGTCATGGTAACCGAGGTTTCCAGTTATGTTGTTTTGTGAGTTTATTTGTTATTTGATATGGGCTAACATGTTCCCATAGGTGGGTTGACTGTGTGTCCCCATGTTGACATTAATAGTATGCAACCTTATCCGGTCCTCTATTTCAATCATAGGGTTGATGAAAGTGCACAGACTATGTTATGAAACAGATGGTGACTCCATCAATTTAATGTTGTCTTGTTTTGTTGTGTCTCTAGCAGATGTGGAAGCCTGGGTTATGCGCGTGTGGTGTTCTCCACATGAGAGGCGAAATGGTGAGGTAATGGTTTGGTGTTTACAGTGTTTTCAGTAAAAGGGTTTTCAAAATTTCCGTGCCGTAAAAAATGCTTAAGGAGGGTTATATAGGTAAATTGGGTTATCAATCCAATTGCATACTGTCTTTGAGTAGTGGACTTTGATGATTTTTAGACAAAAATTTCGATCATTGGAAAATAGACACTTGTAAATATTTAGTGAATGGATCCGTTGTGTTTTCATCTTCGGTGTAGTGTGTGGCCATTGCTGAGTGCATACGGTAAGGGTCTTTGGCAGCATTGAATCTGAAGTCACACCAGTTATACCAGTTCATGTGTGTTCTCTTTCAATGTGAGGATATTTTGTTTTTATATAAAAGTGAACTTTATTATCCAAAGACGTGTATTTATCAGGAGTGTGTAAGTCATAAACACACTTGAGTAGATCCTAATCCCCTCATATATAGTAGTAACCAGTAATAATATGGTTTTATATTCATTGGTATGGATGTTCTAGGAATAATTGTCTTTGATTGTCATGTAATTAGGTTACTTTTTAAAATCTATTTATGTTGATCTGGAATTATATTTGCTACATTAGAATGGCGCCATATTTTACATAGTGACACATTTTTCACAGAATTATTCTTTGAATTATTTGTTATGGTGTTTCGAGGCACCATGTTGGTTCATTGTGATATTTAATTCAGAATATTTTTGGAAATTTATTCGACCTTAGTTTTATTTCTTATTTAGTGCACCTATTTCACGTCGCTGGGTGATCTTGTTCAGGGTTACCTCCCTTGAATTACATGTAGGCCACAAATGGGAAATTGTCTTATTATTTCAATTAATTTTAGCCCATGTCCAGATTGAGGTCATACATTGATTATATATAGGTCACGAATGAGGACGTGACTTATTATTTCAATTAATTTTAGGTCATTTCCAGGTGGGGTCATACATTGGAACTGCATTTGTTATTTTACATCATTTGAGATTCCCCGCCATTAAGGTCATGGCTAAACTGAAATCATGATTTTAAAATTATTGTATGAATTAGGCCAATGTCAAGGTAATTTAATATCATTATTTTAAGATGGGTTTTGGTACAAAATTCCGATTCTACGCTTCGTGTTTTGTCGAAAATGTTACGGGGAAGATTAACACCATTAAAAGGTCAATGAGTATTTCTGTAATTAAAAACGAAATATTTGATAAGAATTTTTTTTGAGCCAAGCTTCCAAAATCAGGTTAATAGGTTTTTCCTATTTGATTGGTTGACGGATACAATTTTCAGTATACATTCAGTGCATTTTATATTATATTTGAATTCAAGCATTGTTGAATATGAATAGTCTAATTACAATGTTGTATTGAATAGTCCAGTTGTAGTATGATTTGTTTATATCTGCATCTACACATATGCGTATATATGTATATGTAAATATATGTATATGTGTGTATTCGTATATGCCTATATGAACATACCAGAAATACACCATTAATTAGGTGGAAACTTGAGGAAATAGAATATTCTTAGAAATGATGATTATTTAATATATGTTTTTTTTGTCCTTATGGTGTATTGCCCCCCCCCCCCCCCATGCCTCGGATGTTCTTGTCCAGGAAGAAATGTCATCACACACAAGAAATGATAGTTTTGCTTTGTGCTGTTGTATGACACCTTGCTAGTTCTGATCTTTGTCTGATGTCTCAGTTAGGTTTTGTAAATTAGCATAGGTGAAATCGAAAAGGAAATAAGCCAATTGAAAGAAAGTATTTATTTTAATTATTATATTTATTTACATTTGTTTGTCTATACATCGAAAATAAATCATATATTTTTGCATTCACAATATGTGAGTTTGTTAAAAATCTCCTGACAACATTTACGTTTCTACCGGGATACCGATTTCCAACTTAGTTTCAGCATGTATTATGTTATAATTATATCATAAATTCAAGCGTGATATTTTGAAAGTTTAAAATTTGACTGGATTTCTTTTTGGCTTCCCGATAAAACCATCCAAGTCCTTGACGGGTTTTTTAGTATGATCATGTAGCTTAAGTTACTTTTGTCACTCAAGCTATTTATTCATAATTTTAGGGCTTAAGTTACTCAAGTTAGTCATAATTGTATGGATTAGATTACTTTTGTCACTCAAGTTCTTTTGTTGACAGAGTCATAATCGTTTATTAGGTTCTCTTTAAATATTAGATATTTTTTGTAAAAAGCTTGTAAGATGCTATGTTGTCCTGACGCTAACGCTTAGTGTCCATTGAGTCTGGATGCCGATGCACTGTTTGCTCGCTCCTTTTATAGTAATCTTGTACCCGATTGTACCCGGTTGTACCCGATTGTACCCGATCCCATGTGTATGTACCCGGATTTGGTAGATACATCCCATTGTTGTTGTCGTTTTTGTACCCGACTTGATGTGTAGTTGTACTCTTTAAATATTAGTCCGTTATTTCATTAAGAGAACTTAAATTCCGGAAATCCTTTAAAATTCTTCAAAATTTAAATTAATCCTCCGCTTGGCATTAAGAAATTGTAGGCTACTCCGTTACGTCGAACACATCTAAGTGTTAACGGGTTAAAGAGAATCGCACATCAAATCTACGTGGTTTTGCACTCAAAGAGCTGGCATAATGACACATGAATTGGATTTCTGGCGGAAATAGAGGTGCCATTTCTTGTAGTTGTTCATCGGTTCAGTCTGCCAACTCCAGTCCATAACGTTTTCAGCAAAACTGCATATATGTGATTAAATATGTAGAAATGGTTTCATTTATGGGCATACATATATTAGCGTTTTATTTGCCGTAGAATGCTACTATTGATATTATGGATGGACATCTGCATTGTTTCATCATACGCCGTTTATTGGACTGACACATTATGAGTCATCTCTCCTCCATGATATGATTCAGGTATCATTTCTTTCCCCAAGCGATTCTAAGTGTGAATAGGCGGATCTATTTCGAGCTATGTCACGCCATTCTGCCTAAGCTCAGGCCACGCTTTGTAAGTGTTATGATCAATTTATTTACGCTAAGCCATGACTTCTTTGAATCTAATTTTCAAGGTAAGTATACAGGTAAGCTGTTCAATATTTTGAAAGTAATTTAACAAGGAGGTGTTGGTGCCTAAGTTTATCAAATATTAAATCCATCAAACACAAACAATTTCGTATACTTGGCAGACTTTAAAATTGTTATGACACGTCATCGATTACGAATTTTGCTTGTGACATCAGCCTACATATGACGTGACGTCATACAATTGAGTGACAGATTGGAGTCACTCATTGCTTGTCTTCGATAGCAGACTATCATCTTACATGTGCTGTCACTTACAGTTGTGGCAAAATTAAGGGGCGCAGTAAATTTGTCAAGGGCCCAATCTAATAATCATGATGTGACGGCACACAAGATCTGCACAAGATCGGCACAAAGGATATAATAATTTAAGATATACTAATGTACAATGTCTTAGATACGTTGCTTTCAAGCTTAACCATTTCACCAATAAATTACATGTATCTCAATTTCACGCCAAACAAACATAAAATCTGTAGAATCTGTTCCAGTTTTATTAATTTCAAAATTTTCAACAGAATATACTATGTATCGTAAAACTTACTTTTCAGAGATTGAAAGGTTTAATGAAGCTGGCTTGGCTTGAAATAGAGTTGTCAGATATATAACATACTTTTCTGTTCACAATCCTAAAATATGAATGGACACATTTAGATTGCCAGTTGGGCTAGAGTGTAGGCAAAGTTGGCCATGGGCGAATCTTCATCACTGTTGCTAATCTACCAGTGCGTTAATCTACGTTCCTAGCTTTTTATTATTTCAGGCTTTATGATCAAATCATCGAATCACATTTATCCATTCACTATGCAATAAAACACAACAAAGCATTGACATATAGTATATCACACTCACAATGCCTCACGTGTGCAAGGTTTCCTAATCCTAAATGAGCAAATCAACATTACCTATGATACATTTTTCTATCACAGGTACACGAATGCCCAGCGGATTTTCCGGAACAACATCACCAATAGCATGCAAAAGTACGAGAGTTGTGCTAATTATCAGCTTTCCCTCTACCGAAATACGCTCATAATGCCCTGATGTGGTGTAGTGTGCCAGAGCAAAACACTACTAATCAAGTCATCAATCTGGAATAATTGTTGTCAAACAGACAACAGACTCCCACACTGTCTGACAGTCATTTCCTGGCACATTTATTTAGCTTAGGCTATATTTGCGGCAAATGAAGTACTCTTGCAATATAAGAAATTAGTAATTGTTCACAATTTCTTATTTTTGTCACCTCATTGTGTGTGCCTCATCATTCGAATATTAATACAGACAGTCATATGGGCATATGGCTGAAGAGAGAAATGGAAGATATGCAGAAGGACTAAAAGACAGGTATCCGCGTACATATATATGAAGACGCAAATATCAACCTACAATTGCCTGCCTGAGTGAATGAATGATCGACTAACAGACTGACCGACCGGCTGACTGGCTGACTTACTGACCGACCAAATGCTGGAACGAACAATTGGACGGCTGACCGACCACTCTCTGTAATAACATACAATTGACCCATCAAACATAGAAAGCGGAAACATATAAAATCGAAATATTGTTTTAACCCTTTGAATGAGGATTATAAAAAAACAATTGTCATTTACACTGTGAGAAGAGCTCTTCTGGATATTATAGAACTAAGCATGTTGAATTAGCTTTAGAATATTCAACAACTTACCACTATGGTTACCTTATCCTCGAGATTCGGGCCTTTTGGAATTTCAGGGTTAAAATGGTTCAACCAACAACAGCAATATGCCGTGTGTCCCGATTCATCATTTAACCACTGAATTCCCTTAACCTTAGTTTCAAGGTAATTCTGCAGGTATGATGTTGAATATTTTTAAGCTAATTTGACAGTGAGCTGTTGCTGACCAACGGACACAGTGAACGACCAATAAACCGACCATCTGACCAAGTGGCCAAGAGATCGAAAAACCAATCGACTGACCAATTGATGGGACTGGCCAATTTATGGACTGGCCAATTTATCGACTGGCCCATTGACTGACTGGCCAACTGCCCGACTGGTCAATTTATCGGATGGCTAATTGACCAACTGGTCAATTGACTGAATGGCCAAATGACCGACTAGCCGTTTGACAGACTGAGAGATTTACTGACCGGCCAATTGACTGGGCGATTGACCGACTGGCAGGCTGGCCGACTGACAAAACGACTGACCAGTCGATTGACTTACTGGCTTATTGACCGACTGGTGGACTGTTTGACTGACTGACCGAATGAACAAACGAACGAACGAATAAATGAACGAATGCCCGACCGAGCGACCGACCAACTGACTGACCGAACGACCCACCGACCGACTGACTCACCGACAGACAGTCCAACCGACAGACAGCCCGACCGACTGACCGACCGTAAAATTAGTTTCAAAATATTCAAGAGAATGGTTATCAAATAGGAAATTCATCCATGTTATGCTATGCATACACTTTCACAATGGACTTTCGATGTTTGTGACAGCGTCATCATTTTGATTATATAATCCATACACTGATATGCTATTTAAAAATAAATTGTATTCCATGAACCATTACCAAAAATATCAAAACCGCACAAACGTGACAGCCTGAGATCGTAGTCGTCGATGTCATCATTGTTTTTGATCTCCCTCTACGTGGTACTGACTCTAAGCAATACAGTAAATAACTGATTCAGTTAACGATTCAGTGATAACTGTCGTCTTTGCAATGGCAAAAGATACTCACATTGGCATCAGGCAGGCAACACAATACCTCTCGAGTTTCAACAATGGATTCCTATTGATTAAATGAACACCAGCGTGTCAGATAGATTTATTTAAATTAAATCCATATAGTTTATCGCAACATATGCATGAATTTCTTTCACACTATTCTCTATAGTTCATGAGCTAGCATCTGCTGTCTGCAGCTAACGACTGCAATACAATTCTGATTTCATTAAGTAAAGTGCAGTAAGTCTTTTATCGAGCAACCATCGCTCCCGTTCCCTTGGTGATTGGAAATTAACAGACAAAGTATAAAACTATACAGGGAAGCTGTTGAATATTTTGTAACTAATTTGACTGGGTGCTATTGCTGCCTATGGCAGCAACAACGCCCAATCAAATTAGTTTCAAAATATTCAACAGAATATGAATTAAATAGTAAAGACATCCAATTTGTACAACAACGCATAGACGGTCTTCAGATATGCGTTCGTCACGTACTTATCGACGTCATTCATTATGATGTCATTCTACACATCACGTAGTTGATTATGACGTCATATGATGGGCGGGTACTCTGGAAGGGTGAATTAATCCCAATTATATTCTTTCTACTACATTCATACCATGGATCTATTTGCTCACTGTCTTCACTACGATACACACAATATCTTAACCTGGATACATCAAGATTAGTGCGAATCCACTCTGTCTCGTAACCATTCCTGTGAGTGCTATTTGGATTGACATAACGACGCATTCAGATATCTCAATAAATCAGTGACAGGTCTCAGTGAGAGTCAGAGTAGACTTGAAAAACAATTATCTAAGGCCGTATAAAGCTGTATAATACTGATGTACTTAAGCTGATGTTGTTCAGAATTGCTACATAGCTAGCAGACTCATGAGATCATTTTGATTCTTAGACATTTGGGGGGGGGGGTGGGGAAGCAACCTAAAAGAAAATGTATTTCTCACACTAAAATCTCTTTCAAATTATCCGGTAACTGTGCATCTTACAGAGCTTCACATAATGCGGCTGTAACATCTTTCAATATGTGAATTAACGATAGCATTCAGGCAAACACATCATACTACAGGAGCGCATTGTTGACATGAATTAACCCACCGTGCGTTAACAGCGCGTCAAAGCGCTCAAAACACTACTTGATATATCAATTAAACCTTTTGATAGTCAATATTTTTCAAGATACTTTAATTTTATAAGACTATTAAGGTAAATTTACCACTGCCTTTTTTCGCCGGCTTGACCATTAAAGGGGTAATGGTAAAAATTAAAGCCTTTGCTTAGCCAGTGTCTACCTGCAGGCTGAGAGAAGACTATCTTTGAAAATTTACAACTAGAATTATTGACTCGGTTACAGAGCCAGTCATACTAGTGGTACATATTTGACAATAGTCTTCTCTAGGCCTTTCTAATAGCCATGTCTGAAGATCACTGCAAAGTATTTTTTATTCAGGTTGATCATTAAAGGGGTACGTTGACGCAAAGATGTGTAAAAGGCATTGTTTCTATCATTCTTTTATCACGATAAACAACATCTCAGAACATCGATGAATCAATACGGCAAAATAATCACAAACATGCTTATTTGTGGAACCAAACAAATGTTACCTCTAATCAGTTTTTCAATATGGTGTAAATAGTCCGAGAGCCAATTTTCAAAAGGGGTCTAGAAGAATGGTTTCGTAGCACACCCAGTATTCAGAAGGTTTGTCTCTATATTATGCTAGACCGATGTCTTGGGTATATTCTGAGCCGTGTTGTACAAGAAAATTGTGGTATCACTAACCCGTGAGAAGCCCATTTACATTAGGTGTTGAATGTAGCTCTCAAACAATTTTCACAATGGTAAATTTTTCACAAACTTAAGCGCATGTTATATCAATACAATCTTAACCAAAATGGAAAGGAGTGATCGTATATCGCAGATTTATACATAATCAACCTCGTTTAAAACACCCGTATGTTGCTTTGTACATATTGGGGCACTTAGGTCTTCTTGTGATTAGCAATACCTTAGCTACAACAATGCCCATGTTTTCTACATTTTTCATAATTAAACTTTTAACTGACATGCAGTGCATGTCTACACAAGCTGGCAGGACATATTTATCACGTGAGCAAATGAGAGAATGTTACTCATCCGTGTCAGAGTCATCTTCGACAATTGTATGCTGAACATTGTCACACATTTCACCTCCCATACAAAGGCATGCTTCAGTGCAGATTAGATTGTTAGCCTTGCATTGACAGAGATCTGTTCTTTTGCAGGCAGACTTTTGACATCTACATGATGTGACTTCAATTAATCCAAATGGAGCAGGATCCTTTGACATTAGAACAGGCTTGAGTAGACCATCCACTATACTCCAGCCATGTCCATTTGGAGATGGAAGATTCTGAACAGCTTGCAATGAACGTCTCCAAACAAGAGCTTGAAAATTGGCCCTTTCGGTGTGATGCTTTAGACTATTCGATGCAGGTGGAAGATTTTCATTTCTTTGTCTCTTTTGACAAAAGAGCCAATAACGGGTTTCATCAGCTGTCTTTCCCACATCCCTGGTGGTATACAACTCACAGACAAATTTCTCACATAGAATTGCAGTATTCGGTGATAAGTCAACATGTTCGCCGAGTTGGGCTAAGCTAAGCTGATGACATTCAGATGACTTTAAGAGATTGAATGCTTTTCTCTTAGCGACTCCAAATAATGCACTAGTGCTATCACAACCTGTAAGAGAATGAAACCCAGGCAAAGACGGACAGATAGCTGGGCCCAGTACTTGAGCAACTGTATGTATTGGTATGTATCGCAATTTGTCATTTGTGCCCGTACGGAACCATAGTTCAGAACAGTGAAGCGAACGATACGTATATATACTAAGTACTGCCACGTCTGTATCAGGAGACTGTATAACAACACGCATGTGGTCTTTTGAAGCGTGTAGCGCGTGCAACATCATACGCGTATCTGCTTCCTCGTGATCTGATCGAAGTTCTTCCAAATACGACGAATTGTTCGCTGAAATGACAACAACATCCATTCCATCGTTAAAGCCACCAGCAAGAATGACGCAATTGTCGGCAGATAGCATATTTGGACCAGTATCACGCCACCGCTTGCTGAGAAATGCAACCAGGTTACTTTTGTTGCTTGGATTGCTGATGTACTTGGCCCCTTGCTTTGGAACGGGAGTATTTTCTCCAGCAATCTTTACTTCCAATGGTGTTGATGACCCACGTTTTAGCCGCTCTTCCGCTTTGAGAGATTCCAGTCTATCATATCTGTCAAAAACTATATCTACTCTGTTGCAGTCTTCTTGATTCAAATGTAGACGTACCTCCAGTTTTAACCATTTGCACAATTGCCATGCCATCTACTACATAAGCTGTTGCGCCTGTCTTGTCAACAGGTGGAAGCCGTCCATCAACATTTACTTCCTTTTCTAGTTCACTTAACAAAACACTTTTCAGATTCTTTCTTAGAGTCCCATCCGTATGTGACAATGATAGTGGAACAGCAGACAGTTCATACGTCATCACTAGTTTTAAATTAACATCTCTGGACCTTGCGGCAATAATTAATCGACCAAATAGTTCGCGGTCAGATCTCACATTGTGAATTTTTTCATCATTTGTTTTGAGTTTTTTCTTCTGTGCTAGGCTGGCAAATGTTTTAAGTTTTAAGTGTGGCAACGTGTCCCAAAAGCTTCTCGTGTTAGTGTCCAGCCGCTCCTGAACAAAATTTTCCATAATCTCCTTACCAATGTCACAGGCGGAAACAAGTCTCTTGGCGATTTCACTAGGCAATACCACGCCAGTCGCAATGTTTACAAGCGGAAGACACTCGCTGTCGTCGTTTTCCGCAATATTAAAGGGATTGGTCATTATATCTGATGAGAACATCGAAAGTATCTTCTGCACATCGGTTTCATCCCTGTTCATTCGATTAGTCCCCATTTCCTTATGTACTCCAAACATGTGACTATCTTGTAACCCACACATTTGCTTTGTGACCGTTGTTATGGCTGCCCTCTCGTGGCTAGTTAAAAACCACCTCTCCAGAGCTCCTGGCTTTTGTGTTATTCCAATAATACCACCTCGCTTTTTGGAATCCAAATTAATCGAATGCTCTAAGGCCATATCTGTCCACACTTGATTGAATGGATGGTCTGAGCGACTTACGGAATGATTTCAATTCAAGAATTGTTCATGTACACGGAGATGTGTACTTGGAAGCATCTTCATATCCGCAAGATATATTGGCAGCCATCTTGCATAATTGGTTCTGTCTATGCTGTAGAAATATAGCGCCATAGCAGATGTGAGGTGTAGTATTCATTTTAATTTGTTTTTCCGCACCGATTACCACCACATCCATCTGTCTCATTCCAGCCACCATTACCTGGGTGCTTTGTCAACAGTGGTATAGCTGGATATACAGATTCTATGATGGAGTTAGTATACATACATAAAATATAACCTTCACATTTCACCCTCGCCTTTGGTATATGCATGCAAAATATATGTTGGATATATGTTAGGTCGATATCCGTCTAAATATCATATATGGTGAATCTAATACGATATTACTTTGAGTTATGACACGATCATGCTTATACCGTTGTGCACTGTGGATACAGCCAAAGCCTAGACCCCCTATGCAAAGAAATCAGGATAACTAATTAGTGCTACCACAATTTGTTTGTACAACAGGGCTTAAAATGTGTGGGACATGTCCCCCAAGCCACAGCAAGTGTCAGACCTTCCGAATACTGGGTGTGCTACGTCACGATTCTGACCTAACTTTAGCTCCTGGACTAAAACATACTATAAGAAAGATTCGACATCCTAAGCCGATGTTAACGATTTTCTATCCTAGAAATGCACCAGCATAGTTAAAGGGAAATTCCAGTGAAAATCGGGAATAAGTCAACAAAAAATATACTATAATCTGAAATAGTTGCTGCAAAAAAATATAAAATACATTGTTCCATTGCCGAGAAATAATAAAATGTATATGCCCAAAACGCTCGAAAACGCGACTCGTCGGGCGCATCCATTTTCTCGTAACGAGAGCGAGAAACCGCGAGATTATGACGTCAACGACACACCAGCAAAATATCGCCAGTGCTTTAGATTTACCTGTTTACTTCGCGTTATGAAGGCCGAATATTAATTAACCATTTAATGACCAAATTCTGTCAGGAAAATCAGAAAATTTCCTTATTGTATGCCCATTTGCAGGCCAAGCGAAGACTATTTTTGAAAATTGACCAGTGGAATGGCTGGTTCGGTTACTGAGACAGTCGTTTTAATTGTAAATTCTCCAAAATAGTCTTCTCTTGACCTGCGTCCTCAACTTGACGATTGCAGAGGCCAGTGCTGGCATGAGATGGTTAAATCGCAACATATCCGCATGTCAAGTATGGGCTTGCAGTGATAGAAACGATCATGGAAAGGGTACGGCAATTCACATTTTCAAATACCGGATCCACAGAAGCATTCGCATAAAAAGGGGCTAACTGAAAGATGGCTTCATAACATCGGCACTTGATGGATATCTTCCACATTTAACTTTGGAAGACACGAGTTTAGAACATATAGTCTGTATAATTGTAAAATAATATGTCATGCATTTCAAAACAAAAGGCGCGGTACTTAATTTTAACATAACAGAATCAAGCTCGACAATTAACGTCAGTATTCGCTTGCATTAATTGTAAAATGGAATTTGCAAACCAAAATGAAACGATGTCGCTGATTCTCCGGTCGGTCAATTATAAACAATCTCTTAGCGGCTTACTTCAGACGATAGTAAGTGACAGCTATTAAATAATGACAAGTGCACGCTAGACATAATTAGTAATTTAGTGCTTTCACACTATTGAAATCCACCGTTATTAATCATTTACAATGTTTACTCCCAGTTTTAAAATAACTGCAGAGTGCTTAATATTCTGAATTAAATTTGCCTGGAATTATGTTGCAGTAGCTTCCAAACTAATTAGTTTCACACACTATGCAGGGTAAATTTTAAGCTTTCTGTTTTGCTGTCCTTGAAAGAGTTAACTAATTCATCCCAAATTTTAAAATGTTTACCCATATTTACTGCCTGTTGAATATTTAATTGACTGGAAGCAGAAGTTGCAATAGGCAGCATCAGCTTTCAGAGAAATGACTCAACATTTATTCAACTAACATATTTTTACGAGATTTCAAGAATTTGTTGTAACTGGTTGATTGCAAACATGCTCCTGGCATAACCCTTCACCGTTTAAAAAAAATAGAATGTGCCCATTTGCCGACCAAGAAGACTTTTTGACAATTTAGCACTGCAATGACTGGCGCGCTCATCGGGACACTAAATGCACTTTAATTTCCTCCAAACACTGGCAAAGTGTCAGTTGTTTAGACTATGCGCTAATTATCCACGATATGCTAAATTTACCTCCCGTGGTTACGGCTATCCTAGATCGGACAAAGAGAGTTGGTGTGTCGGTGACGTCAGCCGCTTGTCCAAAATGGCGCCTCTCTCTACTGGTTACATTGGCAATTTAAATTGAGGATATTTTTTTTTATTTGTTGGCATACAATTGTGTTCCTGGTCTCAAATTAATACGGAGAATTAGTACTTTACGCCAGATGCACAAAATCCCCCAGTGGAATATCCCTTTAAGGACAATGTTGGCTTAGGAAGTAATGTTTTCCAACCCAATTATGTCAAAATATACAATAGTACATTTTATTTTACATTAAAATCATTTTCAGTTAATTGTGACCGGTATTGTATATAGTCTTTCCAAAGCATATGCTTAGTTAGATCAGAGAATTAACTAAAAGCAGCAATTCGATACGATTATTACGTATCCATTCTGATACGATCATCAGAATTGTAGCTACGTTTGCTTTAACATTATATCCATATCACCATACCGTCAGCGTCTGGCGTTTTACTGGGCAAATGACAGCATTATGATAAAACACATAAATCAATAATTCGACGAATGATATGGACATGTCACTTGTCCGTCCATTCAATTGCTAAGTTAAATGTCTCATGTAAAGCGTGTGTAAACACGTCTTGATGAGAAAGATAATAATGTTGATTCAGCCATTATATATATATATATATATATATATATATATATATATATATATAGTCTTTCGTGGTAAGATTACCTTGTAAATCTGGAAATGATATGGCTGGATGGTTGCCTACAGCAGTCAGTATTATTCATTCATTTTCTCTCAATTAGTCTGGCAAACGGTTGCAATTTATTTGGAGTTTCATGACTACTGCAATAGTGCTCCGAGGAACTGGAGATAACTACAGGGAACTGGAGATAAATATGGGGAAAATTTTGATATTGATAAATAACAGTGTGTTAACGCCATCATATCATTAAAAAAGTTCGATTGCTTCCAAGATGAATGCAGGAAACTGGGTTTTGTTTTAAACATATTGTATTGTGTGTTGTAAGAAGGAGATTGAGTCACAAGTCAAACTGACTTAGAGTCCTTTCATTCCTTACATGATAATAAAAAGGTGGTATGTGGCTCTTATGAATAATACAACCTTTACTATAAACTGCAATCCGATATTTACATATATACATCAACGTGACATCCACACCAAAATCCCCGAAAGTAAAAATGTTGAAACGGTACACTTCCGGTGGTTTAGCGATGCGGTGCTTCACAAAAGATCCCACCGCCTTCTGCTTAACCACACATTTTGCAGAACACATGCTCTTAATCTTGAGTGAACCATGAATTGATACGACCAGTAGAATGCATCCATACACCAATACTTCTTAATGCATACAAAAGAATGAACAAGCAGACAAGAATGGCCCTTTCCATTTTTAGCCATGCCCCGCCCATCACTGCCTAAGCTCCACCACCACCTCGCCGTGTTGGGAGTGATCAATCCCCGAATGCCCTAACTATCAATTTCCTGAAAACTATTCAGGGAAGCTGTTGAATATCTTGAAACTTATTTGACTGAGTGCTGTTGTTGCCCATGGCAGCAACAGCGCCCAGACAAATTAGTTTCAAAATATTCAACATATTATTTATTAAATAGTAAAGGCATACAATTTGTACAACAACGCATAGACCGTCTTCAAATATGCGTTCGTGACGTACTTATCGACATCATTCATGATGTCATTCATTATGATGTCATTCTACACATCACGTAGTTCATTATGACGTCACATGATAGGTGGATACTCTGGAAGGTGAATTGCCAGGTTGACCTACATTTGATACATGACAAACATGTAGGCTACAATACAATAACACACAGCATTCGGTTACTGTATTCAAACAACTCTTGAAGCCACAGTCCAGACAAGACTAATCTATGATGTTCAGTGACTCATGACAAGTCATGCTGAATGACTTTTGATACATAACACACCAGAAACTGGTCTCGTGTATTTTGTTACCTGGTAAGTGCAAATAATACCATTGAGACAATTAACTATGGGACACAAAGCAAGCGATATGAGAGGGGCTCATTTCTAGACATACCCCCCCCCCCCTATTTCTAGCTAACGTCTGCTCAAGTTCTGCACAAGCCAGGATAGATTTACTTCGAATCATGAATTCCTAATATCTCAATTTCATATTAACTATAGAGGTACCCTATTGAATACTTTGAAACTAATTTGACTGAGGACTCCTACTGCCTATGATAGTAAAACCTTCCATTAAAATCAATTTCAAATTATTCATCAGAATATTTATTAAATCTCAAATACACCAAAGACACACAATTCGTAGACGTGCCACTTTCGAGCTTCATGCTGGGGTTAAATTATATTAAAGTTAATGTTAAGTTTCAGCTAAGATTTTCCATAGTCAAGCACATTTCACATTATCGACAACAACATCCCCTTTCTCATCCATATTAACCTGACTGTAGCTGTAGTCATCATTGCTTTATTTATGGCATAATCTTTCCAATCACCTGTCTCCACTGATGCCGATAATTGACTTACATGATTTACTTTAAATATCCGCTATTAGCATTGTTCTATGATATGGCTGGATGGCCGCCAAAAACACACAGTATTATCCATTCAATTTGTCTCAATTTGTTTCATCTGGCAAAAGGTTGTCTTATGTTTGGAGTTTGATGGCTACTTCATCAGTCTCTGCTCCTTCACTTTAGGCCCTTATTAAACACAGCGACTTGGCATGGTGAACCGATGACCTTTACATACAAGAAAGGCTATCTGGATTTCCATCAGACATCCGATTCATCCGTCACTGTGCCAGCACATTTACCGCAAAGCTACATAAATTTGCTGAGCGATGCTCTTTGAATGCTTTCCGTTTTGAAACTCTTCGCATGTGTCCTTACATCTACGCGCACATATATGTAGACAGCTACAATCATCCATCATTTCAGTCAAAGAGTCTGACAGCCCATACCCAATCACTAAAATGTATGCAGGATTATATATGCGAATATGGCATGCTTAAAAATGGAAAATAAAGGAATGTTGTCTCATATCAACAGCCCCAATTTTGAAATTGTTGGTATGTTGGCTGAAATATAATTGCTTTAGTTCACAATTACCAATATCTGATTCTTGGATGGTTATATTCCTCGCACCAGTGTCACGAGCTTAATCTGAATGAAGCAATGACTGTTGAACCATAAACGAATTAATATATACTTTTTAAAAATATGTCATCAACATATGAATAATTCAAAGCATTTATGAAACAGAGATTCACTTCCGAGATGAAACTAATTTTCTTTTCATTGTTAAATAAGACCTACACTGATATGGTATTTAAACAGAATCGTTTTCCATAATGCATTGCAATAAAACATTTATATTAGGTAACCGGTAAAACGTGGCTAATTTTGATGCGCGATTTGTATTAACACCCATTACGGTTTTCAAAGAAACATGGTCATTCTTTATATACACTTCTGTTTTTAGGACACTGAAATTTTCAGCTTTCTGTCTGTTGGTTTTTGTATGGTGTCAAAATCAAAAATCAATAGCAAAAAGTGGCATGCCGGAGACAGACATGTCTGAGATGCAAGTGCGTATCTGAGATGTGAAGCTGTAATGTCCGAGTCTCAGTGTCACACACCTTTTGAAACGAGTCTTATATTTTTGCCACTGTACACCTGAGGTACTGAAATATCCAATGCATGGATTGGATGGACAGGTGAGAATGAGACTCGGGCATCATAGCGCCACATCTCAGACAGGCACTTCAATCCCAGATATGTCTTACTCTGGTAACTTTTTGTTATAGACTATTGTATTTGTCACCATGCAAAAATGCCTACTAACTGACATAGAATGTTGACATTTTCAGTGTTCACAAGAATGGACTTGCGGAAGCTAAAGACTTTGGCTGAGGACAAGACTCAATGGGCAAACGTGAAGACGGAATGATTGCAGCTGTATTATGTGTCTACTATTACAGTCGCAAAATATAGTGATCATACATACATACATACACACAGAACAAAAAGATATCTAAGTAGTGGCGAAATTTCACGCCAAAGTTGGGCGAGTTTCACTTTTGGCGGGGGTGGGGGGGGGGGGTTAACCGATATATGCGAATGTGTCATGTGAAAAAAGTGTAAAATAAGGAGATATCTCTTCATTTATAAAGAACAGAGGTCACCTTTCTAGTTGAAGCTAATTCCTTTAATTGAATTCTGAACATCACATACATGCCAACATACGCGATAAGGTTATCAATTACAAGCTTTTTATTATCCATTTATACTAACATCATAATTACTGAACTTAGGATTCTTTTGTGTATGCTAACTGTCTGATAAACATATCTAAATTAAATCTGTTTAATTTATTGCAACATATGTATGGATTTTCTTTCAGCGTAGGCTATGATCTAGATGTTAACAATTAGCATCGCCGGTCTTACACGTATTTGATTGTGACGTCAGGTACTTGAGTGACAGATCGGACCACTCCTTTGAAAATAACATTGTATCCGTATAAGATCCATGTCGCCACCAGTCGTTTTACCTAATTTTGGAATATGCAACCGACGGATTATATATGTATTCTTCTTGTCAGCCCATTGATGGATAATACTGTGTAAATATTGCAATATTATGAAAACATTGGATTGCCTCCAATGTAAAAATGTAATCAGGTCGCATATATTTTGTGAGCCACTAAATGCAAATAATGGCATTGAGAAAATGAATAATTTGTCTCAGCCAAAACAAGTCATATATATGTGACTGGTTTGTGATAATTACTGATTATTGATCTCTTTGTCTTTGTTAACGCCCATTTTAAAATGCATATTTATATAATATATAGCAAATCATGTTGATAGCATGTGAACTATAAGAGATTATCTGCTTTGACTTTGTCATTGTCATCATCATCATCTTCGCCTTTCTCCTTATCTTCCTCAACACCAATATCACCAGAATGCAAGCGTGCAGTACAGTTTTTCTGAATTAGCTAACCTTTCATGTGTAACTTAGCCATTTAAAGGTCAGAGGAATGTTCATTTGCAGAAGAGAAAACTATTTTTGACTGTGAGTGGTATATTTTCTAAAATAATCTTCTCTTGGCCTGCTAATGAACAGTGACTACGCGAAGTTTCTTGATCAGTCGTCCATTAACGACCAAGCGCTGGTCTTGAGGAATGTTAATTTGCAGGACAACAGAAACCTATAATTGTAAATTTCAATGGTACATTAAAAAAAATAGTTTTCGCTTGGTCTGGCTTGGAAAATTGATCATTAAAGGGCTGATTCTTATGAATAGCATTTTCACCGCGTTGAGTCGCTGTTGACATACAAAGGGTTAACTAAATGAAAAACAGAAACATACTAATAAGAAATGTTTTGTTGAATATCTTGAATTTTGTTTGGCTTGAATTGGATTAAATTGCTGGCTTAGGGAGCAATGGTGTCCACTAAAATTACGTTCAAAATATTTAATAATATGTTTTATTTTGGTTTGGAAACGTGTTACGTTAGTTCTAAGCTGTTTATTATTTCCAAAACATATGATTAATTAGATCAGAAAATTAACTAATTGCAGTTGATTAATCTGAATATTCGGTGTCCATTCTGATGATGTCAGTAGAATTGTAACGAATGCATGATACACATATTGTCAACAATGGTTGGCATTTGTTTTTGCAAATGACAACAACCATTGTGATAGAACGTGCCATCAACAATTCACCGGCTTATATGGACACGTTGCATGTCAGTCCATCCAATGGGCACGCAAAATGTCACACGCATGACTGTGTTAGCAAGTCATGGTGACACACTCGATGCCGTTAATTCAGCCTTCGACTATATATTGCCATTCCAGTAAAGCTTACTTTGTAAATGTTAGGTGTTTGTCTAGAAACTGGAGATAAATAGAGGGAAATGATTGACATTGAAAAATAAAATTGTAAATATTGTCCTGAACCATGAACATGATTGGATTGTTTCCGCGATGAATACAAAAATAGACTCATGTACTTTGTTAGCACTAAATGTAAATAATGTCATTGAGAAAATCAATTGTGAGACACAAAGAAAATGGTATGAGATGGATTAGTTTCGAGTAATGCCCCGCTAATTTCGAGTGAAGCTACGCAGAACTTGTTTGTGTATTGTGAGCGATTTACTAAGAACACGAACTCCACAGCATCCCAATTTCATGATAACAATAGAGGTAATCTGTTGAATATTTTGACATTAATTTGATTGATTTGTCTGCTTATAAAACAGTCAAATTAGTTTTAAGATATTCAATAGAATGCTTAGTGAATTGTAGATTTATCAAGGACATACAACTCATACAACTCGACGTACTGTTCTCGCTTTATGCTGGTGTAATAATAGGTCCTTATGATCGTGAGGTCAGCTCACTAATCAGTTAATTATTTATGACATCAAATTCTTGATTGGAGGATCGAACCCCTCACTTATGAAACTGTTCTGAAATAAATCCTGAGTTTGATCTTTTAGTTACTAGATACTCCCACGTTGGATCAAATTTACATAATGCAATACAACTCACGTTAGCAGTATATACATTTTAATAGATGATTCACTTCAGTAGAAATATTATTTGCTAACATCGGTCTATAATGTTAAGCTAAAGGTAAATGTCAGTTGAGATCATTTATACCCATCACAATCGGGGTCATCGAAACGATTGTCATCTAATTCATTCATATCAACGTGGCCCTAGGCGTACTCATTGTTTTCATAATATCTCCAAGCACATATCTCTACTGACGTCGCCGATGGACATTTCCAGTTTTAGGTATACCCAGCCCACTTCTAGCTAAGCGCCACCCATACTTCGCCCGTGTATTGGAATCGATCGATCTACGAAAGCCCCGACCATTAATTTCCTAAAAACTATACAGGTAAGCTGTTTAAATATTGTGAACCTAATTTGACTGGGTGTTGTTTCTGCCTATGCTAGCAACAACACCCGTCTACGTTAGTTTCAAAATAGTCAACATCATGTTTATTAAAGAGCAAATACATACAATTCGTACAGCGTGTCGGACTATTAAGCATTTAAGACGGACTAAAATCGTGTCAGTCGTGATGGAATGATTATGACATCATCCTACACGTCACGTGTTTGATTATGATGTCATATGCCGCCTTATGATGGGTGGATGGATAACCTGGAAAGAAAGGTATATTCTCGTGTATTATTTATGTCTGTTGTTAGCACGGTTCTATGATGTGGCTGGATGGCAGGCAACAACAGTTAATATTATCTATTCGTTTTGTCTGCATTTGTCTAGTCTGGCAAGAGGTGGTATTCTGTTTGGAGTTTTCTGAACACGTCGTCAGTTTCTACTACTTCACCATAGGGCCACTAATATCCATTAGATACAACGAATTGACAGACCGAACGGATGAACTCTGCATTCAAAAAAGCGCATCTCCTTTTCTCGCAGACACTGAATTCCTCTGCCATCGTGCCCGTATTTTACAACACAACTACCTAGATGCGATGTGGAATGCTCTTTCAATGCATGAAACTCTGCTCACGCGTCCTTTTACAACCACCGACGTGCAGACAGGCACAGTCATCCATCATTTCAGCCAAGGACACTGACAGCTTACCTCTTATAATTGAAAAGGATTTAAGAATCTATATGCGAATGTGGCATGTTTAAAAAGGGAAAATAAAGAAATGTTACCTCAAATCTACGAACACATTTTTGGAAACTTTTAAGACTTTGGCTGACATATAATTGTTAGGTCCCAATTATGCTGGTTAATTCTTGACAGGAACCGTCTGCGCACCCTTATCATGAGTTTGATTTGATTTAAACAAAGAACACTGAATCAGAAAGGAATTAACTTATGCTTCTTAAAAATACCTCATCAACATATGGATAGTTCAAAACAATATTTATTTGAATCTAATTTTCCCTAATTGAATTAGAATAAATAGCTGATTTAGTTTTTAAACAGAATGTTTAAAAAAATTCTGAAACCTCACAAGCATGACAACACGTTATAGATTTCCGAATTTCAAGATTCTATCACCCTTTCTACCGACATCATAATGAACCTTTCGACTTCATCCATCAATCATATGACGTCATAATCAACTACGTGACGTGCAGGATGACGTCATAATCAAATACAGCATGAATGCCTCGATGTAGTCCTTCCTAAGTACTTAATAATCATACAAGTTGTACAAATTGCAGCACCCAGGTAAATTAGTCTCAAAATATTCAACAGCTTACCTCTATAGTTTTCTGGAAATTGAAAATCAGGGCGTTCGGCGACTGATCAGTCCAAACTCCAGCGAGGTGTGGTTGAAGCTTAGATAGAGATGGGCGGGGCATAGCTAAAACTGGAAAGGTCCATTTTGGGATGTGAAGTCGTAATAATAATAATAATAATATTAATACAAGTTTTAGATTGATGTGAAGCTAACTTACCAAAAGAATCGTTGCTGCTCGGGGCAAATTTGGTATGCAATCCCTATTGAATGTGTTTTTACAAATACTTGTGTGGGAATTTGCAGGTCATGTTTAAATATTCCAATGTCTCTACAAATCAACTACACAACATACCCAATATTATATAAATGTGAATTGGTATGTCCTTGATACAGCGCGTGCTTTAAATGTAATGCCAAATCGAACAAGTATGCGCTTGAACTGTGCATTAAACCTTCGCACTCATCACGAGTTCTATGTTGATTCAATATCAAATGAGGATGAAGAATCGTCATTAGCACGATCATTATATCTCTGCACAAATATTTCAAGATCAATATTTGAAAACACTTAGTAGAAATTAATACAATGTATGGGATCCAAATGCATATAACCAATATAATATTATCAGTGTCACCTTCACTGTTCTTCTTATCATGGACCTCCAGATGGCCATTGTTGTTGTTATTATTATCATCACTGATCATATTCAGTAGAGACACAATGCACAATATAGGGATTCGGCTGCCATTCACGTACTTGACGTCATAATATAATACGTCACATGTTAACTGAGGTCGCAATCAAAATGGCCAAGCACCAATCCGACAATTGAAAAGACTGTCACTAATGTGTACGAATTGTACGCCATTGGTCAATTTATAAAGTAATACATATTTTGTTGAATATATTAAATCTAAATTGACTGAGAGATGTTTAGCTCCAAAAATATTCAAAAGCTTACCATGAAATTTAGATTTAGGAAAATTATGTTGGAAATAGATTATCAATCGTCCTGGATATAGTGGCAATTAATTTGCCGAAGAACTTTAAATATAATATTTTGAATGAGCATCAACAACGTTTCAGCATACGTTATTCAGTGGGCTGACAAAATTGGTGTTACTGAATGGTGTCGTTAATTTACAAGGGTATTAATCTACACAATTCTAAGTTCTTCATCGTACATGAGTGTACACGTACTAGAGTATTATTTCAAGTTTTATGATTTAAGTCATTATCAAATCACATTTATCCCTCAACTATACAAGAAAACACCATAAAACATTGAAATATACGATTTCCTACACAGTGGCCAATGTGACTAAGATTTCCTAATCGTACCTACAAAATCGCCAACATTTATAAAATATTTATCAATCACAGTTACACCAATACCCTGAAAGATAAAGTGGATTTTCTGGAATAATATTATCACCAGTGAGTATACATTCTTTTACTAACAAAAGCTGTGCAAATTTACAGATCTACATCATAACATCATAAAGAACTGGCCCTACTTAGCCTGGTTTAGTGTGCCAAAGCAAAGACGCACTAATCAAGTCATCAATCTTGGGTAATTGTTGCCGGAACAGACACAGCTCCCATACGGTTTAGTTTAACCAGAATTTATTTCTTATTCAAATGGGAGCACGATAAGACATGAGATGCATACCCGTGTCTCCCATACGCACACACATATACAATTCAGGAATCACTTCAAGATGGCGCATGATCAAAATAATATTATATTAGTAAGGTAACTAGAATAACTAATTAAAACAATTAAAACACTAATAGAGGGATCCAATTTCAACTATGCCCCACCCATTTCCGGTCAAGCTCCGCCCGCTTTCCCACGTGTTGAATACATTTATTTGCCTTGAATCCGGAGCTCCCATAATCACCATTCCAAGGAAGCCATACATATACAGGTAAATTATTGTGTATTCTGAAACTAGTTCACAGTTCATCTATACCCCCACTCATTTCCGGTCAAGCTCCGCCCACTTTTCAGCATGTTGGGATCAATTTGTTTGCCTTGAATCAGGAATTCCATTAATCGCCATTTCAAGGTAACCATTAGTTGAGTATTTCGAAACTAGTTTAAGCGGGGAGATGCCCATGACATCAACAGCGGCCATTCAAACTAGCCACACTCAATAGACCGTATCTTGCGGTAATTTGCTGTGCATGCAATTCCTGCAGCTGACGGACAGTTCGATGTTCATGACAGAGTTAGATACGACACTAGATATTGGAACGTCAACCTACATATGATGTAATTGAATTATGACGTCATATCATACAGTTGGCTGCCAAATCGGATTAATGATCCATTCCAAGTACTGGTATAGCTTTTCGTAATAGATTCTTTGAGTGCATGTGTATATAAACTGTGACTGTAACTGGCTGTAACTTAGTTATATTTTTTCATGTAAGTGAAGTGCTTTATAACAGTTAGACATTTGCAGGGCCAAAGATGGGTTTAATTTTTGCAACAATCATGACCATTAAAGCGTTACCCCATTCTATATCTGCATGTGATAGTTCTTACACGCTATTATTCTAAAAAATATGCGTGCTAGCAGTAATAATCTGGCTGAAAGTCATTGCTATCTCAGGCAGCGCAAACATATAGTTAAAATCTTACAACGTTTGTATTTAGTTACCATAGAAACAGTTGCCTTTTAATGCTAAAATATATTCAAGAAAGCTTTCTCCTAGAAAGTGTTAACTTACAGATCATGAGAATATTTTTGAAAATTTACCATTGGAATGACGGATTTAGTTACCGAGCCAGTCATGCATTCCAGTGGTTTTATTTTCAAAATAATCTTATTTCGGTCTGCAATGAGGCATTTCTTAACACGCCCGCAGAAGCCATGTTTAGTATTACATGTTTAAATGGATTTAAAAGTCCAAATACTGAATTGTATAGAAAGTCTAAATCTACTACAGTATGTGTTAAACGCGTGTCTTGTCCTTATATACTATTGATTAGGCCAGCTTATGGCACCATTACACAGGAATTATACTCAGGCCAATGCCAACTCACATAATGTGCTGACAAAGATCAGAGCACATTGCCATTGACAAAAGTTAAAACATCTATTTTACTATAGGAGGCAAATATAAATATGTTGTAGGGGCTTGAGGAATGAAACAAGTATATCGGATGTTGAATATTTTGAAATTAATTGGACTGGAAAAAGCTGTTACTGCCATATGAAGAATTACAGCTGGTAACAAAATTGACCTTTCCAGATTATCCATGAACCATATGACGTCATAATTAACTACGTGACGTGTAGGATGGGGCCATAATCAATGGCGTCATGCATGACGTAGATAAGTACGCCACGATCGCTTAATTCAAGACCGACACAGCGTTGTTGTACGAATTGTATGCCCTTACTATTTCATAAAGCTTCCGCCGAATGCATATTATCTTATCATAGAAAGTCAACGTATTTGTGAAAGCGGTTGATTATTTAAAACCAATTTCACTGGCAACTTAATACACATGGCGGCAATGACATTTACATGTATGTACATCTATGCAAATTATCTTTACAGTGAAATCTTCATATATTATTTTGGAAACAAGTTGAATGAAATTTATTGCACATGGCAGCAACAAAATCCACTCACAGTGTTTTCAAAACCGCCGTTAGGTTTCATATGTAACTTCAAAGCATAATGAAAGGATTGAATTGCGTCAACATATTATATAAGAGGCAATAGTGTTTCTATAATATATCTCAAATAGGTTAAATACATACACGTTTTACGATGACATTCGTGTTCCTATAGTTCTTAACTAATTCATACTAAGTAACTACATGCAAGGTAACTCAAATGTAACTTTAGCTACATTATGCAAAGTTACTGCAGTGTGACTTGTTACACTGCCTAACAAATGCACCTGTAAGCGAACATGCACCTGCCATTGTTCAATGTAACTGTAACGGTAACTAGTTACATTTAAATGCAACTAACCTCAGACCTGGTTACATGTAATATTATTTTCCAAGTCGACGTTGTTAATGCCATAGAGAAGTTGATTCGCTGTCAGAGTGGCAAGCGAGGTATCGTTCAGAACGAGCTGATTATGAAGAGACTATATGGTTGTTGAAAAGAGCACCTTATATAAGATAATGATTTGTGTATTCATCGCTGATAACTTGAACATATACTAGTATTTCTTGTCGATTTCGTATTTTTATCAACGTTAGACGTGCAGCTATTGTATGTTATTGTTTAAACTGCCTATGCGGCATATGTATCGCCATCCAACTAGCAATACGAATAAGCAGACAGTCACATGACCATGTGGGTGAATACAGGACTGGACAGAAATGTGGAAAGACAAAAAATGGTATATATACCGATATACATACAGACCGACTGACCATCATAATGACCAAGCGACTGGCAGACCAACATACCAACCAATCACCGACCAACCGAACAACGAACCGACCCACTGTCGAACCAACCTTTGGACCGACCAACCGATCAACTAAGTAACAGACCGACATATCAACCAGCCAAGCAACTGACTGACCCACTGACAAAATAACAAAATGACTGAACGACTGACAGACCAAACAACCAATTGACTGACCAAACGACCGAATGATCAACAATGGATCGTCTGTAAAATATATGATTGATCGATTAAATATAGAAAGCAGCCCCTTATGAAGTAGAAATAGTGCTTTAATCCCTTGAATATGAATGTCAACATATATACAATGCACTTATTTACACTATGAGAGCTGCTCTGGTGAATATTTTGAAACAAATAACGTTTAACAATCTTTAGAATATTTAGCAAATTACCTCTACATTTATCTTACCCTCGAGAATCTAGAATTAGGGAATATTAGGTTTAAAATAGTTCAGGAAACTTCAGTAATATTCCGCGTTTCCCATTAACACATTGAACTCTAAATTCCGAGAATTTTAAATTTACGGTAACCATACTAGTATGCTGCTGAATATGTTGAAGATAATTTGACAGGGAGCTGTTGCTGCATAGGCCCTGTCAAATTAGTTCCAAAGGATTCAACATACTATCAATTAAATTGTAAATACATTTTAGAATTCATCCGTAAATGGGTAAATCTTGTTGTCCCAAATGCCTAATTTGTATTCATTTCCAGAGAACAGTCTGCGAATAACAACGTAAATGCCATATCCAATTATGGCAATCAAGGATGCAATGACATTTTATGGTAAATGGCTCAATTGTGTGGGCCGTAATAGTGGGTATGAATAGTCATACGAAAGCATCCCAAGAGTAACTAATGCAAATCTACTTGGTCATCATAGCACGTTAATGTAAGAGGTACATTCATCAATGCCCACGTGCCAGTCATTGGAATGACATGATCAGGCGCGGTAGGCTACGCTTCCTTTCTTTCTCCACGCGATTTAGGGATTAATGAACATTTCCGGTTTTAGCTATGCCCCGCCCATCTCTAGCTAGGCTCCACCCACACCTCGCTCGTGTTCGGATCGATCGATCTCTGAACTCCCTGACTATCGATCTCAAGAAAACTATACAGGTAAGCTGTTGAATATTTTGAAACTAATTTGACCGGGTGCTGTTGCTGCCTAAGGCAGCAACAGCACCCGGTCAAATTCGTTTCAAAATATTCAACAGCATGTTTCTTAAACAGCAAAGAATTACAAAGATATACAATTCATACAACGTGTCGGAGTATTTGAGATTTGGTGACGGTCTATATGTAACCCTTTGTGACGTAATGATTGTGACGTCGTCATGCACGCGCTGAGATGAGTATGACGTCTTACAAGGTCAGATGATGGATGGATACTCTGGAAAGGCGAATTGTTTGACTTCTTTTTAGATTTTCATTCTTCTTGTGGTTAATTTGCCAGGGTTTTAATCTACTCACAAACACACATACCGGGTGTTTTTCATGGTTCATGAGTGTGCAAGCACTTCACTAATCCTAATTGCAGAAATCATCATTGCTTATTATATATCTATCTATCACTGTTAAGACTAATGCCATAAGAGATTAAGAGGGTTTTCTGGAACACTAACACCTGTAATTATGCATTCTTTTGGTAACAATATCTGTGCTAATTTCCAAGATATAAATAACCTGATCTATTGTGCTATGACAAAGAAGCACTAATTATGGCACCAATCTTGGCTAATTCACCTTTCCAGAGTATCATCAATCGATGAGCTGACGTCATATGACGCCCAGTAAAATTAGTTTTAAAAGATTCAACAGCATGTCTGTATAGGTTTCTAGAAATTGAGAGTCAGGGAGTTCAGCGATCGATCGATCCCAACACGAGCGAGGAGTGGGTGGAGCTTAGGTAGAGATGACCGGGGCTTAGCAAAAACCGGAGAGGTCCATTGCTCGTCGATCTAACAAGAATCCCACACCATTTGATATTCGTTTCCGTTGATACATTTGCATAAAACGAGATACTTCTGCACATTACCGACAGATAACCTGTGTATATAGTAGTAACTGTTTTCTATGGTTGTCGTTTTACTTGCAGTTATTGCATAATACTGTTTAATACAGCTCTGCGCAATTTCACAAATTATGTGTTGTATGTATCTTGCTATATTTATGAAGAGGGATGTACTCACACATCCATATGGGCATGGGATAGACAAATACTTAGAAGGCCAAACAGCCATGTATCCGCATATATATATACTTACAGACCAATCGACTGGCCGACCAACCAACCGACCTCTGTAATATATATATGATTGGTCGATCAAACATAGAAAGCAGCGTCGTATAAAGTAGAAAGAGCGATTTAATCTCTTGAAGACTTACAAAGAACACTCATTTACATTGCAATAAGTGCTATGCCGGGTATTTTGAAACTAATCATGTTGAATTAGCTATTGAATATTGAACAAATTACCTATACGTGTATCTTACTCTCGAGATGCATTTGGGAATTGCAGGGTTAACATCGTTCAAGCAACAACATCAATCTGCCGTGTGTCCGCATTAACACTTTGAACACATAAGTCCAGTAACTATGCAGGTGTGCTGTTGAATATTTTCAATATGATTTTAAGGAAAGCTGTTGCTGCATAGGAAGAAACACCCCCACCCACCATGAAAAAAATCAGTCTCTATATTTTCAACACAATATCTATTTAATTGTAAATGGATTTTTAAATTAAAGGGTTATACCTTGTTCTCACAAATGCATACTTTTATTCATTTCCGGAGAACAGTCTGCGAATAACAACTAAATGCTATTTAGAATTATAGCAATAAATTATTGCAATGCCATTTTACGATGGCTCAATTGTGTGTGCAATAATAGTAGGTATGAATAGCCAGGTGGTGCCATCCCAGAGTGATGAATGCTGATGTATTTGGTCATAACACGTGAATGTCACAGGAAAATTGATCAACAATGTAAATTGGCTGCCGCCATGACACCTGGATGAGTTCCACACTTGATGCATTGCACACCTAAACCCCCTAGCACAGGTCTCTTTCGGAGGAGGACGATTCATGCTATATTGTGTGGCGAAGGCTAGCCCCGCTTTGCATAATAACTAGGAAAACTCCCAGTAGACAGTTACTCACTCCGATTCTGTAACGATGGATAACGAGGTTATTTGTATACAGCCCTAACGGGCCCTACAATCTTCGTTCTGTGGCTATATATCGGTTGCCCTGCATTATGTTTGGCTTCTAGATATTCAAGCCATTTTTGTAACACTTCTTAAAAGATGGACGAGTGTAATACAAAGACCCATTGCTAGATATACCCCACCTAATTCCAACAAGGTTCCACCGACTTTACACGTTTAATGGAATCGATTGAAAAATTGAATCTACATTTCGACGTAACGCTACAGTTAAGCGGTTGAATATTTTGAAACTTGATTTTTAATTTGATTATAGTTGTTGCTTCATATGCCAGGAGCAGCTCCCAAGTCGAATTATTTTCAACTATTTAACATAATGTTTAGTAAACAGTAAATTCATCAACAGCCTACACTTCGTGTAGTACGATTTCGTGGCAAACCTTTCGATTTCCCTGAAGGAAAGAAATATACAAGGTGAAAAATAAAGTGTTGTTGCCTCATCATCTATGAACGTGTTTTGGAAATTTTCGACATTTTAGCTCACACTGAATAGTTTTAGTTCAGAACTACCACACACTAATGGACCGTTCTAGTTTTTGCTATGTGCCGCCCATCTCTATCTAGGCTCTACCCATACCACGCTCGTGTTGGGATCAATCGATCTCTGATCTTATTGATTACCAATTTCCAGAAGACTATACAGATAAGCTGTTGAATATTTTGAAACTAATTTGACTTGGTGCTGCTGCTGTCTATGGCAACAACAGCACCTAGTCAAATTAGTTTCAAAATATTCAACAGCATGTTTATTAAATAGTAGCGACATACAATTCGTACACCGTGTCGGGCTATTAAGATTTAAAGACGGGTCATATACAATCTTTTAAGACGCGTTGTTTATGACGTCATCCTGCACACAGCTTAGCTTAGTATGACGTCATACGACGTCAGATCATCGATGACTACTCTGGAAAGGCGAATTGACACAGACTTCATTAAGATACTAGAACATCATATACATAATTCAATTCAATCCGCGTATTGGATTGGCGTAGAGAATAGCACTCAAGACTACATAATCGGAGAACCTGGATAGCGTCTGAGTTGTGTGCTATCGCGTCATCTTTGGAAGGATGGACAATCTCCTTCACTCCTTGCCTTTCTCGACCCAGTAGCATAAAACACTGGGGAAGTTAGCGTACTGATGTAATAACCTTAAATTTAAATTAGCATCGATATGGTCTAAATGGTATCTAGAAATTAAGGACTAGATATAAGCCCATCAAAACAATAACATCCTTTGACTAATTCAAAGCAATTATTATTTATAAAACACAGATTCACTTTTCTAGATGAAACTGAGTTCCTCTAAGTGAATTCGATTAAATACACTCGACACTGATAATGTATTTAAACATAATGGTATTCATAATGTATTGCTATTATACACTTAGTAGTCCTCACTTACATGCCAACACGCACAAAACAGCTACCAATTTCAAGATTGTCATCATCATTCTTCCTAATAGTATAATGAACGATTTAGCATTCTTCTGTGAATGATCCTGTTAGCTGTATTATCACCATCGCCATCGTGATGATCGTCGACATTGTCACTGCCTTCGTTATCACGGTCGTCATCGATGGCATAAATAACGGAGATGGTAGCATTTTAAAATGAATTAAAGGTACTATTATCTTGTCTCAAACCATCCATCTAGACCTATTTAGAGATGCAGACAGACATGGACACCAGACAGTTCCACTCAATAATCAAGTAATGTTATAGCCCGCACTACATCAACTTATCCCCATGGACTAGTGACAGCTAATCGGCTTAGCAATGCCAAAAGATAATCACATCGAAATCAAGCACGCAACCCAATGGACCTTTACAGTTTATCCATCGATCATATGACGTCATAATCGACTACGCGATGTGTAGGATAACGTCATAATCCATCGCAGCATGCATGCCTCGATTTAGTCCATCTTAAAGGCTTAATAGTCAGACACATTGTATGATAGGCAACAACAGTACCCAGTCAAATTAGTTCCAAAATATTCAACAGCTTACCTGTATAGTTTTCTGGAAATTGACAGTCAAGTAGTTCAGAGATCGGTCCCAACACGAGCTAGAGACGGGCGGGGCATAGTTTACCTCGTTATAGCTTTAACAATATATATATATATATATATATATATATATATATATATATATATATATATATATATATATATATATATATATATATATATATATATATATATATATATATTAGGGTTGGGCGATTTTTCGATATTATCGTCAGTATCGCGATATACCGAAGACCGATACCGAAATCGTCATAATTTCGAAAAATCGTAAATATCGTCAATACCGACAGGACGATATTGCACTTTTAACTGTGAGCATAATATAAATAATTAAGTTAGAAATGTCATACTCTTACCTCTATTCGGTCCAGTAATAGTCTTTAAGTAATAATCCAGTCTTTGTCTAAGGTAATAAAAACTTAATAAACTCCAAAATAATCTGTGTTCATTTAATTCATGGTTTGTTTGCGCTAATAAAATGATTTAAAGTACAAAATAATCCTTTGTAGTTCACTTTTCATAATTACATAAATAGACGACGCCATGTTTTTTCTTGCCTCATTCTGAGTGTTAGTTAGTGGGGAATACCATTTGCACTACCCACATTCCAATTTGATGACGTCATTACTACAGGTCAAGCTATTTATCCATTAGTCATTGATCTGCATGGTTAAACATTCTTCTGACCGTGAAAGATTTAAACTTTAAAACTTTTTAGGTCGATAGGAAACCACACACACTTAATACCTTATCAATACCACAGCTTGGAACGGTTTACCGTTATACGTTTTTATGTAACTTAATACAATATATTTAGCATTTTTAAACGAATCAGATCAAAATTCATTCCACATATAACATTACAGATTTATTCTAATTGAGAAACCGCCTTAAAATAAATAATTTAGGCCTAATTATTTCCAGTCTTCGATCTGTTGTGGCAGTTTTGGTTGCAGTGTTAACTGGGTTAATTTCACAAATCCCGGCTACGCCTTGAGATCAATGGATAGGACCGCTAAGTAGTGAGCGAATTTGAATAGGTCTACAATGGGTCAAATTAGTATTTAATGTTACAGACCAAATAAAATCTGACATAATTGTTTCCAGTCTTCACGCTGGTTCTCGTTCAAAATCATGCAGTGTTATTTTATTAATTTTCATCGTCTACACTAGCGGTGGGCGTGATAACAGCTGTCGGAATTCTGCAGTGTGAATTCTGATTGGCTCAAGTATGATACGGCGGCCAATCAGATTTTACTGTGCGGAATTCCTTTCTGAGCAATGAAGTTAATGCGTGTTCCTTGCTCAATCTTTTGACAGTTGTCGTGAGGTAAAGATAACACAAAATGCAACACAAGAACAGAAAAAAATCCTTTATTTTTCTTATTTGTGATGAATACGGTTAGTTGCATTACATTCGTTGCTTTAAGCTGTATATTGAAGGGTGTCAAAGTGTGGAATTTCGTGTATTAAATATGCGGAAATGGCAATCATGGCGATCTCAATTTACGGTTTCAAGGCAACAAATTTAATGAAAATAACTTGTAGACACCACCAATTTGAAATACATGTTATTCTATGTTTACACCCTAACTCCACACCCCACCCAAATGACGATATATCGTGATACCGCGGTATTTTAATGAGATACCGATATCGTCATGCCTTGAGCAATATCGCCCAACCCTAATATATATATATATATATATATATATATATATATATATATATATATATATATATATATATATATATATATATATATATATATATATATATATATATATATATATATATATATATATATATATATATGTATGTGTATATATATATATATATATATATATATATATATATGTATGTGTATATATATATATATATATATATATATATATATATATATATATATATATATATATATATATATATATATATAAATATATACTTTGATTAGATGAACAAGTGACTATCAGATAAACATTTAAAAATTAAATTACCATAGATAATCGCAACGTATGTATGGACTTTATTTGAGCTTATACATGTTAACAATTCACATTTCTAGAGTATCCATCCATCATATGTAGGATGGCGTCATAATTAGTAAGTCATAAATGATTCTATTTGGCCCGTCTTTAACTCTTAATATCCCAACACGTTGTACGAATTGTATGCCTCTATTTAATAAACATGTTGTTGAATATTTTGAAACTAATTTTACTGGGCGCTGCTGCGGCCATAGGCAGCAACAACACCCAGTCAAGTTGGTTTAAAAATATTCAACAGCTTACCTGTATAGTTTTCTGGAAATTGATAGTCAGGGAGTTTAGATTTCGATCCGCCCCAACACGGACGTGCTGTGGGTGGAGCTTAGATTGAGATGGCCGGGACATAGCTAAACGTGGAAAGGTCCATTGCCATCTCAAGTCGTAAACATATTTGCTTATTCCGTCAGATTCCTGAGTGGCAGATCCGATCCCTCAAGTGACGATAACATTGTATTGGCATAAGATCAATATCGTCAGCAGTAGCTTTATCTGTCAGGTGCCAACAGTCATGATGATGCTAGACCATATAATCAATAATCAGTATGATTATATGGAAATATTGCTTGTCAAAACATTCGTTATGTAAACAAAATGGCATACGTAAATCTGTGTAAACAAGTCTTTGTGCGAAAAATGGTGACGTTAATTCAGCCATCAACTATATTGACTTTCCCGGTGAGTTTACTTTGTAAATACCAACATTTTGTCTAGGAACTGGAGATAAATCGTTGGAAATGAGTGACGTTGGTGAATAAAATATTGTAAAAATCAAGAAACTCATTTGATATTGTCCAAAATGAATAGAGATACTGGACTCAGGTATTTAGTCAAGCACTAAATGCAAATAATGGCACTGAGAAAATAGATTATCTATCTCACTGAAAATAAGTAATACTTATGTTAAAAATGCTGATTATTGATCACTGTTATTTGATACAGCAATTTTCAAAGGGATATTTATATAATGCATAACAAATGTCGGTAGCATTTGCATTATCATCGACTATCCGCTATGAGTTAATCATTTATGTCCGTGTGTTCTCTTTATCACTATCTTCAGCAGCACCTATATCAGTATAATTGCTATCACGATTAATCCTACTAGAATGTAATCATTCTAAGCATCGAGACAGGAAAAGTGTGTAAAAAATTGTCCGATCATGAAAATCATTGTATTGCTTCCAGAGAGAATACAGCCACTGGTATCACTCAACATAAATCGGAAAGGAGGAATCCAGTTTAGTTATGCCCGCTCATCTTTAGCTAAGACGCACCCAAAATTCGCCCTGTTGAGATCGATCGATCACAGAACTCACTGACTATCAATTTCTAAGGTAAACTGTTGCGTATTTTGAAACTAATATAAGTGAGTGTCATAATTGCTGCCTATACCATTAAATAGTATCGACATACAATTCGTACAACACCGCTTATTCCGTCATTAATTAAGCGTTCGTGGTGAATTTTGTTACGCTAACCATGACGTATTTAATTATGACGTCATACTACACGTCATTTGATTGATGGATAAACTGGAATCCTACATTATGTACCCGAACTGTGATAAATACTGATTAAATTGATCTCTTAGTTATTCGAAACTGCAAGTTTCAAATGCATATTTATATAATGCATAGCAAATCATACTGATACAATGCACATTATAATAGATTATGCGATTTGACCTTGTCATTGCCGTCAGCATCTTCAGCTTCCTCACTACTTTCATCAACATCTATATTACAATGATTGGTATCAGAATTGATGTTGCTAGAGCCTAATCAGTTTAAAAATCGATCAATGTGAATATCGTAGATGGATTATATTTATTCTAGAATGCTTGTATTGCCGGGACAGTATGCTATGTGTTATTTCATCATTGGTTTTCACCGACACAGCAATTGATATAATATAATTTGATACTCTTCTGGTATTCTTTTATCATCACTAATGCTAACAATATCATCTGGAGATAGCATTCAGTGTATAAGCAATACTAGCTATAGTTTGTCGGCAGAGGCACCAGTGAACTCCCTGTGCAAGAAAGTCTGCACTGATTCACGTTCTTATCCTCTTCATCTATATCTATTAAGGGTTCATGTCATGAGCCCGAAATAAGGTTTGGTGAGTCAGAACCAATGTTGGTGCTTTATGCATACGAAGCGAATCACAGTGACACCCACAAATGAGCACGCACATATTTAGAATTTGTTACGCAAGGCGAGGTCAACTAAGGAGGGTACTGTACGAGATATAATGGGTATAATTTGCCAAAACCTAGATTTCGATAAGAGACAAAATCCTTAACAGCAGTCATTCAACCTAACTAATTTACAGCCATTCTCATGAGGTCAGCCACAATTACAACGGAAGATGTTCATCAGCCATCTAGTCACCCGTCTCTGGTATTACGTTCCCCAAATGAGAACAGTAATTGCGATAAAATATGTAATCAATGATTTGAACGATTAATCAATTTATCAAACAAGGTTAGTTGTAGCCCAGACAGGGGTGCCTCCCAAACCGTGATCTTGTCTGATATAGACATATATAGACATATGAGTCAACGTCATAAGATGATGCCAGCTATATTCTAGCATACAAATGCTTTCCAAAGCCTATACTGAGTTTAAATCACACGCTGAACTAATAACAGACATTCAATCTGATTAATTGGTAGCCAGTGCTATAATTGTAGCTATGACTTTCACCTCATGAGACTCATATCATGACCAGTGTTTAACGTTTTTAGTTACCAAATGCAAAATTAAGTATAACAGAATGTCCAATCAATAATCCGACAGATTACATGGCCATATTGCTTATCATGTCATTCATAGGGTAAAGAGTGGCACATGTTAAAATGTGTAAGCACGTTTTGGTGAAAAAGATGATTAACGGGATTTAGGCATGAACTATATTGTCCATCCCGGTGTGGTTACTTTCTAAATACAAGTGTGTTGTTTTGACAATGGAGATAAATGTTGGGAAACGATTAACATCGATAAATAAATGTTTGTAAATATTGCAATACCACGACAATCATGGGTTCCATGTATTCTGTCAGCCACTAAATACAAATAATGGCATTTATAAAATGAGTGGACCTTTCATTTGTTAGCTATGTCCCGACGATCTCTATCTAAGATCCACCCACACCTCGCACGTTTTGTGATGGATCGATCTCTGAACTTCCTGACTCAATCTCAACTAAACTATACAGATAAGCTGTTGAATATTTTGAAACTAATTTGACTGGGTGCGGTTGCTGCCTACGGAAGCAACAGTGCCCAGTTAAATTAGTTTCAAAATGTTCAACAGCATGTTTATTAAATAGTAGAGACATACAAGTAGTACACCGTGTCGGACTATTACTAGTTAAAGACAGGCCATATAGAATCATATATGACGTAATGAGTGTGACGCCACCCTACATGCCGTTTAGCTGAGTATGAGGTCATCTGACGTCAGATCATAGATAGATACTCTGTACAGGTGAATTATCTGTCTCACTCATATTAAGTCATAGTTCTGTGGCGGGACTATGATAAATACCGACCATAATTGATCTATGAGTTATCTGATAATGCAATTTTCAAATTCATATTTATATAATGCATATCAAGTGTAATCATATTTGTAGTATTTGAATCATAATAGGTTATCTGCTTTGGCGTTGTCACTGCCCTTATCATCTTCATCGTCATCGCTATCTTCATCAACGCAAATATCATGTATTATCACGTATGCTGCTGTTAGAACATACTCCAGTGTAACAGAGCTTTTAAAACTGGGAAGACGTTAGATGTATTGTTTATTTTAGATTACCATCATTGCTATAACATTATTATATGCACTATTCGTTTGTTGGCTTTCATTGTACAGCATTTGAATCGACATAATTCGAAATTCTGTAGGCAACATGTTTGTATCCTCATTGACTTCAATGTCATTTGAAACATGTACTTAACCTTAGAAACAATAATATATGTAATGAGTTGGCAAGAAAACCACCGAAATCACAGTGCAAGTAAACTACGCAGATTCTTCCTCTAATCCTCGTCAATTATTAATGTCTCATGTCATGTTCATGAAACAATGTTAGACGAGTCAGACCACATTTAGTGCACTGTACAAAAGAAAATGAGTATACTCATCCCAAAGTCTATATTTACTTAGATTATGAAATAAATTAATAAGATTAGTAACAGTTAATCGATCTGCCTATTTGACAGCCATTCTAATAGAGTCATCCCGAATTACAATAAGGAATGCCATCACGCGGGGGGCGATATTATCATCACTGTCAAGGCTGGCATTTTGTTTGTCAAATAGCAACAGCAATTGTGAGAGAACTTGTAATCAATAATTTGAAAGATTAATCAATTCAGCAAACAAGGTTAAATGTAGACCAGACAAATGTGCCAACCAAACTGTGTCCAAATTGTATGGCAATATTACATAATGATGAGTACATCATAGCCTGACGCCTCCTATTTTCTATCATACGATTGCTTTCCAAGCCCTAATCTTATGTTAGATTATAAACCGAACTATTAACATACATTCCATCTGACTATTTGCTAGCCATTCTGTTAACGTCAGCTAGAATTGTAGCTCTGATTGTCATCACACGAGAGTCATATCACTACAAGTGTTTAGCTCTTTTATTTGGCAAATGATACGAGTCATTATGATAGAACGTGTAATCAATAGCCAGACAGATTGTATTGACATATTGCTTACAACGACATTTAGTGGGTAAATAAAATAAAACATGTACATCTTTGTAAACAAGTGTTTGTGAGAAGCATGGATGAAGTTGAGTCAGACATTGGCTATACTGTCTAGCTCACTGAGTTTGCTTTGTAATTGCCCCTGTTTGTACTGAATCATGATAAGGATGGGAGTGATTGCACGATGCAAACCGAAGCTGGTCTCGTGTATTTTGTTAGTCCATAAATGCAAATAATATCTTTGAAGATATCATTTGATATAAAGAACACAAGTGATAATTATGTGACTGGTTTGTGATAAATCCTAAATATTGATATTTTCTTTAATACAATACAGCCCAGTCAATAAGCAAATAGTTGCATATACTACACTATATCACCTTATCTTCATTAACAAATATCGTCTTAGCATTGGTAAAAGTGTATCATATTGAAATCGGGAACCTAAGCTAATAGTTTTTTCTAGTTTCAAACGCAGATTTATATTAATTACATGAACAACAGACTGCCAGATAACCATTTCCATAATAAATCCACCAAATTTATTGCAACATATGTTTAGATTTTCATTCAGCTTAGACTATGGCTTACATGGTAACACTAGGCAACCCCAGTCTTAATCATATTTGATTATGACGTCAGATAGATGAGTGACAGATCGCATCCCTCGATGGCAGCTAAGATTGGGTTTGCTTGAGATCCATATCGCCACAAGTCATTCTATCTATTAGATGACAACATCTAGTATGCCAGAACACGTACTCAATAATCGGACAGATTATATAGACATTATTTGTCGGTCCATTCATTTGGTAAAAAACATGAGAAAAATGATGAGGTTGATTCAATCATTCACGATACTGAATTTTCCTGGTGTGTTTACTTTGTAAATGCCGGTGTTCTGTACAGAAATTGGAGATAAATAGAGGGTAACGTTTGAGATTGATAGATAAACTTCTGTAAACATTGTCCTATCATGAACATGGCTTGTTTCCACAACAGAAATATAATAAACAGTACTCATGCATTTTGTTAGCCACTAAATGCAAATAATATCGTTGAGAAAACAATTGACCTTTCCAGAGTACCCCACCCATCATATGACGCCATAATGAACTGCTTGATGTGTACAATGACATCATAATGAATGACGTCATGAATGACGTCGATAAGTACGTCACGAACGTATATTTGAAGACGGTATACGCGTTGTTGTACAAATTGTTTGCTTCTACTATTTAATAAATATTTTGTTGAATATTTTGAAACTAATTTGACTGGGCGATGTTGCTGCCATAAGCAGCAACAGCGCCCAGTCAAATTAGTTACAAAATATTCAACAACTTCCCTGTATAGTTTTCAGAAAATTGATAGCTAGAGCATTTGGGGATCGATCAATCCCTACACGGCGAGGTGTGGGTGGAGCTTAGCTAGTGATGGGCGGGGCATAGCTAAAAATGGAATGGTCCTTTGTGTGATGGAAACAAGCGATAATGGACCTTTCCATTTTTAGCTATGCCCTGCCCATCCATAGCTAAGCTCCACCCACACCTCACTCATGTTGGGAACAATCGATCTCTGTACTCCCTGACTATTAATTTCCAGATATACAGGTAAGTTGTTGAATAATTTGAAACTAATTTGACTGGGTGTTGTTGCTGCCTATGTTAAAAACAGCGCCCAGTCAAATTATTTTCAAAATATTCAACAACATGTTTATTAAAGAGTAGAGACAAACAATGTGTACAACGTGTCAGACTATTACGGGTTAAAGACGGGATGCATAGAATCATTTATGACGTAATGATTTTGTTGTCATCCTACACACAGCTGAGCTGATTATGACGTCATATGACGCCATTACTCGGGAAAGGTCCATTAGGTGACTGTTCATCTTTTAATTACCAGTGTACAGCTTACAGGTTTCCATCGCAAATACAGAAACATGTTATTTGGTGCAATTTTGAACATAATGTAAGAACTGTTCTCTTGAATATTTAAAACAAAATTTGATTGGAAAACATGGATGTTTAATGCAGCAATGGCTTCCAATCAAAGTATGTTACACAGTTGCAACAGTATGTCAATTTTGACGAGAGTCAAAACAGGGAGGATGACATATATTTAAAACCTTTATTTAAATAAACCTGAAATAAATGATGCCATTAAATTCGAAGATCAGTACCTCCCGCTATTAACTATCAACTTACTCTGCTAATGTCAATTACACATAATTAAGACACTGGCGAAAGATGCGCATGCCCAGATGGTAACTTCCGTTAGTGCATTCCAATTATAACTGTATGCTGCCCTCACTGTAGACTAACATGCTAAACAATGAACATTTCCAGTTTAAGCTATGCCGCACCAATCCCTAGTTAAGCTCCCCCACGCTTCACCGGTGTTCCGGTCGATTGATCCCTGATCTACCTGCCTATCAATTTCCAGAAAACTATTCAGTTAAGATGTTGGATATTTTGAAACTAATTTGACCAATGGCAGCAACGGCGCCCAGCCAAATTAGTATCAAAATAGTCAACAGCATGTTTAGTAAATAGTAAAGACATACAATTCATAAAACCTGGCGGACTATTAAGCGTTTAAGACGGACTAAATCGAACCATTCATGACGTAATAATTATGACGTTATCCTACACGTATCTTAGTTTATTATGGCGGCATGTGGTTAACTGAGGAAATGGATTGATGAATTTCCGACCCCTACTCTACTCTATATAATGCAGCACAAATCAGATTGTCAATAAACACATGGTAGTAGATTATTCGCTTCACTTACAGTAATATGTATGAACATTGGTTCATAAATTTCCTATTAAAAGGAAACTCAGGCGAGGTCCTCTATAGGCCAACACACTTGGGAGTATAGACGACAAGGTTCTATACTTCATTGAAATACACGTGCCCGTAGTTGTACTCATCATTGTTTTAATTATGGCGTAATGGTTCCAGTCACCTGTCTTCTCTAATGGCGATACTTGAGTTTTATGATTTACTTTAAATGTCATTTATTGGCAAGGTTCTCTGCTGTAGCTGGATGCCCACCAACACCTGCCAATATTATCCATTCATTTCGTCTCAATTGTTCTAGCTTGGCAAAAGGTGGTATTCTGTTTGGAGTGTGTTTGGTGCCTGCTTCGCCGGTTTCTAGCACTTAACCGTAAGCCCTTATTAGACACAGTGACTTGCCAGAATGAACCGATGAACTCTACATACAGGAAAAGTCATCTATATTTCCTGTAGACATTTAATTCATCTGTCATTGTGCCAGCACTTTTACAGCAAAACTACAGAGATTGGATGTGCGATGATCGTTAACTGATTCCAGTTTAATTTGAAACTCTGCTAATTTAGCCTTCTAGAAGCAGCGATGTGCAGACATACACATTCATCCATCATTTCAATTAAAGGCACTGACTGCCCAGTTCCAATCATTGAAAAGGATGTACGCTTATATATGGGAATGTGTCATATTAAAAAAGTGCAAACTAAAGATATGTTGCCTCACATTTATGAACGCATTTAGAAAAGTTCAAGTTTTTGGCCGAACTATAATAGTTTCAGTTCACAATTACAGCATAGTAATGCGTGTACGGTTACATTCCGCACACCCTTATCACAAGTTTTATCTTATTGAAACAACGAGTGATCTCACATAAGGTCCACATCATCGTCGTTCAATTCATTATTGTATTTGCTGCCCTTAAATAACACTGATTCTAAGCACTACGATTCATTAGCGTAGATAACCGAGACAGCAACATTCTACAAGAACATCATTAAGTAACTTTTATCTTGTCTCAAACTATCCATCTAGCCACATTCAGAGTTGCAAACAGACATGGACATCAGGACCTCTCAGTCAATACGCAAGTAATTTTTTATAGACTTCACTACATCACCTTGTCCTCGCGAGCCAGTGACAGCTATCGCAAAAGAGAAGTACATTGACATCCGGCACGTAAGACAATTCCTCTTTTTGGTGTTGACGATTTATTTGTATTGATTAAATTAACAACAGACTGCCAGATAAGCATATCTAAATTAAATCCAGCTAATTTATAGCAACATATGTATATATCTTTCATTCAGCTTATGCTATGACTGACATATTAACATTTGGCATCTGAAATCCTAAACGTAGTTAAATATGTTGTCAGATACGTGAGTGACAGAGTACATCCCTCCGTTGCATCTACGATTGTGTCTGCATGGGATCCATATAGTCAACATTCGTTTTATCTGTCAGATGACAAGGGCCATTATGCTAGAATATATACTCAATGACAGACCAGATTATATGGGCATATGTATTGTCAAAACATCCAGTTCGTAAACAAAACGACACACAAGGATTTGCGAAAAAGTCCCGGTGATGAACAGGATGCAGTTGTTTAAGCCATCACAATATTCTCTTTGCCGGGGAGTTTACCTTTTAAATGTCAATGTTTTATTTGGAAACTGGAGATAAATTGTTAACATTGATAAGTACAATTTTGTAAATATTGCAACATCGTGAGAATCATTGGATTGCTTCCAAAGTGAATACAGAAACGGGTCTCAGATATTTGAAAGCAACTTACTGCAAATAATGACATTAAAATGAATTATCTATTTCACTGAGTGTTGACAGGTCTGTGTTACCTATTAATTATTCATCATTTAGATACTAGATATTCCAATGTTGCGACACATATTTATATACTGGATAGAAACTCACTTAAAATATATTGTTTGTTTTCAATGTGCCATTGCGATGATCATGATCTGCTATCCTCATCAAAACTAATTGCTAGAATACAAAACATAAGCTTACAGAAATGTGAATATTATTGTATGTCTTATTTATTTTAGATTGCCTGTCATTGCCATGCTATTTTCTAATCGCTATTTGATCGCTTTCATTACACAACACATGATGCATTATGATTTGATATTATGCAAGCAGTGGGTTAACATCGCCAACTCCTTCAATATCCTATAAAGATCTATGTCCGGGTAGAACCAATAATAGCTTTAGTGAGCTGGCAGGAATACCAATGAATTCGAAGAGCAAGGGAGTCCGTGCAGACTCTCGCGCGTATCCCCTTCACCTCTCAGTGCTTCATATCGTCAGTCAGAAATAATTGTTGGTGATGTATGAAAATTAAAATGGCACCCATACATGGCAAGCACATATTTCGGACTTGTCACATTAAATATTGCGCCGTTGGTTAATTTAACTAGGAGCTATACTGTACACCATGAAAATGGGTATACTCGTCCCAAAGCCTATATTTCGTTAGAGCACAACACACATTAATAGTAGTCGGAGCCTGAATATTTGGCAGCCATTTTCATAAGGTCCGCTTGAGTTACAAATAAGACTAGCGTGCCATCACAGGAGAACCATATCGTCAGCAGTGTCAAGTCTGGTGTTTTGTTTATTAAATAAGAACAGTAATTTTGATAGAACGTATAATCAATAATTTGACAGATTAATCAATCCACCAAACACAATCGACAGTACACCAGACAGATGCGCCACCTAGCCCGTGTCCAAATATTATGTGAATATGATATCATAGATGAGGTGACATCATAGCTTGATGTCAGCTATAATCTAGCATACACATGCCTTCCGAAGACTGTACTTAGTTGAAATCACAAACAGAACTAATAAAATCATTCAAACTGAGTATGTGTTACCTATTTTGGTAATTTCAGCTAGAATTGTGGAGATGATTGGCATCATATGGGCGTGATATCAACAGCAGGGTTTAAGGCGTTATTTATCAAATAACAACAGTTATTATGCTAGAAAACGTAAACAATAATTCGGCAGATTGTATTGACACATTACTTCTCAAGCCCTTCAGTGCGTAAGCAAAGTGTCACACGTATAGCTTAGTGAGAAACATGAATGAAGTTGATTTACCCATCGACTATATTGTCTTTCCCTAGGAATTTACTTTGTAAATGTCAGTGTTTTGTTTAGGAACTAGGTATGAATGGCTGAAAATGATTTACATTGATAGATAACACACTTTGTAAATATTGCACTATCATGAACATCAATGGATTACTTCCAAGGTGAATACAGAAGCAGGGCTCGTGTATTTTGCCAGCAAATTATGATCTGGAGAAAATCAAGCATCAGTCTCACTCAAAACAAATAATACTAAGCAATAATTATTGATCCCTATGTGACTTGATATTCCAATTTTGAAATGCATATTTATATAATGTCTGGCAACTCATATTGCTAGCAGCTGCATTATGTCAGAATATTTGCTTTGATTTTGTCAATGACACCATCTCCATATCCCCCACTATTGTCCTCAACACCAATGTCACGATGCACGTAATATCAGGGGATTGCCATAACTACGTGCAATATGCGTGGTCTATCTGCCGCATCAAAGAGCCTTATGTGCAGACTTTGAACACTGTATCACATGTATTCAAGAGACGATAGTACCTACCAACTCACAAGGCCACAAACTAGTACTTATGGAGCAAAACAGGCTACAAATGGTTTAAGGCTTTGTAATCGGCCCAATGCGCTTGGACCATGTCATTAGTTTCGAATACGTCAGTGATCGCGTTGTATTCATCGAGCTGGCTATACCAACGTGAAAACACACCACCACTACGTGCCGCATAATCAACGCATATGGCCCAACTACCGGGGAAATAAAGAATCCATCACTATTCGATTAATTCTATGCATATTTTAGCTCTGCAAATACAGCCAGATGACAACGGTCCATATGTGGAGATTTCAACTCCAAGTGGGATAAACTCAGCAAGATGGGTACGGGTTCACGACTTGGCTTATGCATGGGGTCGTATAGAGAGGGCACACGCAATACCAATGGAGATGCAGTGGTGGCAATCCTTAGTTCCAATTGACTACTTGGTACAAATACGACTTTCGAACACCCATGACACCAACGGACAACATGGACAGGACATTTCTTATCGCAAAACAGCTGTCTTTAACCAAATATACTTCATACTATGCAAGGTCTTTACTTCTGGATGCTCGCACCTGTTGGGTGAGGGGGGTGGGTGGGGCGGTCAGACCTCAATCCTTACCATACGTCACTCGTTACACGCCTTCAGATGTATCATCTCCATCTAATTATAAACATGATATGATGAAAGAGGGTAGAGTCACCTACAACCTACCCAAGCTCATCCGCGACCACGGCACTTAAATGTTATAGAAAAACGCCCTCGGGGAAAAGATAGCTATCATCGACGTCAGTTCCGATCTAAACGAAACCCTAACCGAAATACTCAACTGTATGGAATCGAATCATCAGCACCATTGTAATTCTAACAAAAACGTTGCCCTGAAAAATGGCCGTACATCCGAATCTGACTTGAACTCTGAAAATGAACTATTCAAATACGCAAGTGACATTATCTCAAACCCGATCAAGCACCTAATCAATTAAGCTTTTCAGCACCACCTGTGCATCGATATCGTAGGTCAAGACACCTTTCTCGCGTTACCCAACCCCAAGAACCCACCCAGACACCCAATAAATCTGCGGACCATTGTGCGCCTCAAAAGCATATGGAAAATCATAGCTAATGTTACTCTATGCTGCATCTGAGACAAGATCGATGACTTTGCTGGATAATGCCAAGGTGGCTTTATATGTGGACGTGGTTGCCCAGGGAATGTATAGGCTCAACGCATGCGTGTCCTGTCCATACACTGGGATTTCCCTACAATGGACATTGGCATACCACGAGCCTCCGATACAATTAAACATCCACAGAACATAGATGTACTACGCCAAGCCAGCTACAATGAAGATGAGCTACACCTAGTGAGACAACTACATGCAGCCACCGAGCTGAGAGCACGAGTGAAGTCAGTGAAGTCTGTAGAGTTTGAGACATCAATCGGCTCGCCTAAAGAGTGAGCACCTCTTTATGGAGGAATCCAACTCAGAGTTCACCAACTTATACCTCTCGACAAGCTTGTTGTCTGTCCCTTTAAACACCATCACTTGGCACTAAATAGCTAGACAGCATAATTTCACAGGATGCACGATGAAAGATGTGCAATACATCACCGCAGTCTGTAAAAGTCGCCCAGCAATGATGATCCATGTTCGGCCATGCGCTAAGGATGCCTGAAGATACATCGGTCTTGGAATTCGCCCTCCTGGGAGCCAGCACATATAAAGCCAAGAAAGGACGTCATTACATAAATATGTTACGCCTGCTGCGAGGTGACGTAAAGAGAGCAGGACTCGGTACACTTAGATCAGGAATGGACATGCAATAGCTAAATATGTTGGCTGGGGACAAGATACAGCAGTTAAACGCGAAGAAGGACTGATTTACTGAAGGGCTTTGTTTCTTCTACTACAGCAGCAGAATACATACATACCAATATCATTATAAGTATTACCATGCTTGCTGCTGCAAGAGCGTACTCATTCTAAACACCGAACGTTATAAATGTGTATACGCTACATCTATTATTTATGTTAGATGCCGTCATGGTCATATCATCATTCTCTACATTATTTCGTCTTCGGCATTCACTGATATGGCATACTTTGATATTCTGCTGGCAACCTGTTAGTGTCTCTGATGCCTTCAATACCGCATGGAGATCTATTGAAGTTTTGAATAAATACTAGCTATGGTGAGTTGACAAGGGCACCAGCGAACTCGCTGTGCAATGATTCTACACGGACACGCATTCTTAACCTCTTCGTGTATCAATGCCTCATGTCATGAGCAAGAAAGAATATTATGTAAGTCAGATCAAAATGTTGGTGCTTCGGGAATAGGAAGCGCATAAAAATGACACACGCGAATGTGTGCACACATATCTCGCATCTGTTGCGCCAATGTTACTCATTAGGCTAGATTATCTAATCACCGCTCTGTACAAAAGAACAAGGAGTTAATCTTACTAATGTCTATATTTACTTAGAGCAAGAAATAAATGAATTACCCATAGCTACTGATGAATATGAGAACATATGTTCTTATGCTACCCATGGTGGTTGAATAATTTATTGGTTAAACGAGAACTTATCTGAAAGTGGAAGTTAGATGTTTGACTGTAATTCTAGCCAGTCACCACTGGTAGCCGGAGTTACATGAGAGACGTGTCATGACTTGCTGCGATCAGTCTTCAAAGATAAATTGAGTGCACAGCACAGTAATCCCAAATTATGGTGGGAAAAGAAAGGTTCCCAAATGAAACCTCAAGCTATGACATCTTTTCTAAAGGTGGGCATGTAACTCCGGCTTCCAGTCGTGATTGGCTAGAATTACAGTCAAACATCTAACTTCCACTTTAAGGTAGGTTCTCGTTTAAATAATACATTCTAGCCAATCACCACTCAGTCAGCCGGAGTTCCATCCAGACTTCAAAGCTGTGGGTGCACTCAATACTATAAATTCCACATAATGAATTGTTCACAATTATGATAGAATATGAACTGAACAATTAACAGATTTGATAATCATCCTTCTAAACACTGACATCTTTCAGATATATTCAGTAATTTGTTATACAACTTTTAAACACTCATTATCAACCTGTTGTACAGATTTAAGTTATGGAATTTTTAAACCATCTCAATGGACAGCAAAAATGGTCTACTGCCATTTCTGTCTATTGTATTGTCTATAGATATTTATATCAATCCATGCCAGTATCCTAGTTATGTTCAGCCTTCGATATGTAGTGTCTCTACATACTGCCTTATTGTCTTCATGAATAATTTTGTGTTATTATCTTTCTTAGATTCTTAATTCTCTCTAAATATGATGGCAATGCATTGAAAATAATACACCTGGACGAGCTTGGTTTATATGCAAGCAAAATAGTTGTGTTCTAATAATGATTGCTTAAAGTTCCTAAATTGCTTCCTCAAGAGATTGCTGTATAAAAATATCAAGCATATTACTCAACACTTTACTGAAATGCCAAATATACTTCTATCTGGCCTTAGTTGATATTTGAACAATGATCCATTTTAAAAATCTTATCATTAATTGATGACTCATAAATGGTTTGGTGAAGCCAATTTAAACCCAGAAAATGCAACACTGATTAGGCCATTGGTAAAAATATCAATAACCCAACAGTTTCAAAACTTAATTCATATAGTAAGGATTATTTCTTTATTGATTCTCTCCATGAATTAATAACCAAAATTGTCTAGCCAACAAGATCTTTATCATCCGAGGTTCTCTTGTATAAGTGGCTATTAACTAACAATATGTTGCTTAGTAGATGCACACTGTCCTTATGTGTGAATGCCACAAGATTGCCAATTCAAAAACAACATCATATTAAATAGCAAAATCTGTTTTAGGTATTTTCCAACCTGATGCTATGTTACTGTTTATGCTGCTTGATCCAATTCTACTCTTGTAGATTAACTCTCAGTAAAGGCAAAAATGTGTAAACGACTATGGGTTAACTTCAAAACGATCTAACATAAAAAGCATCAATATTATAAGCTCCTGAGGTACACGTATTCAAGAAATATGTGGCTTAATCTGGAAATTATGCCTAGAAGCGAACAAATCACAAAACTTCATTGTGAAGCTACTAGAGAAGCACACATAAAACTCCTCGATATTCAATTTGCACTCACCACCAAATACTCTGGATTTTGTTATTTGTTATGCAATTCATCTGACCAGTTGAATGAGCAAGTGTAATTCATAAATTTCATTCTCTAAATCATAGCCACACTTCTCTGGCTGGTCCATTACAGCATAGTGAGGGAAGCGAGTAACACAGATATAGTTAATGTCGCTACTATAGAAATATATATTCAGAGCCCAAACTTAGCACGAGCAACACTAAAGACTCTAAACACAACAATCGAGCTTTAATGCCCAGTACATTAATATGATGCTACTTCGCGGTATTTCTCCATCTACCCCCTATATAATGTGTATTCTTTTTCTGTGCGAGGTCAGTAGGTCAGTAAACACTACCCCCTTCAGTTGACACATCAGTTGTTACATCATAAGCATTTTTCATGATTGAGTTGTGTGTCTGGCTGTTATTGAAATACCATCAATCCACCATGTAAACACAGAATGATCTGAATTTGACAATCACACATTGTTATCAAAACCACCTGACACCGATTCCAGTGATTCAGAGTAGTCAGATTATCAGATTCTCTAAAAGAATGTGAATTATTCTACAACTGAAAACCAATATGGTCATACGTATTATACGTTCAGCACCCTAAGTTTCATGTTTTTATGTTTCCAAATTTAATACTTTCGTAGCACTGCGAAAAATATTCTTGTCACTTAGATGCCAGCTCTTCTGACATGCGCACTGAATGTTTCAACTCATAGGCTGAGACGAGAACGGGTATATTACAAATGAAACATCCAATGGCTTAACCATCATCTTTTCATTGTTATACACAGTGGCACAACATGAATCATATGAATGTGCATCACGAAACCAGTCATCAATATATCAATGTGCAATATGCACCATTTATCTTAAATGAGCATATAACCGGTGTTAGTAATAAAAGCTATATATTCTGCTGATGATAAGCCATCTGGCAAAACTACAATTGAAAAAATACATTATTCCTTTCATCAAACAATATTTGATATCTTACTGAAACAAGCACTAAGAAATATGCATGAACTATGCATTAGAACGATTCAATTGGGACAGCAGGCAAATAGGCCTAATTAGAAAAGTAATTAATGCAATTGTATCTATTTTGAAATGATGATATTGCACTGTTCGAGGCAGGGCAAAATTTACATAAGTGTAAATGCAACCATGATTTTTGTCTTTGACAAATATAACCGATAAACAATCATCTGAATCTGAAGAATGGCATGTGCATTTTATATTTGCTTGCCAACAGAAACACAACCCGATACTAAATGCAAGATAAAACTATCTGACATCCATCTTGCACATAATGATCCTTGATACCAGTGCTCAGCTTTAAATTGCTGATCATAATGATACTATTGATACGTATTTGATACCTGTATTATTTGCAGTCATAGGCATCATCAAGCAAAGGCCCTTGATTTAATAGAAAAGAATGTTATACCTTCTTGATACATGTATTGTTTGCAGTCATAGGCATCGCTGTGATAAGGCCTTATCAAGAAAAGAATATGTTTTTGATACATTGACTGTTTGCAGTCATACCTGTAGGCATCTCCGTAGTAAGGCCTGATTTTAGGCTGCTTTTCAGGTGAAAGCGGGCTCTGGTCTAAAAGACATATTTGTCTCAGTTAATCCTTTCACTGGTCTTGAGGATGAACTGGTTAGAAATAGTAATTGCCAGGAGCATGAACACCAATTGTTTGCACACCTAGGCATGCATCTGCCTATGGGTCACTGGCTACTTATTACTCTCATTTATTTATTTCAATGTTACCCAGATGGCCAGCGCATACAATGTGTGGTGCTAGCAGCAGCAGCACATACCTAACCTTTTGTAAGTCTCCTGACATTAAACTCCTGAATTTCAGTGTTTACCAAGCAAAACTCTCAACAAATGCGTAAATCATAGCTGATATTTTTGACATATTATTTACTGATAAAATCTCTTTTGGATTGTGGTGTTCTCCTTAATGAGGTTACCACCATACTTATAGCAAGAGCATAGCAAATGTTAACCCTTTGCATTTTAATGCCTTTAAATAGGGTTACTGAGAAGAGATTTACATTCTGGATTAACTTTGGTTATGACCAGCGACTGACATATGTGACGAGTTTCTCATCTTATTTTTCATCTGGCAATGCTATATTTACTATATTTAATAAAATGTTTGAAAGCCAGCCATCTAACTTCTAAGTTTGACATATTATTTCAGCACCATTAAATATAGCCAGGTCCTTAATTGTAACACTGTTTAAAAGCCATAAGCACAATGATCTCAGCAAGTTATGACTCGTCTCTCGTGGAACTCTGGCTGACTGAGTGGTGATTGGCTAGAATGACGAGTTAACCTATTCATGCAGCCATATAAGATTTATGTAATAACATGAAACGCCTGCAGGTTCCGCTACAATATTGTTGTCATTAGAATCGCGAACGTGTGAAGAATTTAATATTAAATATTGTTCTAATTCTACTACATAGTCGTAATTAACCCTTATTACCCAGAAGAGATTACATGGTAGGCAGTGGTTGGATCTTCTAAGCGAGCTGTGCGCCTCTGTAACTCGAATTACGCAATAATGTGGTGTTACCAGTTTCCGAATTTTTCGAAATTCCTCACAGACCTGTATATGGATCACGGTAATGATGACACTGATCTTTTTTCGTTATTCTATCGCTGCTATTCGCTACTACAAGTAAGCGGTTGAATATTTTGAAACTAATTTGCCCGGGTGCTGTTGCCGCCTATGGCAGCAACAACGCCTAGTCAAATTAGTTTCAAGATATTCAACAAAATGTTCATTAAATAGTAAAGACATACAATTCATACAGCGTGTTTGACTATTACGTGTTTAAGATGGATACAATAGAGGCATTCATGTTGTAATTGAGTACAGCATCATTCTACACGTCACATTGTTGATCATGACGTCATATGATGGGTAGATAAACTCTAAAGGTCAATTGCCTTCAGTTTCCCGTACAATATTGTTGTCATTATATTCGCGAACGCGTGAAAGAGTTAGTATTAAGAAATATTCTAATTCTACTATTTTGGCGTAATGGATTAGGAAATATTATCTGGAATACTCTGCATATTGTAATATGAACTATATCACCAAGCACCTAAATATATTATAGTACAATTTACGGTATGCATTTCTTGCACCATAATATAGTTGGATGTGAGACGCGGTTATATGACTTGTCTTATCGCGCTTCCTGACAGTTCAAAATAAATTTTGCTTACATCTCTGCCTATTTGAGAGCCATTTCATAACGTCAACCCGAATGACAACATAGATTGTCATCAAATGAGAGCCATACCGTCAATAATGTAAAGTCTGGAATTGTGTTTGTCGAATGACAACAGCAATTTTGATAGCACGTACAATCAATCATTTGGCAGATTATTGTAGATCAGACAAATGTGCCAGAAAATCCTTGTGCAAATATTATGCGAATATGATATGAAAGATTAGCCGGTATCATAACATTACATCAGCTACATGCTAACATACAAAGACTTTCTGACGCCTATACTTAGTTTAAATCGCAAACTTATCTAATAACATATATTCATCTGACTAGTGGGTACACATTCTGTTAACGTCAGCTAGAATGGACCTTTCCAGTCTATCCATCAATCATATGTCGTCATAATCAACTACGTGACGTGTATGATATCGCCATGATGAATGACGTCATGCGTGATATAGATAAGTTCGTCACGAACGCTTAACTGATGATGGACTGTGTTTTTACTCTTGAATAAACATGCTGTTGAATAGTTTGAAACTAATTTGCCTGGGCGCTATTTCTGCTAGTTTCAAAATATTCAACAGCGTAGCTGTATAGTTTTCTGGAAAGTGATTGTCATGGAGTTCGGAGATCGATCGATCTCAACACCGGCAAAGCCTGGGTGGAGCTTAGATAGAGATTGCATCACATGAGCGTTAGATCACTACCTCTGTTTAAGGCAAATGACAAGAGTCACAATGATAGAACGTATACTCAATAACCCGACAAATTATATCGATATGTTACTTGTCAAGCCATTCATTGGCTATGCAAAATGGCACACATAACGCTTTGTAAACACGTATTGGTGAGAAGCATCATGACGTTGATTCATCGACAATATAGTGTCTTTCCTGTGGAGTTTACTTTGTAAACACCAGTATTTAACCTTTGTTTAGAAACTGGAGATATATGTTTAGAGTTTTTACATTGATGAATTAGACTGTGTAAATATTACAATATCATGAACATCATTGCCATGTTTCAAGAGTCAATACAAAAATTGGTGTCAGGTATTTTATCAGGCAATAGTGCAAATAATGGCATTGGGAAAGTCGAGTATCTGTCTCACTCAAAACAAGTAATTCTACGCAATAATTATGTAATTGGGCTGTGCTAAATACCGATTATTGATCTCTAAGTTACTTGATGCTCTCATTTTGAAATACATATTTATATGATTATACTGGTAGCATGCGCATTATGTCAGATTATTTGCTCTGACTTTGCCATTGACGTCATCTTCACAAATATCATTGTAATTCTTACCACTATTGCTGCAGCTAGAACATACTCATCTTAAGCACCGAACCTTAACCCCTCTGGTGCTAACTTGCCATTTTAATAGTAAAGTTGCTAATATACGACCGCTGAAATGATCTTGAGAAATGCCCATTTGCAGGCTAAGAGAATAATATTTTTGAAAATTTACCATTGGAATGGTAACCGAGCCAGTCATTCCAGTGGTGAATTTTTAAAAATACTCTTTTTGGTCTGTATTTGTACACTGGCTAAGCAGGAATTTGAATTTTTTTACCATTACAATTGTGATGAATGTCCATTTGAAGGATACCAGAAACTCTTTTTTTGTGCTAAATTTTCGATATACATTTATAAAAATACTATTTTTTTCTGCAAAAAATATTTCCTTGAACATTATTGCCACGTTAACGGTTAAGTGAAATACATAGACTTGAGCGCTTTAATGTGCTGTTCACACAAGGGAGTTAACAATGTGAACACGAATATGGCTTGTTTATCTTAGATTGGGGTTATTGACATTACATTATGCTGTCTGATAATCTATCGTTGACTTGCATTGCACAGCATTTGGATCGTGATAATTCGGTATTCTGTAGGCAGCATGTTAGCATGTTAGCATCCCCATTGATTTCAATATTTTAAGGAAATCTGTTGCATCTTAGAACCAATGATAGGCATAGAGAGTTGGAAAAGGCATCGGTGAACTGACTGCATGTACATGAGTTCTGATTCTTTCTTGGTGAAGTGGCTGCATAAGGGAGTCCTGGTTCTCTCTATCATACTCGTACTAGTAAAGCTATTAAACAAAATCAGTGTATCAATGTTAGCATGTACATGCATATATTCTTATTCTGTATAGTATTCCAAAACAGATGGCATAGAGTGATCTACCCATGACAGGTGCATATTCACAGTAAAATTTCGTAATATAAAATTGTTTAAATTATACACTTTTAGAGGCGTAGACTGTAAGCCTGTATGTAATGAAACGAAATAAATCTTAGCGTATGATGATTCCATTCCATATCAATTAATATAATTTTTAAGCTGCGAAATTGAAATAGAGGCACGGGTCTCTATTTAAATTTCGCAACTTAAAAGATTATATTAATTTATATCGAATGGAATCATCATATGTTAAGATTTATTTCGTTTCATTACACAGATGCACTTAATTTAAGCTTATAAAAGTATGCAATTTTAACAATTTTATTTTAAATCATGCTGGTGTGAATATGCACCTTTAACACTTAAATCCTGGAAACATAAATAATAACAAAAATAAAATGATAATGATGATGATAATGATGGTGATGATGATGGTGGATGATGATGATGATGATGATCATGGAGGTGGTGGTGGTGGTTGCGGCGGCGGCGGCGACGACGACGACGACGACGACGCCGATGACGACGACGACGACCACGATGATGATGATGATGATGATGATGATGATGATGAATGACCATGTTCTGCAGCTGAAGAAGTGAAATCTTCTTCAGCTCCAATCAGCATTTTCTTCAACATTCACCACGAGTCTTATCCATTGTGTGCGCCCTAAGCTCCTTTAAATTCTTTACCGTATTTAGTGGTTGGAGCTAGATTACGTTCTTCAATGTCTGATTACAAAACCGTTAGCTAGTTGATGTTGTGGCGTCGCTTACCTGTCTGATGCCTATCGGTACGTACCACTGCACATCCTAGTGCTTTCTAGGCTGGCATGGACATAGACCATCGCCGCTACACTGCAGAGTACTACATTTGATTTGCCTGTGAAGGCAGGTATAACTTCTAATAGCTCGCATATGTTTGCGGTAGCATGTCTTCGTGAGGTTTGTTCAAGAAGGTTTTTTGGAGATGCCCCGTTATTGCATTATGAAAATACATTTAGCATCATATAGTTGCATCCTTACTTGCACGGGGATTTTAGAGCCACGAATCCCCAACTTCCAAATGGACGTGGATGCGATATTTCTGGTTACACTGCGAGTTCTAATATCGCTAGAGGTACAAAGGAGGGAGATGCTGGTCTTCCTTCACTTCCCTGTGCCCCAATGAGGGTGCCGCCATCAATCATTTTTGTAGTATCGGATAGATATACGTAAGTGAATTCTCTAGTGGCTTCATTCACGAAGAGGGTTGCAGCATTTGTTGGCGGTAGTGTATCAAGAGGGGCCTTTTCCTAATTGTTAAAGTAAAGACCATCTGTTTACCCATTCTCTACTTGAATATCCATCATTGAGATTGGAGGAATTGATCGTCAGATATTTATTTTCCATTAAAATCAGGTGTGTGTTTCATATTATAGTTCGTCATAGATACACTTGTTGCTGCCACTTGATACCTACCCGACCTACACGTTCCTTATATTTAGGCCTAATCCTGGACAGATGCATAATTCATTTTCTGTTTATTTATTGATGTAAATGGTGTCATGCTGTCTGATTTATGGAGGATCTTAAATGAATTGGCATTTTAACTATACGTTATCACACAAATCTAACAATAGCTCATTTAGGACGAGTTTTGCATACGTTCCAAAATGAGACCCTACCAAAATAGTCTAATAAATTTGATATGAAACAACAACAATGTAGTTAGCGATATATTTAGTACATATTATGTGTTACTATTTCGAATATTTAAGCCGATACTGGTCGTTTACATACCATTTTGCATTATTTGTGTTCATCACCGAACTTAGGCTCTCAGAATTAAAATTATGTTTGATTGAGTTTCAATCTGTTACGACAGCATCACCTCCCAGTCAAAATATTTAAGTGGAGTTTTCGTTCATGTTTTGTTCTTCCCAGTTGCACAGTTCTAAACTGCATACTTGTCAATGCGGTGCAGGTTTTATTCTTCCCCGACCTACTGGCATGCTTTGTTACATGGACTTGTGACAGATAGAATTCAGTAGTTTGCAGAAATAAGGATCCGGTATAAACCATTCAGTTGATTAGTGTATGTCCAACGAAAATAAGAAAAGGAAATAGTAAATTGAGTTTCAATGGAATGGACCTTTACAGTTTTAGCCATGCCCCACCAATCGTTAGCTAGTCTCCACTCACACTTTGCCTGTGTTGGGATCGATCGATCCCTGAACTCCCTGACTATCACCTTCCAGAAATCTATACAGGTAAGCTGTTGAATATTTTGAAACTAATTTGACTGGCTGCTGTTGCTGCAGCTGGCATCAACAGCGCCCAGTCAAATTAGTTTCCAAATGTTCGACAGAATGTGTATTAAATACTAAAGACATATAATTCGTACACCGTGTCGGACTATTACGCGTTTAAGACGGACTAAATCGAAACATTTGGGAGAATAGGTCTGGGGTGTCTACCCGTCTAATGAGTCATTTATACTATAATTGATTATGACGTCACCCTACGCGTACCGTAGTTATTTATGACGTCATATGATGGATGGATAAACTGGGAAGGTCGGTTAACATTGTCAAATGCATACACAATCACGTTTAATTTTCTATATAATTTCCAAAATAAAGTGTTTTCTAATTATACTTCAGCTTTCTCCAGACTGGGAAGTCAACACAGATTCATAAACAATATTTTGGTACATATGGCACAGCTATTTAAAAAAGCTAATATTCCAGGCGGATGATGAATGATCCATCACATTGTCATTCTGTTTGGAGTAGAGGGTCGGCGTAATAAGGCCTCTTGTGGGTGTATCTATGCAAACACTGGAGCAGTATATTATTTGACAGTGTACGCCGCTATGTCTGACCATACTCGCGTCTATCGATGATATAAACTTGACAGATTCCTTTGAAAATTGTTTACTTAATTCGACAATAAAATGACAGCGTTAAAACGCTGCATCTCTCTCTCTTTCTCTCTCTCTCTCTCTCACTCTATCTCTCTCCCTCCCTCCCTCCCTCCCTCCCTCCCTCTCTCTCTCTCTCTCTCTCTCTCTCGTTTGCCCCACCCTCTCTCACACCATCTCTCACTCTCTCTTTCGTTTGCAGTCTTAATGATTATGTAAGGAGAGGGTCTAGTTATGTTTGCCAGAACGTGTGCCAATCCCGTTGTATTATTAGCACAATAAAATATATTTTACAAAAATGTAATTGAAACGCAACATTATATCTACGAAAGTAAACCATTACCATGATGAAATATTTAAAAAATGATTTAAAATCTTCAAGACATATTTGTTTTACATAGTATCATGTATATATGAAAAGATTTTCGAAGCTATGAGACACCTGGTTAGATGTCCGTTAACGTTTACGTATTGAGTCTTTGAGTAGATGACGCTGACCGGCGCAGACGAGCGTGGTGTTTATTCAATAAACTCATTTGTATCTGGCTCGCTTCTTGCCGCGTCTCATTCGACTATGTCCTCTCACAATGGCTTTGTTAACTTTCTCGCTGCTGGAACCCACCGAACAATAATTTCAATCAACAAACAATCTTGACTTGATGGATATTTTGAAAACAATGTGACTGAAAGTTGTTGGTGGCCTAGCTAGCAACAACATTCAGTCAATTTATTTGCAAAATATTTAGCAGATCCATAAATATAATCCTTGGAATACGTCGTCTGCAAAAACTCATCATTCAGCCTACTCTTGTGATTACAGTGATTTTGGCAGTCTCTCATTCCGGGTTGCTGATGGTGATTCAATTCGCCAATGATGCTGAATGTTTGTCTAGCTCATTGTTACGTGTCCGCAAAAATGGCTCAACGTTCCATCATCTCTCTATTCTATTCTGCCGTCTTCTTTAAGGCCCGGACAAATCAATGATTTGTTTACGCTGATCGCGCCGATCTGCGAAACATCTTGAGAAATTTGTCAAGACGGTGCATTTGCTCAGAGGACGGCGAATGTCGCTAGTGATCAACTACACTCATGTGCGCCTCGAATTCGTCAATATTAAAATGATTCTATTTGACACCGTCTATAAGTCTTAATAGGCCGACGCGGTGTACGAAATGTATGTCTCTACTATTTAAAAAAACCATGCTGTGGAATAATTTGAAACTAATATTACAAGACGCTGTTGCTGCCCGTATACTCTTCTAGAAATTGATAGTCAGGGAGTTCAGAGATTGATCAATCCCAAAACGAGTGAGGTGTGGGTGGAGTTTAGCTAGAGATGGGCGGGCCATAGCTAACACTGAAAAGGTCCATTATGTACACAATAGTCAAAATAACATTTCTTATTACCCCTTCAGTAATGTCATGTGACCAAATGCTGTTATTTGATTGGTTAAGATCAGGGATGGGTGATCTGATATTTCCCTCACGCCAGGACAATACCACGCTGAATGCCCCGCGCGAAAAACGTGTTTTAGTTTTACTGCGCAGCTAGCCATAACGCCATATTTTGAAACTCATTTGACGGGAGCTGTTGCTGCAGCAAGGTTTTATATCCCGAAAAACACTTGTAGTCGAATAGCGAATGAATTACTATACAACTTAATCATAGCCATCAAAACGGCGAGTTAATTATCGATCGCAATCGTGTATATTTCTTCGCGACGTGATAATAACGATCCGCGTGACGAGCGTGTTGCATACGGAAATCAATACACCAATGCGAAATGGATTACTAATAGAATTAATTGTAGAAGTAATTAGTCTATGGTAAGCCCATACCGAAGTATGGTGTTATTCCGGATTAAAGGTGCTCGCCCACATTCACGATGTTAAACACGATATATACACCTGTGCAAAAGTTAAGCACCAGCAAAAACAATAGAACGTAGAAACATGATGGTACAACTAGGCTGCCATACTTTTTGTCCCCGCGTTAGCTGACATAATTCCAAGTACGAAATGCACATGCATGCATGACTTCACGCCGCTTGATGTCCGTGCGTGGCGGGAAACAGCACACGTGTTCAGTTATGTAAAAGTCCAGTTTGAGGTGTAGAACATTACATACAGATTTAGGCGACAAGATTAGGAATTTTGTGTTCATGACCGTGGTTTATTTGTACAGAGAGAATTAGCTCTTGATTGTGAACCGCTATGGCAAGACGAAGGTTAAGTGATCGTGTGAAATGGCAAATCATAGGCATGCATACCACTGGTATGTCATGCAGAGAGATTGGCAGACAGCTGAACATTAACCATACTGTAATCAGTCGTTTGATTGCAAAACATGGGCAAACTAACGAGGTGAAGGACAGGCCTAGATCTGCCCGTGATGATCGAGCCCTAGTACGCCTTGTTAGGAGATCTCCATTCACCAACAGCAGAGTGCTCAGCCAGCAATGGGAAACGCGCAATAGAGTGTCAATGTCTACCGTCAAAAGGAGACTGTATGCTGCTGGCATGAAAGCTAGGAGACCTGTCAGACGTCCTCTCCTCACTGCACACCACAAAGAGGAGCGTCTGATGTGGTGCAACGAAAGAAGACACTGGAACATGAGATCCTGGAGACGGGTACACTGGTCCGATGATAGTCGGTTCCTGCTTCATGCCACAGATGGTCGAACTCGTGTATGGAGGTCCAGACGCACGGCGTACGACCAACGTAACATCATGGAAGAAGTTCCATTTGATGGAGGTTCCGTTATGATATGGGGATGCATCTCATTTGATTGTAAGCTGGATCTGTTGACTGTACCTGGAACACTAAATGGACAAAGATATCAAGATTCCATACTGGATAGAGTTGTGGTCCCTCATTTTGTAAATCATGCACCTGGAACCCACCCTATATTCATGGATGACAACGCCCGACCACATCGTGCTAGAGCTGTGCATGAATACCTCCGCCAGAATGCCATCGAAACCCTACCATGGCCAGCAAGGACCCCTGACATGAACCCTATTGAGCATATCTGGGACATTCTGGGAAACATGGTGAGAAGGAGGGATCCTCCTGTGCAGAACCTACAGGAATTAACAGACGCACTCCATCTTGAATGGCAACGAATACCACAATGGCGTATCAGTCGGTTGGTGACCAGCATGAGACGTCGTGTCCAGGCAGTCATCCAGCCACAAGGTGGATATACCCGGTATTAATAATGACAGTCTCAAACTCGTGCACAGATTTTAAACTTCGTTTTCAGACACCATTAATGACAATCTAGCCACGTGTGTCAACTGTAGGGCAATAGTTGTCAGTTGTGTCAACGTAACCATATTCAGGCCTGGTTTTCAAGTTCAAACAAAAACATACAGTGTTTCCCCACCATCATAATCAGCATTCCTCTAGTTGCATTATTACCTCTTGCACTAAGATGGATGGGTACATAAATGTTTATGCTATTGCTTTCTTCATAGCACATGAATATACCCTCGCATGTGCGTAAAAATAGGGTGGTGCTTAACTTTTGCACAGGTGTATATAACGAGCTCTGACTGATCGTAGTCACCAAAAAAATCTTGTACATCGGGCAATGTGCTACAGTGTGCTATGAGTAAAGCACGAGTTCACCAAGAATATGATACGAACTTTGTACGAAGCTAACACGGTTTTACTACGAGACAGCACGACCTTAAAACGACTTAATACGACCTTAATACACGGTTAGTACGATCTCTACGACCGTAACACGATGTATACGTTCTCGATGCGCTTTAAGTGCATTCTCTGCAGAACCGGCCCAATAGAAGCTTGCAGTTGAGGCCACACACCATTACACTGGCAGCAGCATGTCAGACCCGCAGCTCACTGCTGACCTGCACTACAGAACTAAAGTAATCACGGTCGTTACAGCTGCCACCTTGCTCGGATGCCTGCTCCTCCCACTGTGGCATCTTTCTGGGGATACTCCTGAGCTGCCTGACCCCCAGGGTCCCTCCCCGTCCCCTATTCTTAGGTGGCATAGGTCTTCCAACACAATTCAATGAGAACTTGCTGCAGACGGGGGGGGGGGGGGGTTGCTGTAGCACGTGTGAAACACCTGGTCAAGTCCGCGTGATTGTGCTGAGCACGTGAAAAGCAAGTGTTAACCATGTGATGATCAAGTGAAGCATGTACTATGCTCGTATTAAACTATGTATGTCGAGCTTATCGCGTGCTAAGGACGATATTACAAGAGTTTTTAGGCGATGTCAGAGCTCGTTATATATCGTGTTTAACATCCTGAAAGTGGGCGAGCACCTCTCTAGAGTGAACACGACCATAGACGCCGTTTTTTGGCGTACAGCCAAGGCAAAAAGCTGTCAATTTCCCTCTTACAGAACTAGCCTAGATTCACGTGACTCCACAAGAACTGACCAGAGCGACGTTGCCAGCGACCGTCAGTTAGTGCTGTGGAAGTGACCAAAATGGTCACGAAAGCTACACTCAAACAATTTCTACATCCCGGAGAGGTAACTAATTTTTCTTTATTATGAATCGTCCTGGGATCGGAACCAACTTTTTTGGAAATAGCCTAGAGATGTCTAATTTAAGAATTGCGTATCTAATTATATTGTCAGGTTATGATAAAATCCCTCTCTTGGACGCCTTGGGGGTGGGGGTGGGGCGGGGGGGGGGGGGGTGTGTGTGTGTAATAAATTCGTTACACAATTATTTTGACGTGGGTACAGGCTGTTACCACACGCGCAAACAATTATATTTCGCTCGCTAGGCTCGGGAAATATAAAATGTATCCCCACCCCACCCAGCCTAGCTACTCTCTGACGATACAACGTTTGCGCGTGTGATAACAGCTTGTCGCCCCGTCAAAACACTGGTGTAACTAATATTATTAACTAACACGTTTCTGTTTTGTTTATGGAAATGTGTTAACTTATTTTTGCTCTACTGTACGTTCAGCGGCGGATTCAGGGAGGGGGTAGGTGGTCCAGGGTATGCGCGCCATCCCTTCTCTAAGTGCGTGCCCTTGTGAGCCTTAAAATAATTATTTAAGCAACATAATTTGAAAAATATGGTGTTTTTAAAAATACTACTGAGGCTGCAACAAATGGCTTCTAAGGCCATCTAATTTTCAAAATTTTCAGTGGGAGGACCCCCGGACACCCCACACCCCCACCCCACATCGAACGTCTCGAGACAGGACCCTTCCCAACTTGTGCACCCTCCCTCTACCAAACCCTGTATCCACACATGACGTTTCAGTGGATGTTCTAATTTCGTATACAGCACGTAATACAGTGAACTATTGATGAGACAGGCATTAAAAAACCAAAAACCCAGGAAATCACGCTTCAACTAATTTATCAAATATCATCCTGAATAAACTGAAATCAATTTGATCTATGCATAAATATTCCAATTACATTTTATTGAACCGGACGCTAAACATTATTTTACAAGTCGGCCTGTAGAGGTTGGAGATACCGGGGAAACATTTCAATAACTATCGGGTAAAGACAAAATAATCTTCTAATATTCTAACTTGTGTAATGCTCGTCAGACTTCCAGCGACAACTAAAGACAGGTAAAAGGGAGAGCAGAATGGAAAGAGACCAGTCATTCCAAATCATCTGTTCAATTACACCAATAGAGTTAGATTACATACACATTAAACGGACAGTCACGCCGACCTTGAGAAAAGCTAACTCATCTATCGTACCATGTCCCGCCCATCTTTACCTAAAATCCGCCCACGCTTTCCCGTGTTTGGATCGATTGCACCTAGAACTCCTTGAATCGGAATTTCCGAAAAAACTCTTGAATATTTTGAAACTAATTTCACTGAGCTCGGTTGCTGCCTGTGGCAGCATCAGCTCCCAGTCAAATTAGTTTCAAAATATTTAACAGAATGTTTTTAAAATGTTAAATCAATCGAATACATACAATTCGACAACCTGACTGACTATTCCAGCTTCATGACGAAGTATTGCCTGTCAATTATGATTGTTACGTCAACCTATATGTGAAGTAATTGAGTAATTGTGTATGCCGTGAATACTTGAGTGACAGATAGGATTCATCTATTGGCAGTACAAGGCTAAGTCGTCAGCTAACGTCTCACTCCGTCAAAAAGACTCTAATTTTATTTTATGAGATATGTGTCTTTGCCCAAAGTAGGCCTGCTTTCATACACAATTTCTAAGGGGATATGTATGTCGTCATCCTCATGAGCAGCAGGTTTCATTTGGCTGGACGAGTATCATAAGATAACTGTATCTTTTGTGGTAGCAAGCCGCGATTATCCTATCCCTATCCTATCATGGAAGATAGCCAACATCATTTATTAGTATTCCATTCATTTCAGTTACTCCCTGTCTGGTCCGCCTAAGTGAGATATTCCTGGCATCATCGACGGTTTGATGACAATAGTAGTTATTCTCGCGCTAGCCCACGTATTAGTTTCTCGGGTGTGGCGCTGACAATAGCGAACTGATTATACGATCAATATCATGGTCAATAGAGGGTTCTAGGGCTAGCGATGCCACGCCTATTTCTGGCTAAGCTCCGCCCACGTTTTGTGCGTGTTAGGATCGATTTATATTTATTAAGTCGAATCCTGAATTATCAGAACCCCACGTTCACGGTAACTATGCAGGTAAGCTGTTGAATATTTTGAAACTAATTAGTTTCAAAATATTCAACAGAATGATCATTAAATTCATCGTCAATCCATCAAGGATATTCAGTTCGTACACTTGGCAGACTTGTAAATACCCATGATGGAGCCAGTTACGTCATTCTTTTCGTATTCGATGGTGGTATCAGTCTACATGTGATGAAATATATTATGACGTCATATACGCTACCTGAGAAACATATCAGATCCATCAATTAGCTTGTATATGTCTTTTAAACGCAATTAGAGATGCCATTTCTTGTCGATAGTAATAGACTAATAGTTGTTCGTATTCGGTTCTCACTGTTCAATCCTCGTTTGGAAAATATCATTACGTCAACAACAGCACCAAAAGAATACTCCTTACAAATTCCATATTCAAAATGCATTTATCGTTTTACAAGATCAGAACTACATGCATATGCAGGCGTCATTACCACCCAGCAAATCAGAAAACTAGGGTCATATGCATTCCATCATGGTTACGTCATGGTTTTGTCGACGGCTGGCTGTCACGGACATCCGCCTGTACTGAACAGTGCGCGAACCATAAGAATCAGCCACATTGGACGAATCCGGCTGTAGCTATTCCCCGCCAATCTTTCGCTAATCTCCATCCACACTTCGCCCATGTTGGGATTGATCGATCCTTGAACTCCCAGACCACCAATCTCCAGACAACTATACAGGTAAGCTGTTAAATGTTTTGAAACTAATTTTACTGGGGGCTGTTGCTGCCCAAGGCAGCAACAGCACCCAGTCAAATTAATTTCACAATATTCAACACCATATTTTTAAAATAGTAAAGACATACAAATCGAACAACAATGCTTATTCCGTAATCACGTAAGCCTTCGTGACGAACTTAGCTACGACAAGAAGGACGTAATTGATTATGACGTCATTCTACACGTCACGTATTTGAGCATGACCTCATATAGGCCTAATTGATGGAATTGCGGGAGTCTTCCATTGGTGTTTGCGCAACACATTAAATCTGATTTAAAATATCTTTACAATTTCATAATAAACAATTGAATATTTAGACGTGGCGTGTAGATAATGGTGCCCATGGGAGCAATGTGTTCATGTCACAAAATTGCCAAAACTATCCTACAGAGGTGCTTTGAAATCAAGATATAAGTTCATATGATGGAGCACTAAAAGGAGCCGTGATGAAGCACTAACACGAGCTGTGATGAAGCACTAACACGAGCCGTGATGAAGCACTAACACGAGCTGTGATGAAGCACTAACACGAGCTGTGATGAAGCACTAACACGAGCTGTGATGAAGCACTAGCACGAGCTGTGATGACGCACTTACACGAGCTGTGATGAAGCACTAACACGAGCTGTGATGAAGCATTAACACCAGTTGCGATGAAGCACTAACACGAGCTGTGATGGTGCAATAACACGAGCTGTGATGAAGCACTAACACGAGCTGTGATGAAGCACTAACACGAGCTGTGATGAAGCACTAACACGGGATGTGATGAGGCGCTAAGACGAGCTGTGATGAAGCACTAGCACGAGCTGTGATGACGCACTTACACGAGCTGTGATGAAGCACTAACACGAGCTGTGATGAAGCACTAACACGAGCTGTGATGAAGCACTAACACGAGCTGTGATGAAGCACTAACACGAGCTGTGATGAAGCACTAACACGAGATGTGATGAAGCACTAACACGAGCTGTGATGAAGCACTAACACCAGGTGCGATGAAGCACTAACACGAGCTGTGATGAAGCACTAGCACGAGCTGAGATGAAGCACTAACACGAGCTGTGATGAAGCACTAACACGAGCTGTGATGAAGCACTAACACGAGCTCTGATGAAGCACTAACGCGAGCTGTGATGAAGCACTAACACGAGGTGTGATGAAGCGCTAGGACGAGCTGTGTTGAAGCACTAACACGAGCTGTGATGAAGCACTAACACGAGCTGTGATGAAGCAGTAACACGAGCTATGAGGGTGCACTAACACGAGCTGTGATGAAGTACTAACACGGGATGTGATGAAGCACTAACACGAGCTGTGATGAAGCACTAACACGAGCTATGAGGGTGCACTAACACGAGCTGTGATGAAGCACTAACACGAGCTGTGATGAAGCACTAACACGACCTGTGATGGTGCACTAACACGAGCTGTGATGAAGCACTAACACGAGCTGTGATGAAGCACTAACACGAGCTGTGATGAAGCACTAACACGAGCTGTGATGAAGCACTAACACGAGCTGTGATGAAGCACTAGCACGAGCTGTGATGAAGCACTAACACGAGCTGTGATGAAGCACTAACACGAGCTGTGATGAAGCACTAACACGAGCTGTGATGAAGCACTAACACGAGTTGTGATGAAGCACTAACACGAGCTGTGATGAAGCACTAACACGAGCTGTGATGAAGCACTAACACGAGCTGTGAGGGTGCACTAACACGAGCTGTGATGAAGTACTAACACGAGCTGTGATGAAGCACTAACACGAGCTGTGATGAAGCACTAACACGAGCTGTGATGAAGCACTAACACGAGCTGTGATGAAGTACTAACACGAGCTGTGATGAAGCACTAACACGAGCTGTGATGAAGCACTAACACGAGCTGTGATGAAGCACTAACACGAGCTGTAATGAAGCACTAACACGAGCTGTGATGAAGCACTAACACGAGTTGTGATGAAGCACTAACACGAGCTGTGATGAAGCACTAACACGAGCTGTGATGAAGCACTAACACGAGCTGTGAGGGTGCACTAACACGAGCTGTGATGAAGTACTAACACGAGCTGTGATGAAGCACTAACACGAGCTGTGATGAAGCACTAACACGAGCTGTGAGGGTGCACTAACACGAGCTGTGATGAAGTACTAACACGAGCTGTGATGAAGCACTAACACGAGCTGTGATGAAGCACTAACACGAGCTGTGAGGGTGCACTAACACGAGCTGTGATGAAGCACTAACACGAGCTGTGATGAAGCACTAACACGAGCTGTGATGAAGCACTAACACGACATGTGATGAAGCACTAACACGAGCTGTGATGAAGCACTAACACGAGCTGTGATGAAGCACTAACACGAGCTGTGATGAAGCACTAACACGAGCTGTGATGAAGCACTAACACGAGCTGTGATGAAGTACTAACACGAGCTGTGATGAAGCACTAACACGAGCTGTGATGAAGCACTAACACGAGCTGTGATGAAGCACTAACACGAGCTGTGATGAAGCACTAACACGAGCTGTGATGAAGCACTAACACTGGCTGTGATGAAGCGCCAACACCAGCTAAGATGAAGCACTAACACGATATGTGATGAAGCGCTAACACGAGCTATGATGAAGCACTAACGCGAGCTGTGATGAAGCACTAACGCGAGCTGTGATGAAGCACTAACACGAGCTGTGATGAAGCACTAACACGAGCTGTGATGAAGCACTAACACGAGCTGTGATGAAGCACTAACACGAGCTGTGATGAAGCACTAACACGAGCTGTGATGAAGCGCTAACACGAGCTGTGATGAAGCACTAACACGAGCTGTGATGAAGCACTAACCCGAGCTGTGATGAAGCACTAACACGAGCTGTGATGAAGCACTAACACGAGCTGTGATGAAGCACTAACACGAGCTGTGATGAAGCACTAACACGAGCTGTGATGAAGAGCTGTGATGAAGCACTAACACGAGCTGTGATGAAGTAACACGACTGAAGCACTAACACGAGCTGTGATGACGCACTAACACGAGCAGTTGCGATGAAGCACTAACATGAGCTGTGATGAAGCACTAACACGAGCTGTGATGAAGCACTAACACGAGCTTGATGGTGCATCGCTTATTATTGGCTAACCTCTCTTGTGTTAACTTAACTCTTTAATGTTCAAGGCGCCAAAAACGGAGTATATAGTGGGCTTGCGGAATGTCCATTTTTTCCTCCAAAAGAATATGATTCCTTTTAACATTTGCCACTGGAATCACTGGCTCGGTTACCGAGCCAGTTATTCGAGAGGTAAATTAAAAAAAAAAAGTCTTCTCTCAGCCGGCAAAGGTACACTAGCTAAGTAAAAATGGATTTTCGTGACTATTTACATGTTCAATCCGGCCAACACAGCACCTGTAGTCGTGTTGAGTAATGTCTATGTGCACGACAACAGAAAGTTATTTTGCAAATTGTATTCTAAAATCTATTATATCCTTGAAACATCTTGACCATTAAGGGTTAATTAATATAAGTAGAATGTTGAGCCCTTTGAGGCGCTGTTGACACAAGAGAGGTTTAATTGCTTGCAGTGCATCAAATAACATATGTAATTCCGCTATAATTCTGGTACTAGATAGACTGTGTCCAACGTGTCGAGCCCTTTAGTTGTTCCGCGTGCCCCACATCATTTCTAAAGGTAGTATAACCACTTGATGAATCAAATGTTCAAACGACGTACACCTATAGAAACAATTTTAAATCGTTTTAATGGTGGTGCAAACTGAATGCAATGATGATAAAGAACAAATCTGTAATGCTTCATTGAGCTAGGATAGCCCCTGATAAATAGTAAATCCATTGAAGTAGTAGTAATAGTAATTATACAGTATTCATACTGTCCGCGTCATCATCATCATCATCATCATCATCATCATCATCATCATCATCATCAGTTTACGACCACTACTATCATCACTTTTATTTAGATCATTGAACAACTTAAACACCTATATGATTTAATTATGCATTTAACATATGCAACCGCCATTATATGTATATTTTATGTATATATGTTTCGTACACTTCTGAAGGGGTTACCGAATAAACTTGAATTGAATTGAAAAACGTTAACATTCTTCTAATTGTTGGTCCACAATAAACTAAGTCAAAACCCTGTAAAATTATGGGAAAAATTAGAATTATTTCAGTTATGATGGATACTGGCTTCAATTATGTTATAGAGCAGGGCTCTAATTCTTGACATCAGACCCGGACGTCAATTGGATCGATATGTCGAGATCCTCTGCTTCGTCAGTGTTTAAATTATAATTACTCATTATCAGCACATGTCCACAGCATGTTCCAACAACGCGCAATGAATTATTCTTTGTGAAGATGCTAAAATGGGAATACAATTTCCTGCACCTCTGACACCCGGAGCCACGCTCAAAGATTTACGGTAAAGATTACGTAACGCCTCTCTGAAGAATATTCAATGAAGTCTGAAATACACCGCAATGCGTAAAAATCAATGGTCTACGCCATCTGCTACGTGCATAATACACACTCAGATCGATACATTCCTACACTCCGATTCATTCGAATGAAAGGGTTTATAAGAATCAGTATATATGTTTGACCTAGTAATTATCATATGCTTTCTGCGACTCTAAGCACGATATCGTTCATGTATAATACTCTTCTCTCTATATCTCTATTTTTCTCTCTGTCTCCGATACTACTTCTGTCTCTGTATCTTTTACTTCCTCAATTCCCCTCTTATCATCTTATCACTCACTCCCTCCCGCACTCTCCCACCCTCCTCCATACGTTCCCCCATTCATTCTCACCCTCACCTGCCCATCCCACTCTCTCTCTCTCTCTCTCTCTCCCTCCCTCCCTCCCTCCCTCCCTCCCTCTCTCTCTCTCCCTCCCTCCCTCCCTCCCTCCCTCCCTCCCTCCCTCTCTCTCTCTCTCTGTGTGTGTCTGCGTCACAGCTCTGTCCAACTTCGCTCCTACCCCCGCCCTCTCCCTTGCTTACTCCCTCCCTCCCACCCTCCTACCCTCCTACAATCCAACCTTCATCCTTCCCCTACCCTCAGTCCCACCCTCCCTTCCACTTCCAACACTTTCTGTCTACGTCACCACTCCGTTCCATTCCATTTCCATTCCTCTCCATCTCTCTCTCCGTCTCTCTCTCTCTCTGCCCCCCCCCCCCTCTCTCTCTCTCTCTCTCTCTCTCTCTCTCTCTCTCTCTCTCTCTTGACAGATAGATAGATGAATAGATAGATAGATGAATAGATAGATAGATGAATAGATAGATAGATGAATAGATAGATAGATGAATAGATAGATAGATGAATAGATAGATAGATGAATAGATAGATAGATAGATGGATAGATAGATTGATAGATAGATAGATAGATAGTATAACATATTATCGTTCCCAGCCATACATTGGCACACATGAATTTACCATGCGATATATGACAATGTTTAGCACCCAAACTCTCCTGAGCACGATTTTCGAGACATAGTCAGGAGAATATTGGACCATATGGACCATAAGATGGACATGTAGTATACAGTGTTTTATTGATTTGTATGAGTTCATAAGGGTCTTAGATGATAATTTTCAGAGGGTGTGTAAAGTCTTGTGCGTTGGCATTATTCGAAATTCAAGATTGCCGCCATGACGCTTCAAAAGCACTAATATCGCAATAACCTCCAAAGTATTAGGGTCATAAATGCTGGCACTGTACCCATATTTCTAACTATGAGGAATGTAATGGAAGATATATAGAATATATATTTTTACAATTTGACCATTTGCATTGGGCAGAAATCCAATATGGCTGCCAAAACACCAGCGAAAGCTTAGAAAATATGAAACTTGGTATAACTTTTGGTGTATTCAGGCTAGGGACCTAAACTCGAGATCTATACCCATATCCTCGACCATAAGGAATCCAGTGGAGGCGCTATTTTCAAGATTTACTCATATATTATGATGTCTGTTTATTCAATGATCCTTACGATTGCCTGAATAAAAAGAAGAGGGATAAGTTACAAAATGGTTATATACCATGTATCGATACAATATTATGATATAGTACAGATTTGAATGACAATTCTCAGCAACAGTTTGCATTACTGCTAGAATCAAAGGCAGACACTCCTAGCATTAGAATCCATAAATCATGCATGTCAAGGTATACATCTTCCATTAATGTAGACGTCACTCGTGTACGCACGATTTATTGGGTCGATGATGATGAACAAAGTGCTCCAAAACGTTTTTGATCTGGACCTGACAAATTTGATTTCAGGAAACATTGCCTGTTTTGCCCTGATAATAACAGTATGTATTCGTACATCAGAGTATGATGCTAAAGTCCCACATGATCGGCGTGACCAGGCATTTCTCATACCCACTGGTGAAAATGCCAATGGTCAGGAGTTCACACAATTTATCTTAGATGCATGTAGTGAACGAAATGACAAGCTAGGTGCAACAGTCAGGTAGCGAGTACGGTCTTCATGCTGCAGATGCACGTTGCCACAACTTTTGCAGATCCAAATTCATATCAGAACGTAATGTTAGCTACTGTGGTGGTACGGTAAGTATCCCCACTGATGATCCAGCATTCAAGCATGTGTGTACACAAACATCAGAAAATCCTCAAAAAACCTGGAGGCCAGTTTATGTAGATGAGGCTGACTCTTACATGTGCCGAAGAACATTGTTTAAGATAATGACTGAATATTTTGGTGAAATTATGTTGACACTGTCATCTCCTGGTTTCCCAAATGTGATGGATTTCAAAAGTGAGTTAACGAAGTCGCTACATTTGAGGAAGGACACAGATGATGACTTACAATTGGCTGTGGATAGGGTTGCATCCCAAATTACCATGGAGAGTCCTGATTTGAAACAGAAGATTATAGACACATATCATACAGAACATTGATACAGATCTAGCTCATAAATCTGTTAGTGACACATTAGCCATGCTTCTGTATAAGATACCGAGCAAGTTCAATGATTCACTGTCTCAAGTCATAATTGGCAATATAATAACGAGTGTAGTATGTTGTCAACCTGTAGATCTCTAGATAACTCTGGGTGTTCTCATGCGGCGTAGCAAAAGTCTCATTTGTGAACTGTCATATGATGAGGCATAACTGCTCAGGTACTCAACAGCTGCGTATGTTGCGTATAAGTATGCTGGGATCAGGTTTGGGCTTTAAGGTACTGACAATCTCATCCACTGTGTATGTGACAATTTTGATTGTGAAAGCTCATCACCCAGCTGTAAAGTATGTAGAACAGGTACATCTACCTTGCAATGCCACTAATATGACTATTAAGCAGAAAACAATCCCCTGAAAACGGATAAAAAGCAATCAAGTATGATGTTCCACAGGCGAAAGAAACCTCCAATGCCATTAGACGTTGCCGTAAATAACATACTCCCACTTTGGTTACTGGCCAGTCAGAATATAACACAGAGAAGAGAGCTTGAGAATGATCTCGCATTCTTCCATGATGACATAGCGGACCCAGAGTGTCCAGAGTATACTGGATACATCACAAGATTATGTCATTCCTCCCCCTCATTGATCGCCCACTCCATTCCCCCCCCCCCCATGCTGATCCTGATACAATCAAAACTGCAATTCAGAGGGGCCTGTATCTTATCAAAGGATCTGGTGAGGATGCTTTGATTTTTACTTGTGATCAACAGTTGTACAAAGTGACAACTGATATACTTGTCCAACAACCATGAAACTTCAACTGAATAATACCTATTCTAGGGGGTAGAGTGGGGGTCGGGGAGGGTTGGTGGGGGTGGGTGGCGATGCATATACTGATGAATTTTAGACATGCGACCCCTGTGACTATGGGTGCGAGTGGATTGAAGGTGCCGGCATGTATATTTGGGAGAGTTAACAAAATGCTCAGTGGGAAGAAATATCCATCCAGAGAACTTTCGATCACTATGTATGCAAAGATAGGAGGTCCTCCTCTCTGCAGTTCACGAAGAGGGAGTTGCTTCATTGAGTGACCTCATGATGGCATTTGATAGGCATATCAGTCACAGCCGGACGACCAAACTGTGAAGATCCAGTATCAAACTAGTCATACTCATGATGCCATTCTCGGGTGCAGCGAATGAATGTGACTAGGAGGTCCACATGTCTGCTACAGAGGCGATGCTGCCATACTTCCACGCAGCCGGCTGTCACAATTAGTTCTATGTCCATCATATGAAGGGACTTGACCCACAACTGATGAAGAAGCTGCAGCATGGCGCATTCGTGCGTCACATACCAAGAATCTACAACTCGACCTGGACAGGTATGTTCATTGAGGTATGTTCAAACTACATGTTTCTGGGTCATGGCCATGCATGAACTGTAGGATTGGCAACAGATAGGAATCAAATGGTCACGTAGGCTCTGAGTTTTGCCACATGTGGGGAGCTGTCATGAGATGTCAGAGCAATGAGCGATGATAAACAAGAAGTTCACACGCATCACAAGGAGGGGAATCTTATCCGAATCAAGAGCGGCCAGGATAACGACCACAACATCCACATCACTCTCACCATGTGCATAGATCCAGTCGATGATACTTCAAATCATGATGCTTCCCTGATGAACACTGTCAGATGACAGGTGCTTGGTGGCTCATCCTGACATGACAGCAGAGGATGCCCTCAGGATCGGGAGTGTCATATGGCAGCATTCAAGGGTGGATGGCCAGCATCATCTTATAACAGACTGTCAAAGGGTGTGGTCACCATGGATTCAAAGAAGAAGCATATCTTAGTTCAGCAGGAAAAGGTCTATTTATGCACTGTTGGTCAGTGCACAAGACATTTACTTTGATGACGTACTCTTGTGCGAATTCGTCGCGTACCCTCCATCTATGTTCTGTCCAGACCGCCAATTGAAGATTGCCAAAAGTACGTCAATTCTGACATGTAAGAGACCGTGTCAGGCCGCAAATGCCCCACTCCAGACACAGCGAGTTATGATGTCTCAGCGCTGCTATGGCTAATGGAGTTTCTATCTGACAAAGTCAAGCTCCTTGAGTATGCCGTTACATTCCAGGCATTTGTCTACAAAGCACTGCAAGTAGGGAACGCTACCTTGACATCCGGTATGCTGATTCCATCAGTGATCTTATCTGTGACAAAAAACAAGATCCAGTTGAATGCTATGTTGTTGGAAGGCCTGCTTGATATGGATTTCTTCACAAAAGCCACACAGAAACATTGCCTGATCATTGCCGGCGTCACAGATTCCCCCACATCTAGATCGTCCATGGTGTAAAGATAAATCGCCAAGATCGCCTCGCCTCACATGAGGAAGCAGATATCATCATCACACAGCATGCAATTGCTACTTCCATGAGTTCCACCCTGGACAAATCAGTTCGTGTTGTATGTGACGGTACTGATGTCTTTGCTCTACTCATCCGCTACTACAATAACATGTTGTAGATATCGGATTGTCTTGTGGGAGTCATGACCCCGCGGGTTGTCTTATATTTACGAGTAAGACCTCAATGAAATTCATCTTTGAAAATACGAGGTGGGCTAATGAACTGAGTAGCAGGATGGGCATCAGGCATGTACGCAATAGGACGCTGCACTTGTTGATATCGACCGGTGCTGCTGAAAACGGTTTCGCAGAAACCAGATAGAAACTGATGCGAAATTATAGCTGAAGTATTATGATAGAATAACTAGGAATGAACAGAACTGGCGGTTCTGAGTTGGTGATATCTGTCAATAGTTGAAGATGAAAGTTGTTGCTGTGGGATCGGCACACACTTTTATAATGTTCAGCAGTCGTTTCGGCCAGTAGTTTAGTAAATATTCAAGAGATAAGAATCGATAGGAATCGACAGGAATAGTAGGTGACAGACTGACATTAGTGATGATGGTCGGCATTCCGACTCCCTTAAGCAAGTACAACAACACCAGCTGGCAATGAGATCATACAGCTCATGTGCTATTAACGTTCGTTTCCTACAGGCTTATCCACAATAGGCAAGGGACAGGACAGAGACATTGTAGCGTCCTGTAGGAATTAATAACACAATCGAAATTTGTGTATCAACTATATGTCAATCATAGAGAGGCATGCTACAACAACAGATACCGTAATGTTGTTAGTTAGCTGACAGATCGCATCAAATCAGAACCGGCATAAACCGCTTGAACCGTGTTCGATGTTCTCTCCCTAGAAGAGAGACCCGGAGTTTGATTAGTCAGGATGACGTCACAATCAATGAGCATCCGATCAAACTCTGGGGAAGAGAAACCAAACGAAGAGAGGGTAGAAAATGAGAATAGTATAAAAGGGGCACTTTGCCTTTTATCAAGAATCTTGTCATCATTGATTCCGGAGCCAGCAGTACTCCGTTATCGTTGGAGTTCTTGAGGAATAAATTGGAGTCTCAAGAACTGGTAGCATGATATAGGATAGCAAATCGACAGCGATCGAGAGTAATCCGTATAGAATAGGAATAGAATAAGTTGAATAGTTCGAAGTATAATAAATTGTTAAAGTATTTAATTTATCATGGTGACAGTAAAAGTCACGTTAGTAGTGTATAGTTAGAATATGCAATAAAGCATCACCTTGTAAATTTATCACAAGGCACGAGTTTGGGTTATATATATTATCTTACTCTGGAGGACACGGAGAAACACCGTGCCGTACCATCCAATCTTAGTGGTCCAGTCAGATCAGGCCCGGATACGAAAATAAATATCGTCAAGTACATCTACAGACGAGGCGAGCTCGTATCACTCTCTTTTATCCTCGGTAAGACCGATTGTCGCAGCAATCGTACATACAAGTCTTGCCGAAGCTGAAAGAGAAATTCTTAGAGAGGACCGGAGACCGAAAATCTTCAATGTGTACAAATCGAGTATCAATGAACATGTCTCCGCTAATTCTAGAGCGGGCTGTGGTCGACATACATGCTACAGCAGCAAAGCACAGAGGCATCGCCAGTCACCTGCTCACTATCATGGACCATCTGGCGCTGACACAGTTGCATCACTGCACGGAGTAGACAACGCCACTGCGTTAAAAGTCGCTAAGAAAGGGAACGTCTCATTTGCCAATATTGGTGATATCAACACGAGTGTGGACTCTATTGTGGCACAAGCTATACGGTTCATATATACTGCATATTGAAAGGTGTCTGAGACATGCACATCCATGACAATGTGTTGGGGGAGACTGTGGAAGTTGAACACCTGAAGGACTGGGGCATCATCTCCAAAACTGCTCCCTACCTTCTACCACTGAGGCATTCCTCAACACGCAACACTGAACTACTTTGAGTGATCAATCAATGGGTTTAGTAAGGTAGCATATGCAGTGAGTGACCTCTTAATAATCCGACGATATGTGTCACTGATGTGCCAACCGATTGTGAGGCTGGTGGCTAACGATTCTTGATATTCTTTGACCTCAATATTGATTCATGATGCATGCATTTGTATTGTAGAGGCGACATGACAGTAATTAATCATAGAATTTTGTGTCTATTAGACTATTATAGTATATTTGTTTATTATTATAGAAATTGGTATTGATCTAGCATAACATAATAAAGATAATAAAGTTAATGTAATTTTTATGCATATCGATTTATGTAGTATATTATTACTAAGTGCATGGAGTTCAGTTCACGAAAGAAACTAGTACATTAGTCATGGCGATATTTGATCATATGCGCCATAAGCTGGACGTGCAGTATACACGTTTCATGTTTATTAGTATGAGTTCATAAGGAAATCTATGAATCAGGAAAACTGGTAGTAGGCAACATTACACCATTTTAGGGTGAGTTTTCATAACCGTATCAGATATTCACGATGCGGAGATGATCAAATCATGAATATAAACCCTCCACTGGATCCCTCATGTTCGAAAATGTGGGTCTAGAGCTCAAGTCTCAATCTCTAGCATGAATACATCCAAAGTTATAGCAATTATAGTATTTTCACAACATTCCGGATGCCATATTGGATTTAATAAAATAATCAAATTGCAAAAAATACATCTTCCATTACATGCCCCATGGTCGAAAACATGGATACAGATCCCAGATTCATGGGTATGGCATCAGTACTTTGAAAGTTATGGCGATATTAGTGGATTTAAGGCGTGGCGGCGGCCATCTTGAATTTTTTTAAATGCTACCACTCGAAATGTTATACACCCTCTGAAAATTATCATTTAAACCCCTTATGAACTCATACGAATAAACAGAAAAACTTTATACTATATTTCAACCCTGTGAGATTATTCCTCCTAACTAATAGTCAACGGAACAACGCAGACCTTATATGACAACAAAGATTATTTGACGGGACAAAATCGTTTCATAGCCGTTGTCTGTTGACTGAAGATCAACACCATTATAATGGGCACTGCTATACTGCTCTAGCAATACACAGCACTTGATGTTGGGTAAAAACAACAACAACAACAACAACATCAACAACATCACCATCATCATCATCATCATCAACAACAACAACAACAACAACAACAACAACAACAACAACAGCAACAACAACAACAACTGCAACAACTGCAACCGTTCTGAACAAACTCGATTTCGAATAAACACAAATTCTTGTGTCCATTCGAAAACGGCTGGTTCGCAGAAGTTGCGGTTGATATTTTACCCGGAAGACAATTTAAGATCTTAGTGACTACAGCCGATATAAAAAGAATAACACGCCGCGAGAGCTTGATTAACATTGATAGCGCAGTATTATTTCATAAAACATCAATACAGAATGCATCCAAGACGCATCTGACTTCATAATAAAACGACGTCACCTGTTTACCTGACATCATACTCATATGAAGAAGGATTAACGCGGATGGGGAAAAGGTCCGATAGTGACTGTCTTAATGGACCTTTCATGTTTTAGCTATGCAACAACCACCCCCCCCCCACCCCACCGCCACCACCACCCACCCCCATCCCCACCCACACACCATTAGTAAAAGTAATGTGACGAAATATGACTGGATGACTTGAGTTGTGTATTTATAAGACTCAAATTAAAACTCTAACAATATAATTCTTTTAAATCACAGGAAGTATGCACGTGCACGCGAAATTTATGCCGCAGCAATGACAGTGCTCATTAGAGAAATAACTCTTTGCAATGTACTCCATACTTTATTACCTTACTCGTTATACTTATTAAAATATTAGTAAATAACATTATTATGTATTTCCACTACCTCCAATATGTTTAAAAGATGTATACCTTATATCCTCTTGAAAAACCGCCTGAGAGATTAAAGAACAACTGAAACTGAAACCGCATATCGTTGGCTTCCCATGAGAGAAAACCGACAAATAACATCTCCTTATCGGATAACTAAATGATGAAACGGGTGAGCGATTGACATACTGGGACGCTATAGCACCTGACATTTATGGAAAAGCTTTGGGTTCGGTTAAATACACAACGTTATTGATGTCTGGGACATTGTTTTCTTCAGAGTAATTACCTTAGATTGGCGATCTGAGTGAATGTCTCTTCTATCTATAGCTAATAAAAGCCTCTCCAATGCCATACTTAGTGGGGTTATTGTCAGTAATGTACTTTCCAGTTTTAGCTATGCCCCGCCCATCTCTAGATACGCACCACCCAAACCTCGCTCGTGTTGAGATCGATCGATCGCATTCCAGAAAACTGTACAGGGTGGCTGTTGAATATTTTGAAACTAATTTGACTGGGTGCTGTTGTAATTGATTATGACGTTATCATACACTTCACGTGGTTGATTAGTTATGTACGTCATGTGATGGATGGATAGACTAGAACGGTCCATTGTGGAAACCTAGGAATTAGTCCATGACATTGTTGTAAGAGTACATACAGTAAGTACTCTTGGCAATTTGTGCTCAAATGTGTCCATGCATAGGGGGTGGGGTGGGGGGAGGGTACTGAGAGACCCATTCCTAACAATGCCACGCTGATTTTACCTAAGCTCCGCCCACTTTGTAAGCAGGTTTGAATCTGTTTTAGCGAATTGGACGCTGAATTCCCAGCATATCTCTTTCTACGTAACCATGCTGGACCAGGTAAGATATTGTAGATATTGAGACTAATTTGACCATCATAGGTAGTAACAACTCGGAGTCAAATTACTTTCAATATATTCAACATAATAATTGTTAAATTGTAAATCAGTTTTTGAATTAGGTCTTTCAAATGGTTAACGCGAGTTGAGTGGTAGTAAATAGTTCGCGTAATGACGTTGTCAACGACAGAGACGATAAGTGATGTCAAATATTTCAGAGCTTAAGTATCGTTGCACTTGATAAATTATTAACTCAATAGAGAGTTTCATTTCTTGCTATGCTCGGCCCGTTTCTATATAAGCTACGCCCACTTTTTCCCGCGTGCTGGAATCAATTTATATATACTGAACCAAAAATGTTTGGCAACTTTGAATACTGAAGTCTCAAAATCCCAATCCCAATTTCAAGGTAGCTATACAGGTAAGCCCTTTGAATATTTTGAAACTAACGTAACTCGGTAATATTGCAGCAAAATCACCCAGTAAGAGCACCCAGTTAAATTAGTTTCTAAATATTACACAGAATGTTGATTAAATATTAAAGCCATACAATTCGTACACTTAATGGACAATTCAATGTACATGATAAAGCCGCCATTTATTATGTATTTTCATTGTAACGCCGGCTTATATGTTATGTAATTGATTATGACATCATATACTTGAATGACAAATCGGACCAATACATTGTTTCAACCGATATGTTAGTAACCAGCACATTACTTGAAAGCTTTCTACTGGCATTTCCTTTCTTGGAATTAGTAGCTACTTAAAAAATGACTATGATTGTTTATAATTCTTTGAATTCTTTGTAATACCATAATGTACAGCAATGCCCACACGCTTTATATTTCCCAAGTCATAACGGAGATTCTGATAAATTAAGTAATCAATAATTTGACAGATTCTTGCGATAGATTGTTTGCCAAGCGATTCCGCGCGATAATAAAACGCCATCAAAAATCTTTGTAAACATGCTCCAAATGTCTCGCAGACCCACTCTATCAACATGCGATCGCGGCATAGTTATTCCAGCGAAGTTTTCCTTGCAAATGACAATGTTTTGTTTGGAACGTGGGTGCTAATGGAAGGAGAATGCTTGATGGTGAGAGTTAAAACAATGTAAACATTTCCATGACAGTGGAGACACTTCTCATCATGTCGAGATGACAGTAGCTCGTCATGTAAATATTGTATCAACTGAATAATGATATACAGACATCTTTCCTTATCATTTAAAGAGAGAGAGTTGAATTACATGCATATGAACAATACACACACTTCCGTCCATTAATACATTGTACACCCGAAAATCCACACGGCAAAATCTATCCATATATGATGATATCAGAGCTGGATTTACGCAAGGGCTGGTGGGGCTGAAGCCCCAGGGCCCCCGCTGTTTGGGGCCCCCTAAAATTTGCACTAAATTCATTTTGTCTATTGTAATTAGTTTATAATAAGAATATGTAACGCTAGGGAATGCGCCCCTGTGAATCAATATATAGTAGCGATAGTAGGATATACTGCTAAGTGACTAACGCCTGTAAAACTTTGAAAGATAACTCGATTTGTTCACTGCTCTCAGGCTGAATATTTAATTGTTTGCGTTGGATACAGTTCCACAATCCACACAATACTGTGACAATTAGGGTTTGGAATCATGAACTGCAGACAGCGTGGAGGACTTGCTTAGGTGCCATTGCCACTATCAATATCTTAGCCCACCCACCCCTTGTTCCACCACTGTCATCTATGGGTGGATGAATGATGGGGCCCCAGAAAGTTAATAGCCCTGGGCCCCCAGTAGGCTAAATCCGCCTCTGTGCATATCTGACATTGTTAGGTAATTACCGCCAATCGACTATTGCAACTCGATGATGCCATTAAAAGACATTAAACTCTGCAATATTCTGGGGGCATATCTGCAGACGGGGCAGAGACTGCATTAGAGAGAACATGCTGGAAAGAACACCTGAAAAGCGAATGAAAGCTCGATTGAGACGCAGGTGGTATGAGAGAGAGAGAGAAAGAGAGAGAGAGAGAGAGAGAGAGAGAGAGAGGATGGTGGCGGTGGTCGTGAGAGAGCGTGCGAGAAAGATACATATATATATATATATATATATATATATATATATATATATATATATATATATATATATATATATATATATATATATATATATATATATATATATCTTTCTCGCACGCTCTCTCACGATATATATATATATATATATATATATATAGAGCGAGAGAGGGGGGGGGAGAGAGAGAGAGAGAGGTGGGTGGGGTGGGGGAATAGACAACGTGGGCGTGATTCAGTAAAAGCGACGAGTTCATAGGGATGACAAAATATCCTGCTCGAAGAAAACATGTTTACAGATAATCAGATAATGTGCATTTCCATATTGTTATCATACCGCATGCCAATAAACAATTCTTAGTAGCATCCGCTTCGGTGATTCAATCGCCTGTAAATTATTCAATAATTTCTAAATGGTGTGCAAGATTTAACTGTAGATGCCCTTTGATTTTGAGAATATATTGAGAGTACAGAAGAAACAGTTTCCATTTAATTACACTGATAAATGAACAGATGGCCAGCAGCGCACATTTATGAGCGACGGAATCAATCTACTCCCATACTCAGGCAGTGCTATCGCAGGAGCCATGCCCATGCATACACTCCTTCTTAGGCAATGGGTGCAACCACACGCATAGCGCTCCCCAGGAGCATATAGAAGTAGTCATTCATAGAACGCAGGCAACTGCACCGATACTGGGCCAATTGGTCCGGTGTTGTTCCCGCACCGGCCCAATAACGTACATTATCAAGTCATAAATTGGCATGAAGAAATTAAAAGAAAGATAACTCTTGCATGAAAACCAGCACAGTTATTCTCGTTGCTTTCCCACTCATTTCTCTAGCTTTCCGACTCTAGCGTGGCTAAGCCAATTGAGGAATCCAGTTTTAGCTATTCCCCGCCCATCTTTAGCTAAGCTCCAACCACACTTAGCTCGCGCTCAGAGGGATCGATCAATGAAACTCCATGACTATCAATGTCCAGCAAACTATGCAGGTAAGCTGTTGAATATTTTGAAACTAATTTAAATGGGTACAGTTGCTGCCTAGCGCCCAGTCAAATTACGTTCAAAATATTGAACAGCATGTTTATTAAATAGTAACGCTTAGTCCGTCATCAATTAAGCGTTCGTGATGAACTTATCTACGTCACTTATAACGTAATTGATTGTGATGTCATTCTGCATGTCACGTTGTTGAACATGACGTCATATGATTGAGTGAGAAACTTGAATCCTCCATTGAGGGATACATTTCTAGATATGCCAAGCCTAGTTCTCGACAATCCAGCCCACTGTGTAAACGCATTTAAATCGATATGTACACCTGGAACTGCTTGTGGGGCACAATATAACACTTTGATATCTGAATTAGCAGCAGAACAATTTCAAGGTGAGCTATTGGAAAATTTTCAAACTAATTTAACTGGAAGTAGTTGCTGCCCATGACAGCATCAACTATCGGGAACATTAGTTTCAAATTATTCAAGGGTATTTAAATTGTCCATTCATCTGAGAATTACACTTGGTACACATTGGTGACGGACTTTTCGATCTTAATGACGTCACCACCTCATATTTATTGTGATGTCAGCTAATCAGGGCCGTATTTGATTATGACGTCAGCTGCTTGAGTGACAGATTGTATCTCTCTATAAAAGGACCGTGTTTAGATATACAAGGACACGATAGGACAGCGATTCCTAGTGGATCGAACAACTCCACACTGCCGCACTGAAAACATAAACAAAATACGTATAACTCAGCAGATACAGACTATTTTACAAAACCAATTGAAGGAAAAATGTATAGAAGAGATCAGCGAGTCAAGCCGACTGCCATTTTATAAGGAGATAAAGAATATTGGAAAAGTATATTACAAATTTGCCCTACCGAGATGCTATCATGGTCTCGCCCTTTGTAATCTTTTATCCCTGTATCACAAATTAACTATCGAAACTGAGAGGTGGGCGGGGATTGAAAGAAGTGATCATTGCAACTGCCTAGAGGACGAACTACACTTTCAGTCTCTTTAACTATGTAAACCACAATTCTGAAATTATCGTGAAAGAAAAAGATATATCCCTGTTTATTATGTTACAAATAATCAAATCGAAAAAGCAAAATGACCCATCTGGATATTCAACAAGCATGTACTAACAAAACTATATAAATATCTATTAATCTCAAACAAAACAGAATAATCATCTTTGATGCATATGCGTACACTGTATCTTACTTAGGCTGGCGCAATTATTGCTTTGAATGATCAGGATTGATTATTTCAGAATAACCGTGATTACTCGATTAATCATCTTGGGCACAAATTATCCAGACATAACAACAAAGGTATATCAATCACGAACGTGCAGCAACGGCGTTTACAATTGTTGAATTTTTGAAAATGTATCACTGGAATGACTGGCTCGATACTCGAGCCAGTCATTCCAGCGATACATTTTCAAAAAACTCTTTAAATGGAGATACAGTCGCTGTTCAAAATGTCAAGTATCGTGACCTATCGCATCATCAAAGAGTAATTAAAAAGCACATTTCGAAATATTTTATGCAGCAGAATTTAGCAAATTTAATTACTTGAATTTTAATCATGTCAATTCAGGATTTATAAAACAATCGTGATTTTCTATTTATTCACGTAATCGCGCAAGCCTACTATTCTCATTATCAACACACTATACATTTTACCATCATATGTCATTTGTATGACCTGAGTGCAATAAGGTGAAAAAAGAAAATGATTCGATTAATATAAACGGGTAAAAGCGCCCCTTTCACAACCTGAATTGTAGATGTTGCCTCAATGGATTCTTTCAATTCGTCAGGCATTTGTGCACTAATCAATGCCATAGTTAATCAAAATGCAATCCATAAATCCAGTTCTCTGTCAATCATATGACGTCACAATCAACTACGCAACAAATAGACTGACGTCATAATCAATTACGCCATGAATGACTCAATTTAGTCCGTCTTAAACGCTTAATAGTCTGCCCAGTTTTATGAATTGTATGTTTATACTATTTAATAAACATGTTGGTGAATATTTTAAAACTAAAATAAGCAGCCACAGCACCCAGTCAAATTAGTTTCAAAATATTCAACAACCTACCCGTCTAGTTTTCTGGAAATTGAGATTCAGAGAGTGCAGGTATCGATTGATTTCAACACGGGCAAAGTGTAGGCGGAGGTTAGATAGAGATGAGAGATGCATCGCTAAAACTGGATAGCTCCATTGATGCTTTGATTACTAAACTTCAGAAAAGTGCCACACTGAAAGACACATATTGCCCGTATTCGACTGGGCGAAAACTTAAAGCACATTGACTCCATAGAGAATATGTTTTTATTTGACTGGTTTCCAGGCAGAAACAGTACTCAGCCATATTAATTGTAAAATATTCAACAGTTTAGCCTACCTGCATAGTGTAATGGAAATTGATATTCATGCAGTTCAGGGATTGATCGATCCCAACACGGCGAAGTGTGGCTGGAGCTTAGTTAGAGATGAGCGAGGTATAGGTAAAACTGGATTCCTTCATTCAACTTGATGAAATATTACGAAACACTTATATCTAGAAACCGCTTTACAAGTATAGTATTTGTCTTATAAAATAGACATATGTTTTCTGAAAGAAGATGCACAACGCAATATGTCTGGTTTTATCACCTTGAACCCAAAAAGGAAGAATTCGAAAACTCATTTGAAATAGAATAAATATACGGCATACTCGTTAATATGTTGATATTAATGTGACCGGAAGCTGTCGAATTGGCTGCAAAATATTCAATAGGCTATAGGCCTACCTGTAGTCGCATTGATATTGAGATTCTATGGTATATGCCTCATCTGTATGGCGTGACACAGGTCTGCGATAGAGGCATCGGACCTGCCACTCAAGTTACTATCTGACGTCATGATCAAATACGTCACGTGTTAGCTGACGTCACAATACAAAGGAGGACACTCGAAAATTCCGAAGAGAAAGTGGACGAGTTATGTCTTTACAATTTAATAATCATTCTGTGGAATACGCAGCAACAGCGCACATGCAGTCAGAATTAGGTTCAAAATATTCGACAACTTACCTGTATAGCCATCTTTTTAATTTAGAATTTTGGACTTAAGGTTTCAGTTTCAAATCGATCTAACAGGCGTACAATGTGGGCGGCGGTTAGACAGAAAGTGGCGTGGTATAGATAACAATGTATCGCGCTATTCACTCAATAACATAAATTCGCTCTTAGTAGATGTCAACAGGTTTACATTGTAGGCTATATGTACCATCGATTTATTTAGAAATTGTATCAATAGCACTATTATTTGCCATTACCCGCTCGATAATGAACCTTTCCGGTTTTATCTATGAGCCGCCCATTTCTCTCTAAACTCCACCACACCTCGTCCGTGTTGGCATCGATCGATCCCTGAACTCCCTCACTATCAATTTCCAGAAAACTATACAGATAAGCTGTTAAATATTTTGAAGCTAATTTGACTGGGCGCTGTTGCTACTGCTGCCTATGGCAGCAACAGCGCCCAGTCAAATCAGGTTCAAAATATTAAACATAATTTGTATTAAATAGCAAAGACATACAATTTTTACAACAACTCTTAGTCCGTCATCAATTATGCGTTCGTGACGAACTTATCTACTTCATTCATAGCGTAATAGGGTATGATGATTGATGGATAAGTTGGAATCCTCCATTAAATATTCAAATTATTTCATCGAGTAAATTCTATTTCTGTTCTGACATTTTCTGATATGGAGAAATTGGTTAATCGAAAATAATAGGCATATTCGCGGACTGGCCAAGTGTACTTTGTTTCTATTGTAGCTTTCAGCACACTTTATTTCAATTACGCACGACGATTCCAATGAATTGTAAGAGCGATGACGACAAGAAAGTGAATTAGTGAAGAACAGCTATAAAGGTTAAATCACGGGTAATTTACAAGACACAGAATAATAAAACACCGACTCCTACTCACTCACCTCTCGGCGTGACGATCATTCATCACACGATACGTCCTTTAGCAACACACACGCTCTAGTCTGGCATTACGATTCCATGGCGGGTCAACTTGTAATTCCAAAGATTGGGCTAATGTGTGAAACCTTAAGCAGTCACGCAAATGTTATACGGGTAACCCCTAGCTTGTGTCCACCCGCGACCTGTAAAAATAAAATCACAAATATATAAACATTACAAATTTGGTCGAAATTGTGAAAGGTAGGCTGGTCAAATGCTGTTGATGAATGCCGGCCGAGCCTGCTCTAAATATCAACAGTCACAAGCAATGCCCTTATCTACACAACAGTACTAATTAGAAATGACTTAACATGTTTCCAAACTAAATGAAACGTATTGTTGAATATTTTAGCTTAGATTGGATTTGAACTTATGTTCAAAATGTTCAACAGAACATTTCTTATATCGTGTTAAAATGGTACTGACTAAAATGGTTCTGTTTTTTGTTTTAAACACAATCTATGTTATTTCTGAGCTGTAGTGCAATAAACATTCTGTTGAATATGTTTGAAAATAATTTGAGTGGGAACTGCTGTTGCCATTGATATAGCTTGACACGGATACCTCTATAACTGCACACGTTGTTTTTCAAAATTAATCTTAACTAAACTGAATCATATCAGATACTAAACGACCAAAATCACCTCAACTCAATTGAACTTTAGCCAACTATCGCTGTGTAATTGTACAGTTTTACGCATCCAGAACTGCATAGCAGCCCGTCTTTTGGCAAGGTAGCCATTTAACGGTCAAGCCCGTCAAACATATGTTGCCATGATATTGAGGAATGCCCATTTTCAAGAGAAGGGCAGGCTATTTTTTAATGATTTATCACCTGAATCACTGGCACGGATAACACAATTAGTGATTGATTACAGAGGCTACACGGCCTATGCTGCTTATTTAACCCTTCCCATCTCCCGGTTTCTATAGGCACTTTGTGGTTAGCTGTGCGGAGTCATGTTAGGGTTATTCTATTCATATAATTCAGTTTACACAAGTAGGGTTCTATAGTGAATATTGTTTTATAGATCTATAGGTGTTTCCCTTCGATGACGCATTATTCTGACCTTGCCAAGGTTGGAGATACTGGTCGATAAGAATCTGATATATATATGTTTTGTTGGGGTAGGTGTAGTAATGCTTTGCTCTTCCCATAGGTACCCCAATCCTACATTATTAAGTATCCCCTTGACTAGATTCATCCATTTATATTGTACATTGTTATTCTTAAAGTCATTATACATATTTGTGTAGGGCGGATAGGAGAGTTTTAGATCTTTTCTATTTGATAATTTCTCCCAATACTCACTTGTTCTGTATTTTATAGTGATTTCAAGAGGGCATTGGACCAATTCACCCTAGATCATATACTTTTGTGTGCTTCTGATTACTTTCTGTAGCCTTCGATAAAAGTCTAGTTATACTTTATCAACTAGTGTTGTATTTTCAGTCATTCAGATTTCACAAACGTATGTAACAATTGGTGCAATCATCGAATCAAAAAGTGTAATTCGACAGTTTATAGGTAAGTTCAGATTTTCGCATCTCCAATATAGTGAATAGAGGGCGTTTGTAGCCTGCTCCGCTAGGTGGTTTAATGTTGTTATGTAGCGACAGTTGTAAAAAATGTATTCCTAGATAAAGGACATACGCACTATTTTGAGCCCCCAGAGCCACTGTTGACACAGGACTAGTTAACGCAATACACGTCATCACAACTGTTAGCATTGGTTCCGGCGGGTAAAATATTTCTGGAACATCTTTATACCACTATACTATCTTTAATGTTAATATTCTGCAGACATGTTTATCATAGGCAGAAAGATGCTCATGTCAATGTTGGCCAAATACACGTGCTAATATTCGTATTACATACTCTACGTTGCATAGTTGCATCCGTCCATCCATGTCATACCAACTCATCTCATTCACATACGAACAATTGTCCATTTATATCAAACAGCCACGACTAATGATGTAACCTAAAGCTGTACCATAGTATGGTAGTCACGCACATGGAAAACGCATTCATTAATTCCTGCAATTCAACACATTGCATCTTTACAACCGACTCCTACTACAACGGAAAATACAAACACAGCTTAGCAATCATAGATTTAGGCAGATGAATTTGCTGGACTATGCAGCTGGCCTCAACAACATAGGAATACACTTCTAGCTATGGCACGCCAATTTCTGGCTATTCCACGCCTATTTCCAGCCTTATATCGCCCATTTATAGCTATACCCCGCCCATTTCTTGCTAATCACCGTTCACGCGTTGTCCATGTTGGAAATGAACGGATCCTGAATTCCCAGAATCCTAATATCAAGCTAACTATCTAAGTAAGCTGTTGACTATTTTGAAACTAATTTGACCGGGTGCTGTTGCTGCCTCGTGTTGGTAGGCCACTATTTAGTAGAACTGTGATACAAAAAGTAACTTTACTGTTCGGTTGGTAAGGTTCAAGTTCAAGTTCAAGTTTATTTACACTCTGACCACAATATTGTGACGCATGTGGATCTTTCTTATTACGATTATTTTGTACGAACACAGCTGTAATCATTTCTATAAAATTGTATTATTATTATAATTATTATTATTATTATTATTATTATTATTATTATTATTATTATTACGCCCATTATCGTTATTATCACTATTCTCTATTTACCCACATCATGGTTATCATCATCATCACTATCGACATCGCAAATATCTTCATCGTTATTACAACCACCGTCATTACTACTAGTGTTATTTTGAACTTAGTATCTATGGTACCAAGTTTTTAATTAAGTGAGCTGGAATGTGCCAAGCTAACATCGTGTCCGAGTCGCGTTGGCCCAGAGCACGAGGTGTTTGATCAGCTAAAGCTACTTTGTTTGACCTTAATTGGAATCTGTAAATATGGCGGAAATCATAATGGGTAGTCAACAGCAGATCAAATAATAAATTGATTTACTGAAGATGTAGGTACTCGTAGCCAGATGCTTGCGTACCCATACCACTACAGGGTTAAAGTGTGCTAGACATGAATAAAACGCGACTTGTCTCAATAACCACATGCGTGAGCTCTGAAATGGGAGGGAGAGAAAGAGAGAGGGGTGGGAGAATGGAGAGAGGGAAAGAGAGAGGGGGTGGGAGAGAGTGAGGGTCAGGGGGATTAAGAGAGAGAGAGAGAGCGAGAGAGAGAGAGAGAGAGAGAGAGAGAGAAAGAGCGAGCGAGAGCTTGTTTTACCCTAATGCAGGGGACATTTTCCCGTCTAGGCCCTACACTCTGGGGACATGCTTGGATTGTGGGGACAATGCCTTGTCCCCACCATTACGGTAGCTCAAACGATCGGGATAAGCGTGAAACGTCCAAAATTGTATTTAGAATTTGTGTCCCCACAATTCATGTTTTTCAATTTTTTTTACGTTTTTTCATTTGTCTCACATTCTCGCACATTGAAATTCCCTCACCAAATTATCTCACACTCTCATGTAAAAAAATATTGGACGAGGCTTACGAACACGGCGGTGTACTCTCACATCCACATACTGCTGCTACTGCATGAACGGCCAATCGGAGAGTGTGTCCTGACAGTGGTTCTCAGATTTGTGGGGACTCTCTCACTAGGTCCTAGCTCTGTGTGGGGACCGTCGCCACAGTGTTCTCTCACTTTTTTTAGTTAATGGTAATAATCGCTGTCCCTCTTAGAAGTATTTCTTATTTTGCCAACACACACAGATACACGAAGGAAATGAAAATAAAAAAATGAGAGAAAAAAGTGATGTCCACACAGTTACGGTAAAACCGTCCAGAGAGAAAGAGAGAACGAGAGAGAGAGAGAGAGAGAGAGAGAGAGAGAGAGAGAGTGAGAGAGAGAGTGGTGAGGGGAGAGACCAAGAGGGGAGAAAGAGAGAGAGAGAGAGAGAGAGAGAGAGAGAGAGAGAGAGAGAGAGAGAGGAGAGTGATAGAGGAAGAGAGAGAGAGAGAGAGAGGAAAAGAGGGAGAAAGAGAAGAATGGGGATAGGGCAAAGGAGAGTGCGAGGGGTGAGGGTAGGCGGGGCGGGTGGTAGGTGGGAGGGAGGGAGAGAGAGCGAGAGAGAGAGAGAGAGATAGAGAGAGAGAGGGCGGGAGGGAGGGAGAGAGAGAGAGAGAGGGAGAGAGAGGGAGGCGAGGGAGAATGGAGAGAGTGAAAAACAGAGGGAGAGACACTTTTAAATCACATCAACTGTCACGTATAACCCTTTGAACAATTAACTCCCAAAATTCGAAATTCGCGTTAAATATACACGTAAGCCGTAGCATATTTCGAAACTAATTTGACTGGAACATGTTGCTGCCCACTAGCAGCACCATCTTCCAGTCAAATAAGTTTGAAAATATCAACCGGATACAATTTCTAATAAATTTGGGATTCGAATGCTCGTGTTTAAATGATCAATGGAAGCATGTTTTGCCCATGTATGGTTGATGATGGTTGCCCGAAGACAGACCGTCTCGCTGTAATTACCACTTGTTGTCACGAGAGGCAGTTGTTCCCTTGAACGGGTTAGCTTGTATTTGCATAAAACGGAAGGATTCTGTCAGCGTCGAAGTCGCACTTAGCAATGATAAATCATAGATTGAATTACCCGTGATTGATGACGATTGATGGCATTCGGTTCCATTCGATTCTACAGTACAGCTAAGAAATACATTTTTTTTTTCAAAACAAAAGAAAACGTACAGATGCCTAAAGCAGCAACGGTTTCCATTCAAATTAAGGCAAAAATATTCAATAGCACATTTCTTACAACCGGCACATAATTGTACGAACTAACCTGCTTTCCTTTTTGTTTTGAAAACATTTTAACTTATTTATGAGCTGTATTGTATAAAGTCACGTGACATGAATCCATCATGTTGTTAAATAGAATACGGCCTTGTGGTAAAAGGCCATTGCTGGATCTAATCCACATTTAGTAGAAATTATATTCAAATGTGCGGACGAATATTTTTTTGTAGTACACGGACACGTTGCAACTTTGGATTAAAATACAATATATTCGCGATCTCACAACTGGTTCTGATTATATGTGCTACGGACATGGGACAGATCCATGCGGATGAGAACCACCACCATCACCACCGCCACCGGCACCGCCGCCAGTACCACTACCACCACCACCTCCACCACCGACACCAACACAACTACAACTACCATTCCCACAACCACCACCACCACCCCCACCCCCACCACCACCACCACCACCCCATCACCACCACCACCACCACCACCACCACCGCCGCCATTATCCAACCACCACCGCCTTCCCCACAACCACACCACCACCACTACCACGCCACCACCACCACCGCCAGTACCACCACCACCACCACCACATTCCGCCTCGGCCACCACCGTCAGCACCAACACCAACACCAACAGCACTACAACTCCCACCACAACCACAACCACAACCACCACCACCACCACCTCCACGAAGGTTGACCCCTGCACTTTTAGAATAAAACAATTATATTAAGCACAATATCTCATTTATCAGTACCTAATGTAGAATCTAGCTGCCAATTCATCAGTCTGTCGTATTCTGCTTAATCGTCCTTCTAAATTGTACACACTACATTAAGTGCAAGGAATATTCCTGTGACATAATTCGAATTACGCTTACTGCATGATATAGCTGCCTATATCAGAAACACCTTCCAGCCAAAGTTGTTTCAACATAGTTATGCACCAACTTAATAGACTAAAAGTTGAAAGAGGCGATTTCAGTGATGAAAATGCTAACAGACCCCAGTAGACATATACGATTTGCAACTCTATTGCACGTGGTAGACACATTTATCGCAAACAGATGATCTAAGCTCACAGCAGAATTTCTCACGCCACTTTTCATGTAATATTTACACCAACCTGATACTATTCGCTTATGTTATGATATTTCGTCAACGAATAAGTCCATAAATTCGGTAAACAAACATATTTACTGTCACATACTAAATGTTATCATCAAATATGAGCAAACGGGCTGGTCACAGAATGATTGACTGTCTTCTCTAGTCAACAACCGTACATTCTACAGAAATAGGCTACTATCACCCACAGCCAGAGCTAACGGAAGAGTTCAGTTTTAAATATGTCCCGCCCATCTCTAGCTAAGCTCCACCCACACTTCGCCCGTGTTGGGATCGATCGTTCCCTGAACTCCCTGACTATCAATTTGCAAGTTTCAAGTTTTATTTCATATTCCCAGGCCATATCGTGACATTATGGGTAGAAAACTATACATGCAAGCGGCTGAATATTTTGAAACTAATTTCACTGGGCGCTGTTGCTGCCAATGGCAACATATTCAACAGAATGTTTATTAAATAGTAAAGACATACAGTTCGTAGGCCCTACGACACCACTTAGCCCGGCATCAATTACTCGTTCGTGGTGAATTTAGCTATGCCCTTTATGACGTAATTGATTATGATGTCATCATTCACGTCACGTGGTTGACTATGGCGTTATATGACTGATGGGTAAATCGGAATCGTCCACTAAAAGTGTATATTCACAGGCGAATGCTTGAAATAAAACTGTTAAAATTATATACTTTTAGCGACATAAAGTGTGGGCTTAGATGTAATGAAACGATATATATATATATACATATGAGGGTGACATTGAGGTACACAAATTAAGCCTCTGCATTTATATAGTTTAAACAATGCCAATTTCAAGCATTCTGCTGTGAATATACACCTTTAAATAACACCCTTATATTTACCCCTCTTATGTCAACAGCGCCTCAAAGCGATCAAAATGCTACGTACAATCAATTAACCCTTTAAATGTCATGACTTTCCAAGATAACTGCATTTTTGTTCACTTGTCGACAAAGAAAAGACAATTTATTTTGGAAATTTAACAATGTAATTTGCAAAAACACGCGCTCTGTTGGCAGCAACACGGTTCTGCCAAATTAATTTCAAAATATCCAAAAGCTTACCTTGAATTTGAGATTCATGGAATTCAAGGTTCAAACCCTTTAATGACTAAAACCTACTGAATATGCATTGTCAGGCTAAGATAATACTATCTTTGAAAATTTACCACTCGAATGACTGGCTCGGTTATCGAGCCAGCCATTCAGGTCAGTCGTAACTTTTCAAAATAGTCTTCACTTGGCCTGACAATTGATATTCATCAAGACCTTGCAGAGGTCGGTTTTCGCCGGCTTCGCCATGGGAGGGTTAATCAACTTTAATTAGATAAGCGGTTTGAAAAACACCACCAGGCACCTCGCATGCGTATCTAAACCCGGCGACCGCCATCTTAGTCATGGACCTCTTTGTTTTAAGCCTATTTTAAACCTGAATTTTATTCAAATAGTCATTGCTTCCTTGACATGGTTTAATGCGTACGCCTGCGCATTATCTAATGCATATATGACCTCATAATCTATTACAGCGCACGCGACGTCACAATCAAAATGGGTAAATGAATGACGTAACTAGCTCCGCCAGGAACATCGGGGAATCTGTCATAAGTACGAATTGTATGCATTTGCTATATACATCCTGTTTAATAATTTGAAACTAATTCGACTGGTTGTTGTTGGTGCCATGTCAAATTAGTTTCAAAATTTTCAACAGCAGCGGCTTACCTGCATAGTTGAATTTGGTATTCTGGGAATTCAGGATTCACTGTATAGGCCTATATATAAATCGAGCACAATACGCCCAAAGGTAGGCGGAGCTTAGCTAGAAATAGAACGGACATAACTTCAGATTCAGATTCAGATTCTTTATTCACACTCAGGCCGTTTTACACAACATATGAGTAACATATAATAGAACATTTATGGCGGTAGTGAATATTTAACTATATAACCAGTAATAGCCTAGTAGTAGCAGCAGAAGCAGTGGTAGTAGTAGTAGTAGTAGTAGTAGTAGTAGTAGTAGTAGTAGTAGTAGTAGTAGTAGTAGTAGTAGTAGTAGTAGTAGTAGTAGTAGTAGTAGTAGTAGTAGTAGTAATAGTAGTAGTAGTAGTAGTAGTAGTAGTAGTAGTAGTAGTAGTAGTAGTAGTAGTAGTAGTAGTAGTAGTAGTAGTAGTAGTAGTAGTAGTAGTAGTAGTAGTAGCAGCAGCAGCAGCAGCAGCAGATTCCTCTAACACGAGACGGTGAGGATAATCATGAAAGGAATTTTTTGCTTGTAAATTGCTGCTGCCTTAAAGAGCAAGGTTCAGACAAGTTGTTTTAAATAGGATAGGTACGCTTCAGTATTCAATGCTCATCCAGTATTGATGTCTAGAGTACAAGAGTTATCGCTGTGAAATGATGATTAGGTATGTTCATGATGTGACGTTTAGCTTGGAGGCATGCGTACTAACTAACTATCATCTTCCTAGCCAATTATGCGGGATCCACTTCTAGCGATGCCCCGCCCATTTCCAGCTAATCTCCACCCATGCTTGCGCATGTTCACACACATGTACACACGCACGCACGCACGCACTCACTCACTCACGCACGCACGCACGCACGCACGCACGCACGCACGCACGCACGCACGCACGCACGCACGCACGCACGCACGCACGCACGCACGCACGCACGCACGCACGCACGCACGCACGCACGCACGCACGCACGCACGCACGCACGCACGTACGCACACGCACAACCACGCCGTCAAATTAGTTTCGAAATATTCAGCATAATGTTTATTACCGCTAAATAGGAAATCCTTTCAATTGCCTGACTTTTAAATGTTAGAGCTAAATTCGTCATACATTGATCATTTTGATTGTGACGTCAGCGTACATGTGGCGTCATATTACATCATATCATAGAGTGATAGATCGGATTCATCCATCATGTCTAGACATAGTTAATTACGTTTATGTGAAACATGTCAACTGTGCACCGGTGTTCACTGGGCGACCAATCTTCCAGGTTGTCTAAATTGCTTACATTGTATCCAGTAATTGCGATGTATTGCCGGGGAAAATGAATGCTTATGGCAAGGCTCTTGCACCTGAATTTCGCCCCGTCAAATAAGCCGTGTTGGTAGTTCTGTGTCCTGTCCATCTTGAAAGTCATGATTAAATTTTGGTGGCGTCTCTGATTGCAAATGAATTAGTTATAAGGAATATTGCTGCCGTGCAACTGCACTCGCGTGCGTGCGTGCGTGTGAGCGTGCGTGTTTGTTTGCGTGCGTGCGTGCGTGTTTGTTTGCGTGCGTGCGTGCGTGCGTGCGTGCGTGCGTGCGTGAGCGCGTGCGTACGTGCGTGCTCGCTGTAATTGGACATAATGAAATTAATTGAGTTAGATCACAACAATCTATTAAAAACTTTCACATTAAGATTATTGTCTGAATTATCAATTCGCAAATGGACCGCCTTGCAACATTTATGATCACGCAAATGACACCAAATGCGCCAAGTCTGGTGTGATTACTGCAGAAATAAACACCGCGAAACTGAAATAAAATCATCCTTGTAGCATAAGCGCAAACATGTGGTGATGTCATGTATGACATAATAGTGGATCCATATCTCGAAGACGTGCTTCATTCTGGAATTTCGATTAGATAATGATAATAATTAACCCTTTAACCCTCGAATTTGATAACAAAATCTCAATTTTCTCATAGAAAATGCCCATTTGCAGACCAAGAGAAGACTATTTTTTGAAAATTTACCACTGGAATATCAAACCAGTTATTCCAGTGGTAAACTACACTTCTCTTGGTCCGCTAATGGACACTTCTCAAAACCACCATAGACGCCGTTTTGTCGGATATGAGTGTTACGGGGTTATGCCTACTTAGAAACCAATGATATGTGCAGACAACGCATTTTTATATATTTATTTATTTTTATTTATTTTGATGACTATTTTATTGATAGAGGGATGCATTTACAACTATGCCCGCCCATTTTCAGCTAAGCTTCGCCCACGTGTTGCACGTGCGGTGATCTAGTTATATACTTTGAATCCTGAATTATCAGAATCCCATTCTCAAGGTAACCATACAGATAAGATGTAGAATATGTACAACTAATTTGAATAAAGAAATGATATTAATGGTCGCTGTTGCTGTCAAATTAATTTCAAAATATTGACAGAATGTATATTAAACAAAAGTAAAGACATACAAGTCGTACACTTGACGGACTATTCATTGTTCACGACGCACGAAGATACGTCATCCATTACACATTTTGATTGTAACATCAGTAAAATGAGACACAAATCTCAGGTCAAGTCAAGATACTTTTATTCTCTCAGGCTACAACTGTAGCATATGAGGTGTGCTTTACATTTATACAGTTGACGGTAGAGATATATGTAAAGATACGTGATATAGAGATACATAATAAGTTGTAGTTAAGTATTATTTTCTCGACAATATTTTATTATTATTATTATTATTATTATTATTATTATTATTATTACGCAATACCATTGAGTGACAGATCCGATCCATCCACTGGGAGGCAAAAATGGGTTGTCTTACAGCATTACTGATTCCATAAGTGGTACTAACACGCGATGAAAGGGGGGATAATTCGACATAATCATTGCGAAATGGAAATAAGCACAACCAGTGATTGCAGACCATCGCCTTCCCGGTTTTTTCACATTGCAAAAAGTTTTCGATTTTCCCGATTATCTCGGATTTTCTCAAATATTTTCAGATTTTCTGGCTTTCGTCGGACCGTGCCCAAAGGTGTGAAATCCTAATATATACCTACACCATTTATTGTATTAAAATGTGGGCAAAATCTGAAATGTAGAGATACGTATAGATCCAGAATTGTATCCGATCCGCATCCAGGTTATTTTATCCGGGTCACGGCCAATGTCGGGGAATCTTCTTGCCTCGCAAGTTCCTTCCTAGTATTAAGATTTGAGCTAAACCCGATCGGTATTTTTTTTAGATACAGATGCGGATACACTCACGCACACACGGAAGCACACCCGCACGCACGCACGCACGCACGCACACGTATAGGCAGCCCTGCACGTATATACACACACCAGCAAACCCGATTGCAATACCCTCTACCCCTTACGGGGCGAGGATAATAAATTCATCATTTTATAAGTGAACACATATCTGATGTATGGCGTAATAGTAGCCCTGTATAGAGATGCTGGCTTCTGGATATCTCGTAGATAATGCAACATTTCAAAAGCCGACTCAGAATCAACGAGATGTGCAAATAGCGTGTCTTCTGCAATTTATCATTTTGATATTAATACGCATTTGATTAATTCAGTTATTGAATAATAGATCGTCGATTGATAAGGAGGTAAATAATGGTTCCATATTCAATTCAATTCAATTCAATTAATTTACACACAGGCCACAATGTGGCATATGGGGTCCATTAATACATACATTTACACGGTCAATGGCGATTACATGGAATGTTGGTAATTATTATTATTATTATTATTATTATTATTATTATTATTATTATTATTATTATTATTATTATTTTTATTTCAACATAATATAAGTACCTAGGTAATCAAAACTCCCTCCCGTCAGCCAATCTGAGTAATGCAATTAAATAGTGATTTGCATATACCCATATATATATATATATATATATATATATATATATATATATATATATATATATATATATATATATATATATATATATATATATATATATATATATATATAAATAACATCATCTTTCTCCTTCCATCACAATCACATCACCGTCACCGACTACTCCTAGCACCACAACCAACACAAACACCACAACCACCGTCACAAGCAGGAGCAGCAACAGTAGAAGCAGTAACGGCAGCAACAGCATGGACAGCGGTATCAACTGCAACTGCAACTGCAGCATGCAGCTCGCGGGATATATATATATATATATATATATATATATATATATATATATATATATATATATATATATATATATATATATATATATATATATATATATATATATATATATATATATATATATATAAATAACATCATCTTTCTCCTTCCATCACAATCACATCACCGTCACCGACTACTCCTAGCACCACAACCAACACAAACACCACAACCACCGTCACAAGCAGGAGCAGCAACAGTAGAAGCAGTAACGGCAGCAACAGCATGGACAGCGGTATCAACTGCAACTGCAACTGCAACTGCAACTGCAGCATGCAGCTCGCGGGGTAGCGTCGGGCCGTTCCGGTGTCCGTTGTCGACTCGCCGCGCCGCATGTGCACGACGAGCGATGACGCTGGTTAGCTCCCGGTCTTGGGGTTACGGATCCCGTGCGACACTGCCCTACTGGTAACAAAGACCGGCTCCTAAGGCCGGTGTAACTTAATTACTTATTCCAGGGCTCTAGAGCCAGAATTTCGACCAGTAAGATAAGCCGTGTTCTCTTGGCCGTTTTGCGTTTGCTCGACTTGAATGACATAATTTAATTTTTTAAAAGCGTCTTTGATTGGAACTGAATTAGGAATAGCGAATATTGCTGCTATACAACTGGCATCTGTATGTACGCGCGTGCGTGCGTGTGCTTGTTTGAGCGCGTCAGCGCGCGCGTGCCTGCGCGCGGGCTCTGTGCCATTTGCCATAATCAAATTAATTGTGTTATCACAACAATCTATTAAAGACTTCCACATTAAGATTATTGTCTGGAATATCAATTCACAACTCGAGGTAGGGGTGTGCAGAATGGACCGCCTTGCAGCATTTATGATCACGCAAATGATACCAAATGCGCCAAGTCTTGTACTGAAGAAACAATCACCGCGAAACTGACATAAAATCGTCCTTATAGCATAATTGCAAACTACTGGCGATGTAATGTATGACATAATAATGGATCAATATCGTGAAGACGTGCTGCATTCTGAATATTCTATTAGATAATGGGGCATTTTAACCCTTTAACCCTCGAATTTGGTTTTAAAATGTCAATGTTCTAATAGAAAATATCCATTTGCAGACCAAGAGAAGACTTTTTTTTTTTTAATTGACCACTTGTATGACTGACACGGTTATCGAGCCAGTCATTTCAGTGGTAAATTATAAAAATTAGTCTTCTCTTGTTCTGCAAATGGACATTTATCAAGACCAGGATAGAAGCGGTTTTGGGTGATATGAGTGCTAAAGTGTAAAAAAGGCCTACTTAGAAACCAACAATATATGCAAATAGTACGTTTTTATTTATTTATTTTTATTTTGATGAGTATTTGATTAATAGAGTGAGACATTTATAACTATGCCCCTCCCATGTTTAGCAAGGCTCCGCCTACGTTTTGCGCGTGTTGGGATCGATTTATATACTTTGAAAGCTGAATTATCAGAATCGCGTTCTCAAGGTAACTATACAGGTAAGCTGTATAATATTTTAAAACTAATTTGAATGGGAGCTGTTGCTGTCAAACTAATTTCAAAATCTTTGGCAGAATATTTATTAAGCAAATGTAAAGACGTACAAGTCGTACACTCGACGGCCTATTCATTGTTCATGACGGACCTAGATACATCATTTATTACGTATTTTGATTGTGACATCAATACAATGAGACGCAAATGATTATGACGCCATACCATCGAGTGACAGATCCGATCCATAATGGCCACTGGGAAGCTAAAATGGGTTGTCTTACAGCATTACTGATTATATAAGTGGCACTAACACACAATGTCTGGTTGGATATTCCGACATAATCATTGCGAAATGGAAACAAGAGCAATCAGATATTGCATACTCTCGTCCTCCCGTTCTTGTCACATTGTAAAAAGTGTTCAGATTTTCCAGATTTTCTCCGATTTGCTCAAATATTTTCGGATTTTCTGGATTTCGTCGGATCTTGCCCAAGGTTGTGGACTCCTAATGTATACCCACACCATTTATTGTATTAAAATTAGAATAAAATCGGGACTGTAGTTTCCAAGGTACCCATCCAGAATTTGATCTGATCCGCATTCAGATTATTTTAACCAGATCACGACCCATGTCGGGGAATCTTCTTGCCTCGCAAGTTCCTTCCTAGCATTATAAAAGCTTTTTTTAGATACAGATGCGAATACACGCACGCACAAGCATGCAATCATGCACGCACACGCGCATGGCCACGCACGCACACCCGCGCACACGCGTGCACGCATGCACGCACGCATGCAGAGATAGATAGACAGGCAGACACACATACACAGAAACAGACACACAGATACACACATACATACACATTTAGTCCCGGTTGCAATACCCTCTACCACTTACGGGCCGAGAATAATACATTCATCAGTTTATAAGTGAACACATATCTGATGTATGGCGTAATAGTAGCCCTGTATAGAGATGCTGGCTTCTGGATATCTCGTAGATAATGCAACATTTCAAAGGCCGACTCAGAAATCAACGAGATGTGCAAATAGTGTGTCTTCGCCAATTTATCATTTTTATGTTGATGAGCATTTGATTAATTCAGTAATTGATAAATAGATCGTTGATTGATAAGGGGAGAAATAATAGTTCTATAAATAACAACATCTTTCTCCTTCCACACTGCCATCAGTGACTACTCCTAGCACCACAACCACCACAAACACCACAATCACAGCCATCACCAGATGCAGGAGCAGCAATAGTAGACGCAGCGGCAACAGCACCGGCAGCAACTGCGACTGCAAATGTGACTTAACTGCAACTTAACTGCAGCTGCAACTGCAGCAGCAACAACAACACCAAGAGCAACAGCGACAGGAGAAGCAGCAGCAGCAGTAGTAGCAGCAGCAGCAGCAGTAGCAGCAGCAGCAGCAATACCACCACCACCACGCGCACCACCATCACCACCACCGTGGCCACAACCATAACCACCAGCGAAAAGACCCTGTTATCGCGGTTTTGCGATTGCAAATATATGTAATTTTCATATAAATGATCAGAGTCTTGTTAAGTACCCAAAACCTAATAGTAGAATTTACTGAATGCACGTCCTGGTTCGGCATACGTTACATGCAAGCTGCTGCCGTCACAATCAAAATGGCGTAGCTCCGTGAAAACAACCAAAAGGTCAGTCGGGAGAGTGTACGTGTTGTTGCCAGACGTGACGGCAAATAGTGGTGGTGGTTTTGGTGGTGGTGGTGGTGGTGGTCGTGATGGCGGCGATGGTGGCTGTTGCAGCAATTGTTGGGGTGGTTGGCATGGTAGGGATTTGAAATGCTATTCTGTCACGCATCATTTGGGCTCATATTTGGACGCGTGATACAATGGGGATTGCATTTCTGGGTTTTTTTGCACTTATTCTGTCTGGTGTAATCAAACCAGACGGGCTGCATCAGTGCCACTTACGTAATCGTGTATTAACTTTGTAAGATTGCCCATGTATAGTACCAGCTGAGAATTGATATTCTAGTCAACAATGTTAACGTAACATCATTCCATAGGCTACTGTGATATAAGAACACAATTGAATATGGATAGTTTCGGTAAGGGGTTTGCAGCAACACAGGCAGACAGGCACGCCGATCCGCCCGCCCGCCCGAGCGACCACAAGGGCGCGTGCACGTGCTCATGCACCCACGCGCGTGTGCACGCGCAGATAACCTCAACAATATTCTCACTTCATCTCCAATAAGAGACGCAACATGATTTTAATCTAGCTCTGGTACCGAAACAATCAAATGCACCTTCATCTAGCTTTGGTACCGAAACAATGAAATACATCCAGGGGAACAGAACATTATTCATAACACCAAGTATCTATTTTTTAGCCGGACATAAGGGTCACTGTTTTTTCTCTGTTATACAGCACATTGGACCGTTCCAGTTTTAGCTATGCCCCGCCCATCTCTAGCTAAGCTCCACCCACTCCTCGTGCTGGGATCGATCGATCGATCTCTGAACTTCATGACTATCACTTTCCAGAAAACTATACAGGTACGCTATTGACTATTGTGTAACTAATTTGACCGGGTGCAGTCGAATTAGTTTCAAAATATTCAACAGCATGTTTATTATATATTAGATAAATACAATTCGTACAAGGTGTCGGACTATTAAGAGTTAAAGACGGGCCAAACAGAATCATTTATGAAGTAATGATTATGACGTCATCCTACACGCCGCTTAAATGAGTATGAGGTTATATGACTTCAGATGATAGATGGATATTCTGGAAAGGTGAATTGACGTAGTCTCTGAAATCAGCATTCCGAAAATCTCATTTTAAGGGTATCTATACAAAATAGCTGTTGAACATTGCATTTCTAGCTATGCACCGGCCATTTCTAGATACGTTGCGCGCATTGGGATACATTTATATAGGCTGGTCTACTTTGAATCATGAATTCATCGAATCCCAATTTCAAGGTAACTATGCGTGTAACCTGTTGACTATTTTGAAACGAATTTGACTGTGTGCTTTTAGGCAGCAACAGACACCAGTCAAATTATGTTCGAAATATTCAACAGAATAGTTCCTGGGTTATACTTGATCATTCGTAATTTTCGATTCGTATTTTCGTATTCATTCGATTGGTATTTTTTTGTTCATCGTGCCAATTGATGCAGCGTACGCAATTAAGACCTAGACGACTGGCCTTGGTGCGACTACCGGAGACCATACAGTTGCTCCATCTTAGAGAAGCTATGTTCGGAACAGCTTCTTCCAGGCAGCATTTGGTGGGTGTAGATTATAGTTATTTCATTTAAATCCCACCAGTGTCGCTCCTGTCGTCGTCGTCAGCGTGGGATTAACAGACATAATCATCTCACAGTAGCCGGTACATTCAGTATGTCATGAATCATGACTTATGATGATGAGGAACTGTATTTTTTCCGGCTGAAAGGAATGGAACGGTATTTCAGCCGCGATCAGCTTCCTCACCCCTCTCCGCTGTGCCAGGTCTGTTGCGAGCCTCCTAAGCTCCTGTAAGGCCACACGCTCACTAGAGACTTAATCAGGAATAACGCCATACTGAAGTATGACGTTATTCCTGATTAAAGGAAAGGACCAGGGAACTAACATATGCTCTTGAATGAAAGCCTTATAAAATTATCAACATATAGCCCCCTAACCCCTACCCCACCCACCCAACCCCCAACAAGTAAAAAGAAATAAATAAATCAGAATAATTAGAAAAAAGCAGCTAAAAACCATTTAAATCACTCTGGCGGGAACAAATTAGTGACGCAGCTGGACCTATGTTCTCTGGCACATGCTGAGCGAATAAAAAATACCCGCTATAGCCTGTCATATAAGCTCAGTTATCTTCAGGTTAAGATGATTAGCCACTATTTTCTGTAGGTAAACTACTGAGTAGTTTCAAAACAATTTGACTGAAAGCCGTTGTTTCCAGGGACGGGTCTACATCCAGTCACACGAATTTCAAAATATTCAGCGGGTATCATGGAAACCAGCAGTGTATTTTGAAATCACTTTGACCGGAGCTTGTTACTTCCACCAGAAAAAAGTGACTTTCAAATATAACTTTTTAATTTATCTAGCTGTATAGTTCATGGAATGTCTTATCAAATCAGCTTACGCTAGTTATATGACTAGATTTATCTCGAAGCGTATATATCGTACTTTGTTTGGTTGACATTTACCTTGAATTTTAATCAATCTCTCAAAGTTATAGTTAAAGCCATTTTTGATACATTTAATTGCTTGGTATTAAATTGGTGGTTGTGGCCGTGGCGATGATGGCGGTTATGGCGGTTGTGGTTGTGGTGGTGGTGATGATGGTGAACGTGGTGGTGGTCGTGGCTATGGTGATGGTGGTGGTAGTGGAGGTGGTGGTGATTGTGTTGGTGGCGGTGGTGGTGGTAGTGGTGGAGTTAGTAGTTATGGTGTTGGTGGTGGCGGTGGTTCTGGTTGTGGTGGTGATGATGATAGTACTGGTGGTGGTGGTTGTGGTTGTGGTTGTGGTGGCGGTGGTGATGGTGGTTGTGATGGTGGTGATGGCGGTTATGGTAGTGGTTGTGGTGGCGATGAAGCTGGTTGTGGTGGTGATGATGGTAGTGCGTGTGGTGCTGATGGTGGAGGTGGTGATGATGGTGGTGGTGAAGGTGGTTGTGGTGGCGGTCTGTTCGTGTCAAATAATTTACTTTCGACGCAAAATATGATTTTTAGCATGATCTTAACAGATAACGGATTGGTAAACACATGAGAAATTAAAAGCGCATTCGTATTGTTGCTAATACACACCCAGAAATGGATAGATCAGATATGTCACTCAAGTATATAACGTCATAATCAAGTACATCAGATGTGGGCTGACATCACAATCAAAATGTTTAATGAATGACGTATTTAAGTCCGTCATGATCATCGAATCAAGTGTCCGAATTGTACGAATATTTACCAATTAATAAACATTCTGTTAAATATTTTGAAACTAAATTGACTGAGCGCTGTTGCTGCCATAGGCACAAATAGGTTACATGTACAGTTATATTGACATTTGGATTCTGTGAATTCAGGATTCAAAGTCTAAATCAATTCCAATACGCGCAACACGTGGGTAGAGCTTAGCTAGAAATAATTCCCTCTATTAAAAAGGCCCAGATGAAAAGCTATATTCGCCATTGTGTAACAATGAACCTTTTCAGCTCCACCTATCTCTAACTAAGCTCCACTCACGATTCGCCCGTGTTGGGATCGATCGATCCGTGGAATACGTGACTGTTAATTTCCAGAAAACCATACAGGTAAGCTGTTGAATATCTTGAAACTAATTTAATGTGGGTTATGGGGTCGCATACGGAAGCTCCAGCACCCAATCAAACTAGTTTGGAAATATTCAAAATAATGTTTATTAAATAGTAAACCCACCAATGACATACATTTCGTACACTTGATGGCGTATTCCAGCTTCATGCCGGAGTATGTCTGTCAATTATGATCGTGACGTCAACCTACATGTGACGTAATTGATAAAGACGTCATAATTATGCCTATTTGAGTGACAGATCGGATTCATCCATTGAGAGATCCATTTCATGGTTGCTTGTGCATGCATCATCAAAGGATTACTCGGTGGTAATATTAGCTATGTCTACATGTATAAATGCGTATCTGGAATACATTCAATGATGGTTAGCGAGATTTATTGAGCAAATCGCTGTACATGCTTTGGTAGACTGTGGATTTTCCCAATGGCTGCTTAGCTGGCCATTCTATGTTTCCTTAGCCCTTCAACCCTCGAATTTATTCAAGAAAATTTCAATTTTCTCATAGAAAATGTAAATTTTCTGACCAAAGAATATTGTTTTGGAGAATTTACCACTGGAATGACTGGCTCTGATATCGAGCCAGTTATTCCAGTGGTAAATCTTCAAAATTAGTCTTCTTTTGGTCTGCAAATTGCCATTTCTCAAGAGCTCTGCCGACACCGTTTTTGGCTGATATGAGTGTTAAAGGGTTAATCAGTGAGTGACTCTGGATTTATGAGGCTTGAGATGGCTCACTGATTGTCACGATAATCTATCTTTTGTCATTGATAAGGCATTAGCTGTCGCTGAAGTCGTGATAAACGTGTCAGATAATGGGCAGATAGGCTATTAGAAAGTCGCGTAGTTATTGACTGAATGCTTATTGATTTCTGTCTTTGTCTACAGCTCGGTACACCGACGAATGAAGACAGTGAGATAAGATAAATATGTGAATGAGGAATTCCCTTTATGAAATTGACGTTATTGCTACGAATGAGTCTGATCTGTAACTCAATTTTAAGTGTATGATGTCAAGGTAATCATGAATCTTTCCAGTTTTAGCTATGTCCCGCCCATCTTTAATTAACCTTCTCCCACCCTTCGCAGTGTTGGGATTGATCGATTCCCGAATGCCCTGACTATCAATTTCCTGAAAACTATACAGTTGGGTTGTTGAATATCTTGTAACTAATTTGAATGGGTGCTGTCGCTGCCTATGGAAGCAACATCGCCCAGTCCTATTAGTTTCAAAATAAAATGTTTATTAAATGGTAAAGACGTACAATTCGTACAACCTGTCGACTATTACACCTTTAAGACGGGCTCAATCTGGTCATTCATGGCGTAATTAGTTATGACGTCATTATACACGTCACGTAGTTGATTATTACGTCATATGATGGATAGATAAACTGGAATGGCCCATTGCGTCACATGTAGGCTGGCGTCACAATGGTAATTGACAGAATGCTCCGCCATGGAGCTGGAATAGCTCGCAATGTGTATGTCTTTGATAGATTTACTATTCTATATACATTGTTGAAACTTTTGAAACTAATTTGACTCGGTTTTGTTGCTGCCGTAAACTGTCTTGCCACTGTATAAATTGTATAATGTGAATACTCAATGTATAAGCTGTATGCTCTGAGAGTAACAAATACATCTCGAAGCTTGGATCTTGGGAACATCTGTTGCCGGTCTTCTCTAAAAATGGCTAATGTTATTAATTTAACATTACAGAATCGATTTGTGTATAAAAATGAAACACAAATGAATACGGTTTCAGTAGACATATTAATCACTCTAAAATAAAATATATACTTTGAGAAATAATTGAGCCAAGTTTCTTAGTCAATCATATGACGTCACAATCAACTAGTTGGCGTGTAAGCTGGCGTCTTGATGAATTACGTCATAGGTTACTCTATTTAGTCAGTCATGGACACTTAAGAGTCTGGCACGTTGTACGAATTGTATGCCTTTATTATGTTGAATATTCTGAAACTACTAGGCAGCAACAGCGACCAGTCAAATCAGTTTCAAGATATTCAACAGCTTACCTGTATAGTTTTCTGGAAATTGGGATTCGGAGCGTGCACGGATTGATCGATTGGAGCTCCGCTAGAGATGGGCCATAGCTAAAACATGCAAGGTCCATTGACAACAAAGAAAGAACACCAAGTGCACAAAAAGCGGACCCGTGTATATACATGATTTGGTAGATTAAGACGGTTTGCCTTAAGCATATATAAGTAAAACATCGGGTGTTAATTATTTCTTTCAAGGCCTCTTTAGTCGTCTTGAGGAATGGCCATTTGCAGGCCAATAGAGCATTATATTTGAAAGTTTACTAGTGCAATGACTGGCTCAATGATCGAGACAGTCATTCCAGTGGTAAAGTTTCAAAAATAGTTTTATCTTGTTCCACAAATGTATATTCACTAAGGAAATAATTAGATTTTCTTGATCAGATCTTGGTCATTAATGTGCTAATCAGCATACATCACTTCGTGTAGATGGAATGAGGGTGTGGGCCGGGTTGGAGGGGTGACTTTGGACCGTAGACTGCCTGGGTAATCTTCATGACAATCTCCCATTTGTCATCGATTAGCTATCATTGGAAGCATGCTAATCAAGTCATACACATGGGAGATAGTCTATGCTGTCACGGATTGAGAGATATCGCCGTCTGTCTTCGTATCGTTGCTGGGCTAATGCTGACTGTAAAAAAGATCAATATCAATGAAGAATGCTCTTTTCGAAAACAATGCTGCTGTGTGCAGAACTGCGCTGTCATAAACAAAAAAAGAACGCGCAAAAGCTATGTTCGGAATAATTGCCAATGAATTAATCATGCCCGTCGCTCAAAGAATACTAGTGACGTCATAATTAATTATGCCACATATAGACCTACATATAAACTGGCATCACAATCAAAATAGAGGATTCCAGTTTATCCATCAACCATATGACGTCATAGCCAACTAGGTGACGTGTAGAATGATTTCATAATCAATGACGTCATGAATGGCGTGGCTAAGTTTGTCACAAACTCTTAATTGATGAGGGACTAAGGAATGGTGTGGCTTTACGATTGAACAAACATGACATACGCAGCAACAGCGCCCAGTCAAATTAGTTTCAACATATTCAACAGCTTACCTGTATAGTTTTCTGAAAATTTAGTTTCAGAGAACACCGCGATCGGTCGATCCCAACACGGGATACGCGTGGGTGGAGATTATCTAGGGACATAATTAAAACTGGATTAACAGAAATACTCTGTCACGAAGGTGGAATAGTCTGTGACATATACGAATTGTATGTCTTTGATGGAATTACCATTTAATACATATGCTGTTGAACATTTTGGAACTAGTTTGACTGGATTCTGTTGCTGCCTATGGTATGTTTACAAAATACTCAACACCTATCTGTATAGTTACTTTGATATTTCGATTATGGGAATTCCTGGTTCTAACCATCTCAACACTAGCTAGAAATGAGCGTGACTGAGCTAGAACTGCGTACTCTACTAGCAGGTAACGCGAATAAAATGAAGACAAGCAATAAACCTTTCCAGTTTTAGCTATACCGCACCCGTCTCTAGCTAAGCTCCATCCACACCTCGCTCGTGTTGTGGTCAATCGATCTCTGCGTTCTCTGAGTCTCAATTTCCAGAAAACTATACACGTTAGTCGATGAATATTTTGAAATCTATCACAACAACAGTCAAATTGGTTTCAAAATATTCAACATGTTTATTAAATAGCAAAGACATACAATTCGCGCAACGTGTCGGACTATTATGCGTTTAAGACGGACTAAATCGGTTCATTCATGACGTAATTTATTATGACATCAGCCTACACGTCACGCAGTTGATCATGCCGTCATATGATTGAGCTATAAACTGAATTCATATGTTGCAGTACGTATCAGCTGCTGAGAGAAGAGATCTGGCCTTTGTCAACCTCTTTTCTTGAAAAGCTGTATGGGCCTGTGGAAGAACTGCAGAAAACCACAGATTTCATCTTGAGAACGGCTCTCCAAGTGTGATACCAGCGATCGAAAAGAAGAAGAAGACTGAATTCATACATTAATTGGACTGCAATCTGGACAAGCATAGATCTAGGGAAACACGTTTTGCTATGTGGCCATAGCTTCCCATGCGGTTGTCATTCCAACTGATAGCGCCAAATAGTGTAGATATTTCTGTTTGAGAAATAACCGGCGCAGGGAATTCGAAACAGATTATATTACTCTCCCAAAGCGGACATTCATGCACCAGATACACATGCATTGCATGTTGTGTAGATTATTCAGGGTATCACGAATAGGCATAGACAGTTTTCGAAGTTGCACAATTCAGCTTTATTATCTACAAAGCTGAAAATGCAAGGCGAATCATAACAATATCCATTGGCGCCAATAACAGTGAGGCAAAAAATGATGATCGAAACTGATACGCGGCCATAATAATGATGATGATACTAATATGAAAAACAGTGTTTGCAATTAGTAATTGCCAACATGATGAACACATAATCACAAACGTCTTCGAGGCACGCAGCGTTTGATATAATCGCGAGCAGCATGCGAAGGAGGCCATACCATTATTTCCACCGAGTCTTTACAACATCGATCCTCAAATATTTGTGTAGTGACATAATGGTCCTGCCAATTTCATCATCATTTATTTTTCTCGTCGGTCTAATGGTGTGTTGCGTCAGCAGGGAGCTCATCGTGACAAAGTACGCTATTCACGACCTGATCCCTTGGAAAGAAAAACCTATCCTCATAATAGCTATTTAGGTCCTATAACATGGTACTCATAAACTATGCATGGCATCCTAAGCCTTTTATCATGACGTTAAAGAAAGATATTCAGGATTTATTACCTAAACGTCGATACATTTATCCAGTTCAGGAAGCCTGTTATGATTTACTTTTCAACGAATCAGAAACTCCTAGAATCTGCTTCGGTGTGTATTCTCGATCCACATATATCATATATACCGGCTAGATGAATCATGCGCATACCCCTACTATGCGGCTAGTAATCGCGACCGTCGATGGCGTGAGTTCAGTAAATCACTAGCGCGCCTGGCCAGATGTTTTAAGATTTTGACACGGCGAATTCATTAACAGCTGTTCAACGCCTGTGTTTATTTCATCTTGGCAATTTGCCAACAACTATTAGTCAATCGTGGCGTTTCTCCGCGCTCTTCTCATTCTTCTCGCTACTGCCCGGTCCAACCACCACAGTCTATGAAACCGTGACAGCATGCGTAATGGCATGTCGCTAATGTTTTTCAGTAATTAGAAGAGAGAGCAAACAGAAATGTTTCTAACGTTGCCATGCGTTCTCTACTGTAGCATATTGGCTACTACGTGGCAAGCAGAAGCAGAAGCAGAAGCAGACACGCAGGACCTTGAATGTGTATACATTGTATCATAAATAAAATTTGGATGTATTAATCTGACATTTTATTCGACTAGGAAATGGAATTTGGAACATAAATACGATTTTGTTAGGTATATGATATTTTCGTATAAACTAAGTCGGCGAAAGAAGAACTCACGCTGAAATGCCGCTTTTGAGAGGGGCATGAGTGATCTAGCCAGTATATACGATATCTATGCCTCGATCAAAGAAATACTATTTATTGTTCGGGCAGGTAAGCTGTTGAATATTTTAGAACTGATTTGACCGGACTGTCTTAGGTTTTCAGTTAAAGAAGCTTCACAAATTTCAACAAAAAAATTATTACATAAAAGGAACGCTTTGATAGATTGGCACTTATATGACGCCACCCACTATCGCTTAAAGGAGACTAACTGACGGTAACATTAAGGTGACGTCTAACCGTCTCACTGCTGAGTTATTACAGATGACATATTCCAGGGGTTATATCGCTGGACATGCTAAATATTTTGAAATTGACCGAATGCTTTCATTCAAATTGTTTTCAAAACATTCAGCAAGTCGAGAGTTTTTGCACACTGAAATCATAGTTCGGTGGCTTACAGTGGGGGGGACAGTTAAAACGGATCATTGTGATCCAGAGAAGAGAATGCGTTGTGACGTGAATGATATGGAATTGTGTAGCCCATCATCTATCAGAACAATACAACATTTGAGATTAGATTAATCGCTTTTAAACCCTTTGGTGTCAACATCGCATTAAAGCGCTCAAAATAATATTTATTCCAACAAACCATTAACTTGTCAATACTTTTGAAGGATATTTTGATTTCTGCAGCCAAAGAGAGTATTATTGTAAATTTATAAGGAAGATTTACAAAAAACATGTCTGTTATCCTTCAAATGGACATTCATCCAAATTGTAATGGCCAGGCAAATTCACATTTCTGTTTAGCCAGTGTCCAACAGACCAAGAAGAGTAATTAAAATAATAATTACCACAGGAATAACTGGATCTGTTACCGAGTTAGCCAGTCATTCCAGTGGTAAATTTTCAAAAATATTATTCCCTTAGCGGATGGACATTTCTTAAGATCAGTGCAGAGGTAATTGTTGACCAACTTGACCATTACAGGATTAAGTTGACAGAAGAGGGTTTAAGAACAACGGGAATAATATAACCACTGTACTCGTGTTGCCGGATTAAAATTGAATACACAATGTACATATTGGAACTGAACTCTGAACTGAACTGCAGCAAACTACTGAATAGTCATGTCATGCTGGTCATGACAGACGATGGACGATCACATGGGGATATATAGCAAGCATCATCTAATTAGAAATCATATTTCAAGGCAGAATGGCTTAGTCCATCTCACACTGCCTCGAGTTCTTGGACCAGTGAGTGCGATACATGTATCCTTGAAACATGTATCCACAGAGGCAAAATGGTGGAATCTTTGAAATAATTCATTTTCTTTCCCTAAACACGATACTACTCTTACCCTGCGCTACACTATGTTGGCTTTTGTAATTTGTTTGTTTAACTAATCATCATTGTAGATTTCGTTAACGGAATAATAGCTTGGTTTTGACGAGCTAATCTAGGGATCCTACGCGTCACTCAAATATGTGACTCCATAATCAATTGAGTACCGCCCATGCTGGCCGGCGTCACAATGAAAATTACATAGCTCCGTCACAAAATCTAAAAGACCGTGACGAAAATGTATCCGATGTGTGTATTTGGTAAAATTACGATTACTTTGAAACTAATTTGACTGAGCTGTTGCTGCCTGCGGTTTTCGAAATATTCAACAAAGTACATGTATAGTTACCTTGAAATTTAGATTCTGTGAAATCAGCATTTGAACATTCAAATCGAGTACAAAGTGGGCGGGATTTGGCTAGATATTAGCGTTGCATAGCTAGAAACGAATTCTTCTATGGTGAGGCGTTGTTAATTATGAACGCAATTTGCTGTAAGTTTGTTCCTGAATTTGAGAGTAGCTGCGTGCAGTCAACGCCATCGCTTCCAAAATGCAAAGCATGGGATATAGTATAGCTCCAAAACAAAATAAAACGTCTGCATACTGTGGAATATTTTGAACATAATGGACCTTTCCAGTTTTAGTTTCACGCCAGTCTCTATCTCTGCTCCAACCACACCGCGCTCGTGTTGGGATCGACCGACCGTTGAAGTCCCTGACTATTAATTTCTAGAAAAGTATACAGGTACGTGCTTGAACATTTTAAAACTGCAGCCAAATTAGTTTCAAAATATTCAACAGAATGTTTACGAAATGGTAAAGACAAAAATACCGATTAAAGACAATTCGTACAGCTATTAAGCGTTAAAGATGGACTAAATCGACTCATTCATGCCAGAAATAATTATGACACCATACTACAAGGGACTTAGTTGATTATGACGTCACAAGATTGAAGGTTAAACCGGAAAGGTACATTGCTGCCCGTGGTCTGGCGGCACGCACACGTAGCGCTGCTCTATGTAACATGGCATGTGTTCACTTTCATGTCTACATGTCCTGCTGTTTTACTACTTGGTGATGGCTGATGTAGTACTGGTGGTGTTGGTCGGTAGCGGTACAAGTGCCTATTCCGACACCGACGATAACACTTATTCACGCTGTCTTATTTCAACACCTATCAGCACTGAGCTAATGCTGCATTACGTTATAAGAAACTGTTGCCGGGGAAACTGTCATACGTGGTATCAGATAACGCTTACCGCGGATATTTGTAAACTGCATTATCATTATCCTTCTGTATTGATCAATACATTTCGATTCCTGGCTGGGGTTCATCCTATTGATATTGCGATTTTACGAACACATGTCCACTGGTATTCCTCAAAACAGCCTTCTCGCTCATATCGGTTTCAGTTGGTAAATCTTACTTAGCGATGCCAATTCTTAGGGTCCGAAGACCATTCGGGCTTAGACCATTCCAACGGCATCAGCGAGCTTTTGAGACCTAAACGTATTTAGGAAAAGAAACGGCAAGAAATGGTCGTAACTAAATCCTATTTCGGAGACTTCGTCTCTTATCGTTACTTAAACTTTCATCATAAGCTATATTCTGTAAACGTATATATGTTTGTTTGTAGAATTGATGGAAGTATGTTCTGGTGACATATCTTATGTAAATGAATATCATCGGGTTTGTAGATCTCTAATGTACTCAATGCATGACGTTAGGAACTCATCTGGAGTAATTTCTCTTTAGCTTAGATCTGAGAAATGCGCCTGCTGCATAAAATTCACATTTCAATTTTTAGCGATGTTACGCCCATCTTTAGCTAAGCTCCACCCACACCTCGCCGGTGTAGGGATCGATCGATCTCTGAACTCCCTGTCTATCAATTTCCAGTAAACTATATAGGTGAGCTATTGCATATTTTGGAACCAATTTGGCTGGTCGCTGTTGACGCCTATGGTAGCAACGGCGTCCAGTCAAATGAGTTTCAAAATATTCAACAGCATGCGTATTAAATAGTAGAGACATACAATTCGTACAACGTTTTGGCCAATTAAGCGTGTAAAGCAGACTAAATCGAGTCATTCATGAAATCATGATGATTATAACACCATCTGACAATTCACGTAGTGGATTATGACGTCATATGACGGATGGATAAAATTGAAAACTCAATTATGGAATCATGCAGACGCCCGATTGTGAATTAATATTACACTGCCTAAACTGTAGATAATACCTTTCAAAATCAAGTTCTCTTAATTCTTTCAGTCTATGTAATAGGATATGATGGTAAATCTATTTCACAAATTGTGGCGATGGAATGATACATTGAAAGTTAACATAGTATATACATTGCTCCTTAAAGCACTCCGTTCTAAATGTGGCAGTTACAAAACTAATATACTATACTACTGCTATATCGGAACCAATTTGGTTATGGTATATCAATTTCGGTATATAAATTCGCAGCCAACAATTCAACTCCGACAGCAATCATACACTCGACAAATACGAATAATATCTTACTAATATTATGCGTATCTGATTTCCAAAACTAAAAATCCAACATCAGCTGATTATGTATTCGTTCGTGGACAATGCCCTCACACACACACATGGGAAGATAGCCTTAGTACCAGCACCAAATTCATGATTTATATGCAGGAAATAACGGTCTTTGCATTTCCTCGGAGATACGTCCCAATTAGTGAATGCAACGGATGCAATTAACACCCGGAAGATTGTTCGCCGGCCTTGCGGACACTAGAGAGCAGTTGCTCCGTCATAAAACAACTTCGTGCAAGAAACATTCTTCTAGAGAATGGACCTTTCCAATTTATCCATTCATCATCTGACGTCGTGTGATGCGATAATCAACAACGTGACGTGCCCGATGACGTCATAATCAATGGCGTCATGAATGAAGTAGATAAGTTCGTCACGAACGCCTAATCGGTGACGAACTACGCGTTGTTGTACGAATGGTATGTCTTTATTATTCAATAGGGATGCTGTTCAATATTTTGAAACTAAATTGGCGGGGCGCTTTTGCTGCCATACAGCAACAGCACTCAGTCAAATTAGTTTCAAAATACTCATACTTTACCCGTATTGTTTTCTGGAAATTGATAGTCAGGGAGCCTAGACACCGATCGATCACAACAAGAGCGAGGTGTGGTGCCCATCTCTTGCTAAGCTCGACTCAAACGTCGTTTGTGTTGCGATCGATCGATCACGGAAGTCCCTGACTATCAATTTCCAAAAAAATATACCGTTAAGCGGTTGAATATTTTGAAACTAATTTAACTGGGTGTGGCTGCTGACTAGTTAGCTGGCCTCACTTTCAAAATGTGGCAGCAATAGTTCCACTCAAATTAGTTTCAGAATACTTTTAACTCTTAATAGTCCGAAACGTTGTACGAATTGTATGTCGCCACTATATTTTGAAACTAATTTGACTGGACGCTGTTGCTGCCATAGGCACCAACAGCGTCCAGTCACGTTAGTTTCAAAATATTCAATAGCTTACCTGTATAGTTTCTGGAAATTGATAGTCAGGAGTTCAGAAATTAATCGATACCAACACGAGCGTGGTGTGGGTGGAACTTGGATAGGGATGGGCGGGGCATAGCTAAACACATGGCTAAAACCATAAAAAGGCCCATTGCAGTTTAATTATAGACAGACCACTTCCTAGAGGCTGAGCTCGAATCAGTCAAAGATTCATAGAGATGTCAAGCTAACTGTATGATACACACCAAAAGTCAATCATTTCAATTAGCAATACATATTGACCTGGTGAATATTTAGATAGCAATTTGACTGATAGACGTTGGTGGCTTAGGCGATGGCTTTGGTTTCCTTAGTGTCACTATTTCACGTTATTAAATATATATAATCGATATTGTTGAAGCACATCGTCACGATGTGTGGCCAAATAATGAAACCCTTATGACTAAACTCTGGGAGAACTGGCGACGACCATAGGCTGACTACTCCTTTCGTCAGCATCACCGGAATAGAAGTATAAATACAGCAATGGAACTCAGGCGAAGACGAAGAAGTGGAAGAAGAAGAAGAAATAGATATTATTCATTTAATAGAAACCGGCTGGGTGACGTTGATACTGACTTCAGTATAAATGCTTTGTCACAAGATCAATTCATTTCTCATGAAACGTTAAACGGACTATTTCGCCAACATTGCCCCCCAGATGAGAGATGCTACCGAGGAGTCCCTATATTACCGCTTGGAGCACAACTGCTGGCTGGTAACGTTGCTAACAAGCAGCTGCCTCGTATTGAGTTACTATTGCACTAAAATACTCCGCAATTCAAACCGTTCCTATGATAAACTAAAATCACTGTATTCTTTAATTCATGCATCCTTGGAAAGCGCATACAATTGTCTAACTAATGATTAATGCACGACTTTAAATATTTTTGTAAAATTTATTTTAGTTATTTTCTTATATGCAATACGCAATTATACCTAAATTTATTAACTGAAGTGGACAATAGGAGCTATGTTATAATTACAATCAATTGTTTTACGCTTTACAAAACTATAAAAACTAATACAAAACTGTATAGAAAATTGGCTTAGCTTTCCAATGATATATGACTTCAATAATTTTATGAAATTATTTCTTCATATAAACTGCTTAGAGTGCGGTGTGTCTGCTTTTAATTGTAAAGTAATGCTGCTTACGCATTGAGGTTACCAGCTAGAAGAGGTATGCAATGCATTCTGGGGCGGTATTTTCCCAAAATACGCTAATGTGGGATAGGTCTTTTGAATGATATACAGACATGTATTGTCTCATTTTGTACCAACTGCGTCTTATCCTGACCCGGGATTAACGGAAGGACTCTAATAAAACAAGCTGTATATTTGACCACATGTGTCAATTATTTGATGCCTACTAATGGATGAGTCCATTCTATTGCTCAAATATATGATGTCATGATGAGTTACCCCACATGCAGGTTCACGTCACGAATCAAAATGCGTAATGAATGATGTAGATAAGTCAGTCATGAACTTTTAAAAGTCTGCCATGTTTACGGAGTGTATGTCTTTACTGCTTAATACACTTTTTGTTGACTGTTTTGAAACTAATTTGACAGGTCACTGTTACTGCCATAGGTGGCAACAGCACTCTGTCAGATTAGTTTCAAAATAGTCAACAGCTTACATGCATAGTTTTCTGGATATAGGGATTCGGGGAGTTCAGGGTTTGACGGACGCCAACACAGGCAACGCGTGAGTGGACCTTAGCTAGCCATGGGCGGGAGATAGCTAAAAGTGGATTCATCCCTTAATGGACCTTTCAAATTTAGCTATGCCCCGCCCATCACTAGCTAAGCTCCACCCACACCTCGCCGTGTTGGGATTGATCGGTCCCCAAATGCCCTAGCTATTAATTTCCTGAAAACTATACAGGGAAGCTGTTGAATAGTTTGTAACTAATTTGACTGGGTGCTGTTGCTGCCTATTTATTAAATAGTAAAAGCAAACAATGTGTACAACAACGCAGAGACCGTCTTCAAATATGCGTTCGTGACGTACTTATCGACGTCATTCATAACGTCATTCATTATGATGTCATTGTACACATCACGCAGTTCATTATGACGTTATATGATGGGTGGGTACTCTGGAAAGTTGAATTGGTCACGCTAGTTATTTAGTTGATCTATCTCTCTGTTTCATGGTGGTTATTACCATATCATCTTTAACTTGTTCTACTAAATTCATTTTTCAACACAAGCTTCTTATCAAATTATGTTGCTTCCCTAAAATTGTAATACGGCAGCCTACGTCACTGCTCTATACGCGCAAACATATTTACAATTTAGTCATCCCGATGTCGTGTCATGCGTCCAATTATATTATATCGTGCCATAATTATGGATCTCTATTTTGCGGCAATTTACCTCAACATTTTATGCATCCGGCCGTAGTAATTTCGTCTAATTTAACCTGAGTTAATTTTACAACTAGGAGAAGCAGCTATTTTCACAAACTCGTGATACCTTATTCCTATAACATCGACAACTAATTATGCATACATCCCTTTGAAGATTCTCTCAACTTTCCCTCATCTAACAAACTGATGCCTCTCTGTAAGCTTATCACAGACGCGGGTCCAGAAGTCTAAAGGCGATTAGCTACATACTAATAACTCATACATATTTGAAAGATAATTTGAAACTGTTAAGCCTGAATACTTGGGGCCGTATTTATGAGAGGTACTTGCCTAACTGATTATACCTACTAAGAAGTTCCGACGTCGTCTTTTCACGAAAATGCGGCTAAATACTCATTTAATGTAGAGGAATACAGACGTATACAGTGTTTTGGACGATTGCCAGATTTACGTATTTTTTCGTACTTAGGTACCCTTTGTGAATACGCAGGTACCCCCACCCCACTCGGGAACCTAACGTTCAAAGCTGCCTATTGTTGTTATTGGCAGATACATCTCCCAGCCAAAGTAATGACAATACATTCAACATACTGTTTATTACAATTCCCACACATTCGTTATGATTCGTGACATACTTTTAGAGTTTCCTACATTAATTTGATTGTGATGTCGGCTAACACGTTACACATTTGATTGTTCGTCAGTTACTTTATTGACAGATATGCCTTATTGCGCCATTAGTAATAACTGTCCGGTTGACGGATTAATGATGCCGCACTTGGATACACTAGTTGGATCGATCAACACAAATAGTTAGTGTGGTATTATTTTAAGGCAGTGACCAGAGCTTTCAGTGAACACGTCGCATCGACCTGTGCTGACGAAGAGCCACCAGCACCCCATTAACGCGTGTTTAGGAAGATAAGATCAAATGGACCTTTCCACTTTTAACTATGCCCCGCCCATCTCAATCTAAGCTCCCCCACACCACCTCCGTTGAGATCGATCGATCCATGAACTGCCTGACTATCAATTTCCCGAAAACTATACATGCAAACTGTTGAATATTTTGAAATTAATTTGACTGGGTGCTGTTGCTGTCTATGACGGCAGCAACACCCAGTCAAATTAGTTTCAAAATATTCGACAGAATGTTTATTAAATAGTAAAGACATACAATTCGTAAAATGTGTCGAACTATTACGCGTTAAAGACGGACTATATCGAATCATTCATAACCTATGTCGTCATATAACGTCAGATGATCGATGGCTAAAGTCTCGTTTCCACCAAGCGTTAACGTCAGCTTTAGCGTCAGCGTTAGCGTCAGCGTAACAATTGTTTCTGGCCTTTAGCAATGAGTCTGTTTCCACCAAGCGTTAGCGACAGTGTTTAATGCGGCGTCAGACGCAGACGAACGCTCTTGCAGTAATTTTACGCTTGACGCTGGCGTTTTCTGGGCTATTTTTAGAACGTCGTCATGCAGGTCAACATGTGTATTGCTTAAGCTTGAACGAGGTGATGGTAACTCCCATGTTTCTTCCTGGCATCATTGATTGGGTGGACCCAGCAACTTTTTTTGGTACTGATGGGTAATTGCTGCTATCACTACCGTTTTACGTTCGTCTTCCATTTCCTCTTCATCCATGTCTTGGACAAGGACCATAGCCAAGAGTTTGCTCTTGTTATTCATGCTGTGACAACCTTCTAGCTCGGTGTCTCCCAACTAAATGTCGTGAAAAATCTCCCGAAAAACGCTTGGCTGAAACGGCTGAACGAAAATTCAAACGCTCATGCTAACGCTGACGCCGACGCTGACGCCGACGCTGACGCTAACGCTTGGTGGAAACGAGCCTTAAGCTGGAAAGGCGAATTCCTGCGTCGGCATGGTGATAGATATATCTGCAATACACGTGTCTGGGACAATATGAATTCAATATGTTCTGGCTTCTTAAATCTTGCAGTTAGACATTTAAATTTAGTAAACAGGCCATCAGCACGATCCAAGAGTTGTTAGGATAGAAACACAATTATCTTGAGGTCATTAACATAATTTGCCAAACGCGTTGCTTGGTTTGATAGAGCCCACTCGTGCGTCGCTATCATTAATCATGTAAACTAGACCCTTATCCAGTCAATATGTTATTCCCGTGAGAGTCACCAGCTACGTTGCCCGGATAAATATACAGAATGATGAAAGTAGTTATACTCTAATATCTACCGTTGATGTGTTGGGTAATTCTCTTCCTTTGAACATATTGTCCTGTCATGCCTGTTGGTTTGGAAGTCTATGAGCGAATAGCACTCCTGTTCTTGACTGCGCGCGGTAGGCCGCTACATGCAGTGCAATGTACCAGCGGTTGACCTACATTTTCCCAGTGTCCCATAGCAGTCGTGTCACTTGCACAATCATTACGCACCAAAGACGCTCAGATATTCACGCTCGTTCGCAACTTGATATGTTCATTGCATAATTGCCCTACATTTGAGTGCCTTGGTGACATCTCGGAACGAGATTTATATTGAAGAAGCAGTGGACCGATTTCCAGCCACACCAGTCTTATGTGGAGTGCATTAACCGTGCTTGTATGACGTTTAATGGGCCAGCTGGTAAAACGACATGAAGTGGCCGTGAGAAATATCCATCGGTGGGCCAAACGAGGACAGTTTTTTCATGAAATTGTATCACTGGAATGGCTGGCTCGTTAACCGCTAATTTTACATCTGGGAAAAGCAGCTATTTTCACAAACGCGTGATACCTTATTCCTATAACATCGACAACTAATTATGCATGCATCCCTTTGAAGATTCTCTCAAGTTTCCCTGATCTAACAATCTGATGCCCGTCTGTAGGCTTATCACAGACGCGGGACCAGAAGTCTAAAGGCGAGTAGCTACATACCAAGAATTATTACACATTTGAAACATAATTTGAAACTGTTAAGCCTGAATACATGGGGCCGTACTCACGAAGATTGACTAAATGAATGTACCTATTAAGAAGTACCAACTTCATCATATTCACGAAGAGGCGGCTAAATACTTGTCTAATGTAGGAGAATACAGTCTTATACAGCGGGTTTTTTATTTCTACCAGATTTACGTATTTTTTCGTACAAAGTACCCTTCGTGAATACACCCCACCCCACCCACCCCACCACGAAACCTAACTTTCAAAGAAACTATAGAGGTAACTGTTGGATATAATGATACAAGTGTGATTGGTGGCTGTTGCTGTCATTGGCAGTCAATGGCAGATGCAGCTCCCAGCCAAATTAGTGCCAATATATACAGCATAATGTTTATTAAATTGTATGATATACAATTCCCACACATTCGTCATGATTCGTGGCATGTCTTTCGAGTTTCGTATATCAATTTGATTGTGATGTCGGCTAACTCATGACACGTTTGATTATTCGTCAGTTACTTTATTGCCTCTATTACGCCAAACAACCGGCACTTGAATCCGAAGATACAGCATATATATATATATACATATATACACCTGTGCAAAAGTTAAGCACCAGCAAAAACAATAGAACGTAGAAACATGATGGTACAACTAGGCTGCCATACTTTTTGTCCCCGCGTTAGCTGACATAATTCCAAGTACGAAATGCACATGCATGCATGACTTCACGCCGCTTGATGTCCGTGCGTGGCGGGAAACAGCACACGTGTTCAGTTATGTAAAAGTCCAGTTTGAGGTGTAGAACATTACATACAGATTTAGGCGACAAGATTAGGAATTTTGTGTTCATGACCGTGGTTTATTTGTACAGAGAGAATTAGCTCTTGATTGTGAACCGCTATGGCAAGACGAAGGTTAAGTGATCGTGTGAAATGGCAAATCATAGGCATGCATACCACTGGTATGTCATGCAGAGAGATTGGCAGACAGCTGAACATTAACCATACTGTAATCAGTCGTTTGATTGCAAAACATGGGCAAACTAACGAGGTGAAGGACAGGCCTAGATCTGGAAGACCGAAGAAGACTACTGCCCGTGATGATCGAGCCCTAGTACGCCTTGTTAGGAGATCTCCATTCACCAACTGCAGAGTGCTCAGCCAGCAATGTGAAACGCGCAATAGAGTGTCAATGTCTACCGTCAAAAGGAGACTGTATGCTGCTGGCATGAAAGCTAGGAGACCTGTCAGACGTCCTCTCCTCACTGCACACCACAAAGAGGAGCGTCTGAGGTGGTGCAACGAAAGAAGACACTGGAACATGAGATCCTGGAGACGGGTACACTGGTCCGATGAAAGTCGGTTCCTGCTTCATGCCACAGATGGTCGAACTCGTGTATGGAGGTCCAGACGCACGGCGTACGACCAACGTAACATCATGGAAGAAGTTCCATTTGGTGGATGTTCCGTTATGATATGGGGGTGCATCTCATTTGATTGTAAGCTGGATCTGTTGACTGTACCTGGAACACTAAATGGACAAAGATATCAAGATTCCATACTGGATAGAGTTGTGGTCCCTCATTTTGTAAATCATGCACCTGGAACCCACCCTATATTCATGGATGACAACGCCCGACCACATCGTGCTAGAGCTGTGCATGAATACCTCCGCCAGAATGCCATCGAAACCCTACCATGGCCAGCAAGGAGCCCTGACATGAACCCTATTGAGCATATCTGGGACATTCTGGGAAACATGGTGAGAAGGAGGGATCCTCCTGTGCAGAACCTACAGGAATTAACAGACGCACTCCATCTTGAATGGCAACGAATACCACAATGGCGTATCAGTCGGTTGGTGACCAGCATGAGACGTCGTGTCCAGGCCGTCATCCAGGCACAAGATGGATATACCCGGTATTAATAATGACAGTCTCAAACTCGTGCACAGATGTTAAACTTCGTTTTCAGACACCATTAATGACAATCTAGCCACGTGTGTCAACTGTAGGGCAATAGTTGTCAGTTGTGTCAACGTCACCACATTCAGGCCTCGTTTTCAAGTTCAAACAAAAACATACAGTGTTTCCCCACCATCATAATCAGCATTCCTCTAGTTGCATTATTACCTCTTGCACTAAGATGGATGGGTACATAAATGTTTATGCTATTGCTTTCTTCATAGCACATGAATATACCCTCGCATGTGCGTAAAAATAGGGTGGTGCTTAACTTTTGCACAGGTGTATATATATATATATATATATATATATATATATATATATATATATATATATATATATATATATATATATATATATATATATATATATATATATATATATATATATATATATATATATATATATATATATATATATATATATATATATATATATATATATATATATATATTTATATATATATATATATATATATATATATATATATATATATATATATATAAACTAAATACAATGTGATACATCTTTGAAAATCAATGCAGGGGAACACGATACAGATAATCTGGTAATAGCCGTTAGGTTGTCGGATTAATGATGACGCACTTGGATACACTAGGTGGATCGATCAACACAAATGCTTAGAGTGTGGTATTAGTTTAAGGCAGTGACCAGAGCTTTCAGTGAACACATCGCATCGACCTGTGCTGACGAAGAGCCACCAGCACCCCATTAACGCATGTTTATGAAGGTAAGATCAAATGGACATATCCACTTTTAACTATGCCCCGCGCAATCTCAATCTAAGCTCCACCCACACCACCTCCGTTGAGATCGATAGCTCCCTGAACGGCCTGACTATCAATTTCCACAATACTATACATGCAAGGTGTTGAATATTTTGAAGCTAATTTGACTGGGCGCTGTTGCTGCAACAACAGCGTCCAGTTAAATTAGTTTCAAAATATTCGACAGAATGTTTATTAAAATGTAAAGACATTTAATTCGTACAACGTGTCGGACTATTAAGTGTCAAAGACGGAATATGTCTAATTATTCATGACGTAATGATTATGACATCACCATACACGTTACCTAGTTAATTATGACGTCATATGATCGATGAATAAACTGGAAAGGTGAATTCCTGGATGGGCATGAGGATAGATCTAAATTTGTATATATTCCATATACTTGTCTGGGATAATAGGAATTCAATATTTCTGTCTATTAAACATTGCAGTCGAGTCTTTAAATTTAGCAAACAGGCCATCAGCACAATCCAAGGATTGATAGACACACACTTCACCATTCCAGAGTATCCATCTATCATCTGACGTCATACCACGTCATAATCAGCTAAGCGGCGTGTAGGATGACGGCATGTAGGATGACGTCAAGTACACGTTGTACGAATTGTATGTCTCTAACATTTAATAAACATAGGCAGCAACAGCACCCAGTGAAATTAGTTTCAAAATATTCAATAGCTTACCTGTATAGATTTCTGGAAATTGATAGTCAGAGAGTTCGGGGATCGATCGATCGCAACACGAGGGAGGTATGGGTGGGGTTTAGCTAGAGATGGGCGGGGCATAGCTAAACATGGAAAGGTCCATTTTCTAGAACGCATTAACACCATTTGTCAATCTCGTTGCTTGGTTTGATAGAGCCACACTGGTGCGTCACTACCATTAATCAGGTCTACGAACCCATTATCCAGTCAAGATGTTAGTCCTGTGAGAGTCATCTGTTACATTGCTCGGACAATATAGCGGATGATGAAGTTATACTCTAACATCTTAATTTGTCCGGTAGTTCATTTCCTTGTAGCGCATTATGCTGCCACGTATGTTGGCTTGGGTCATGTGTATGTACGTGGGAACACCAGCACTCGTGTTCTCGACTTACACGCAGTACATGCCGTGCAAAGTACAAGCAGTCGGCCTACATTTTCCCGCTGTTCCATGGCATTAGTGTCACTTACACAATTATTACGCGCCAAAGACGTTCAGATATTCACGCTGGTTTGCAACTTGTTATAGTCATTGCATAATTGCCTTACATTTGAGTGCTTTGCTGACATCTCGGAACGAGATTGATATTGAAGAAGCAATGGATTTGAGGCAGCCCAGACCGATTCCCAGCGACACCAGACATATATGAAGTGGTCTAAAACAGGACAACGGATTCCTGCTGAAAATAAACAATTTCTTTTCGAAGCAAAACCTTTGTTAGATATACTATTGCAATCCATTTCCACAAAGTAACGTACTATGAGCAGCAGCTAGTACGTTTCGTTTTCTCAAAATGTGCCATACCATTTGTGTATGGAGCTATAGGTTCATGCCTCGCAAGATCTCCTTCGTGAAGAGGTCGGGGAAAAAATCCCATCTGTAAAGAGTGTCTATTTGTGTAGTCATTTCCATAATAATAATATGATGAAGAAAATTGAATCTTAAAAGAGCATGAGTATTATCCTAATGATACCAGACCAACATATTTCATCTATATCGTGATGATATAAAGTTCATTCCATGAAGACTAATTCAAAGAAAATTAGTCATTGTTAATTCATCTTAAAATTTAAAATGGACGCATACAAATTAAGGAGAAGAGTTTCCTTACATTGCGTAGATGCTGATATAACGTGAACCGTTGTATTGTTCGAGTCGATTAAAAAAATGTCTGAATCAAGCTAGTGATATATGACATAAGATGATACCAACAGTAACATGATACAAATTGGTGTGTTTAGTTCCACTACAGAGATAGTCTGGGTCCAGACCTACTCACACGTTAATAATTATCGCTTAAAAATATCACCATCATTGAGGTGGTTGGCGCCCAACGCCGAAACATATACTGTCTCGAATGAGTTATATTAATGGAGGGATCCGATCAGTCACTCAATTACATGACGTCATAATCACATATGCCACATGTTAGCTATCATCATACATAAATGGCGTGGTCACAACACGGAAACCGAAAAGACAGTCACTAAAGAATGTCGTTGATGAATTTCAATTTGATAAACATTTTGGTGAATATTTTGAAATGCATTTGACGGGGAGTTGTAGCTGTTGTCACAAGCAGTCAAATTGGCATCAAAATATTCAACAGATTACCGGAATAGATGATACCTTAAAATATAGATCTTGGAATTTCAGGGTTCAAAGTTTCAATTCGATTCCAACACACGTAAATGTTGACGGGAATTAATTATAGAGGCGGGACATGTACCCATCATGACTATGAACCAATCCTTTTGAAAATGTAGATGATATCAAACTCATTCTTCTTTATCTAACGAACATTATGGTGCATAATTCGAAACGTATTTCACTAGGAGTTGTTGGCACAGCTACCTATAACAACAACTGCAGCTCTCGGTTTCAAGATATTCAACAGCTTACCTGTATTATTGTCTTGCCAGCCCCGTGCGTGTTATTACAAGAGTTCACTAACCTGGGTAATACCTATTTGATATAACACTGAATTGTGTATTATGCCTGATGTGTATCTATGAATAAATTACAAAATGTAATTCTTATTTTGCTCTCACTTAATCTGTAATATGTATGATTGCTGTATTCTGCGGCTGTAATAGTGGTAGTAGTAGTAGTAGTAGTAGTAGTAGTAGTAGTAGTAGTAGTAGTAGTAGTAGTAGTAGTAGTAGTAGCATTCGTAGTAGTAGTACTAGTAGTATTCGTAGTAGTAGTAGTAGTAGTAGTAGTAGTAGTAGTAGTAGTATTCGTATTCGTATTAGTAGTAGTAGTAGTAGTAGTAGTAGTAGTAGTAGTAGTAGTAGTAGTAGTAGTAGTAGTAGTAGTAGTAATAATAGTAGTAATAGTAGTAGTCGTGGTAGGAGTAGTAGTGGTAGTAGTAGTAGTAGTAGCAATAGTAGTCGTAGTAGTAGTAGTAGTAGTAGTAGTAGTAGTAGTAGTAGTAGTAGTAGTAGTAGTAGTAGTAGTAGTAGTAGTAGTAGTAGTAGTAGTAGTAGTAGTAGTAGTAGTAGTAGTAGTAGTAGTAGTAGTAGTAGTAGTAGTAGTAGTAGTAGTAGTAGTAGTAGTCGTCGTCGAAGTGAACGCACGCGTTTATTTAGCTCTGCAATTGCTGCCCGAATTTGCTAGTTTCTAGCGCGATTTTGTAGATAAATTTTATACATATATTTCGTATTAGTATTTCCTTTCAAACCTTATGTTTAATTTGTAAATTCTTGTCTTGGTTGGAGCGCATTTTGTGTCTCCATTTTCTAAAGGCATTCCTCTTAGCTGGCGGTTTCCGCCATTTATTAGGGCTCCTCTTACTGTGGTCAATGCAATACATTTCTCCCCGCGCCAGTCTGCTATTTCTATAGTTCGTAGGCTAGCGCATTATATTTGGCAAGATCGCTTGAGTGAGTGGATTTAATTCCTTTGTCATTTGTAAGCACAAGCCTAGTTCTTTAACTATATAAATCCTTAAAGTCAGTTGGCTGTCCCCGGTCAACTCGAACAGACTAACAAATATATGACTGTACTATCTATTCATATTTTTGTTAGTATGCTTTAATCGACTAGGTGTTAGTGAACCACTTAGAAAGTGGTTCAAACTAACAAATATACGACTGTACTCTCTATTCGTATATTTGTTGGTAGACGTCAGGGTTTCAAAAGGGGACACTATTTATTTAGTGTTTAGCTCTTTCCCTGACGTCCTGGTGTTATATAAGTATATATTTATTATATATTGTAGGAGTATGGGGTTCCTCCTTTGATAAACCACCATGGCAGCCTATAAGCGTACCCTAAGCCTTAAAATAACAACTAAGGGGTGGGGTGTCACGGCTATCGACGTGTATCATGGATTAAAAGACTTCGTTGGCGCGGGACCTGCTACTTTGCAGGGGCTTATAAATGTTACTAAAACTGTATGGAATGTAACAGTGTCAAATGAGGGGGTCAAGGAAAAGCTTCTGGAAGATGTTCTTATTGTAAAAGGTGAAGTTTGTAACGTAGAGGAAATCGAGTCAGATAGGTTGCTAGTGAAGATGAAAGTTCAACTAGAAATTCCAGATGACAGAATCATGAGTGAACTCAAGAAGTATGGCAAAGTGCAAAAGATTGAACGGGAAACGTATCCCTTTGACAGAACGTTAGAAAACGGTGTAAGACGTATTTGGTTTGATAAAGTGGATAGCCCTTTACCAAGCAGATTGACGCTTGATGGCAGCTTTGTCCTGCCCTTATGGTATAGAGGGCAAATTAAAGAATGTCGGATCTGCCTAAGTACTGACCATTTGGCAACAGAATGTCCCAATCGAAACACATGTTTGCCCTGTGGTTCAGTTGACCATTTTAAATGACGCTGTCCAAAAAATCAAAACAAGCCCTCGGTATCAGGAGATAATCGCCCATTAAAGGATGCAACTGAGTCAAATGCTTCTGAAGCAACCGCTACGGAAGCTGTTGTTTTGGTTCATGCCACTGTAAATGACACAAACAAATCATCAAATCCTGTTAAAGTAACTACAGTTGATGAAATTCATGTATTAGAGGAGGGTATAACCTTAAGTCAAGAAAATACTCAAAATGCAGTGGAGCCAAACGTTGCTGTAAAAGACACGCAGGAAAATGATGATCTTACAGAAGAGCCAGTTTACAATTCCTTAGAAGATCAATTAAAATTAGGACAGGATAAGTTTAGAACTCAGAAGACAGAAAGTTCAGTCGATTTTCCGCTAAGCACACTTGATTTAAGTCAGCTTGAAGATATAGTAAATGATGCTCCTGCCAAATGTTACTTAAGTAGCAATAAGCGTCATAAAGAAGACAATAGCTCAGAATCTGAGATTGAAGTAAATGATATGGATGATGATACAATGTCAGTTGCAGAATCAGATGTGTCCATTCAAACACAGAGTTCACAGATGAAAGATGAAATGGTAATGTACCGATCAGAAGGGGGTGAAGTGTTAGTGCCATATGTAACGGCGAGAGGCGTGAAATATCGTCTACTGCGCCATGATTCTGATATTTCCAAATATGAATATTTGTCTGTGGTAGAACTAGGAAATATTGAATTCGCAGGAAAATCAGGTAAATGGTCTAAGAAACGAGCTAAAAAACCCAAATCTAATTAATCTAATGATGGCGGTTGTAAACATCATTTTACAAATTATGATTATCTGCACCATCAATTGCAGAGGATTAAATACCGAATTCAAGCAGCGCCACTTGCTTGAGAATTAGCAAATGAGAGAGTTGATATTGCTTTTCTACAAGAGACCAAAATTCAAAAAGCTGAAGTGTATGAATCTCTCAAAGATATTTCAAAAGGGCAGATATTTTTCTTTATCACAAGCTAATAGTGCGGGAGTGGCCATTCTTATCCTGCCCCGCTGTCTCAACTATGTTGACGTTATATCGTCGTCATCAGATCCAAATGGACGATGGATTTGTGTATCAATTGATGTACTAAACACAAGTTTAAATTTGATGTGCCTTTATGCACCTACCTCTCATCAATTGCGCCGTGAATTTCTAAATGATGTTTCCACAATAATTCAAGACAGAACGCCTGAAAACCTAATTATGGGCGGTGATTTTAATTGCATATTAGACGAGGCTAAAGACAGAAACTCTATGTCTAATTTTAATGACACATCGCATAATATTTTGAAACACATTTGTGAGAATAAAAGCTTGTTAGCCACTTATCGGATTGAAAATCCAGAAGGCCAGGAATTTACTTGGTTTTCAAGCGATGGAAGGTTAGCTTCAAGGTTAGACAGGATCTATGTAGAACGTTCATTGAAAGGTTACATGTGTAAAACTAACATAAAACCAGTAACTTTCTCTGATCACAATATGTTTTCCAGCACATTAGACAATGCTGACTGGGTCAAACGAGGAGATGGATTTTGGAAACTTAATGTAGCATTGCTACGAGATAGTTGCTACCGCAAATGTGTGGACAGTTGTTGGAGGCATTGCGATGAAAGAAGAGGTTCGTATGAATGTATAACAGACTGGTGGGAAGATGCTAAATCAGACCTGAAATTATTTCAAGGCAGTATTCCATTAGGAAAGCACGTGAAATACGAAAGCGTGAAAAGGCGCTTCAGAGGTCGTCGTTCGTGTAAAATTAATAAGAAAATTAATGATGGGGAATATAATTATTACGAACTATTAGTTAAACTAAAAGGTAGACTAAATGAAATAGAGTAATATCAGTTTGATGGCGCCAAAATAAGGTCAAGAGCACAAATGCACACCGAGGGCGAAAAGCCTACACGTTACTTTTGTAACTTGGAAAAAGCAAGAGGTATAGAGAAATTAATGCGCTCACTGAAGACTAATGATGGAGTATCAGTGTGCTCAAATGCAGAAATGATTGAAACAGTATCCGAATTTTACAAATCATTGTATAAATCTGAGGGAAGCGAGGAAACTGCAACTAGAGATGTTTTAGCTAATATAACGAAAAGACTTCCAGATTCATGTCGCGAAAGCTGTGACCAATCAATAACAATTGATGATTTGACAAAATCCCTCAAAGGTATGAAGTTAGAAAGGTCTCCTGGATGTGACGGACTTCCAGTTTAATTTTATCAAACATTCTGGCACATATTTGGGCCAGTATTAGAAGAAATAGCAACCAGCATTTTTAAGCAAGGGCATCTCCCGGCATCGATGGCCCAAGCATATGTTCGGCTTATATACAAGAGGGGTGACAGAAATAAAACACAGAATTATAGACCAATCTCTACTCTGTGTAGATTATAAGATTATTATTCGGGCACTAACATTATAACTTGGCGCAGTCCTAGGCGAAGTCATTCATGATGATCAAACCTGCTCTGTACCAGGAAGATCAATATTAAACAACACTTTGCTTATACGTGACCTTATTCAATTAGTTGAAAAGGATTGTATCCCAGCAGCAATAATAGCACTTGATAACGAGAAGGCGTTTGACAGACTCGAATGGGATTTCTTGTTTAAGTCTTTAGACCATATTGGCTTTGGTTCAAGATTTATTAAATGGGTCAATATTTTATATACTGATATAACAAGTTGCTATTTAGTTAACAATCAGCTATCCAAACCTGTAGTGTTGGAACGAGGTGTCAGACAGGGTTGCTCACTGTTCCCGCTTCTATTCGTCATAGCTATGGAATCGTTGGGGGCCACATTGAGGCAAAGCAATGACTTTCAAGGAATATGTATACGTGGCGTAGAAAGGCCACTAAAGGTTTCTCAATATGCAGATGATACGACTGTGTTTGTGGGTAAAAATACGGATTTTAGAATTTTAAATGGCGTATTAACAGATTTTCAAAAGGCATCAGGAGTTAAAGTCAATAAAGATAAATCTAAGGGATTGTTTTTGGGCGATTGGAAGGGCAGAACTGATAATGTGATGGATATTAACTGCTCAAATGATGTCATAAAAGTTTTGGGTATTTACTTTAGTAGAGAACAAAATGTATTACTAAACTGGGAAGAAAGGATATCCAAGCTAAAGTGTGCATTACTAAATTGGTAACGACGTCGCCTAACTGTCTTTGGCAGGACATTTGTCCTTAATAATTTAATTTTATCTGGACTGTGGTATACCGCTTCTGTAGTTCATATGCCCAAATCAGTAGAGTCAAAGATCAACACGTTACTTTTGTCCTTCTTATGGGAGGACAAAGCCCATTTAGTATCACAGTCAATCCTCACCAATGGAAAGCATGCCGGAGGCCTGGATTTGGTTAATGTTTCAGCAAAGTGTGCTTCTTTAAAATTGAAATTCTTGAATAAGTTACTTACTTCAAACTCATCTTGGTCAAGTGTTTCAAGGGCACTTCTCCAAAGGTACGTTGACCCATTTCCAGTAGAATGTTTATTTATGTGCAATAAATTGCCACCTAATCATCAACAGATTCCAAATGTATATAAAGAACAGCTCGAAGCCTTATTTACACGATCAATGCCACAACCCAATTGTTGGGAATATGCCTTAAAGCAACGTCTTTGGGGCAACGAGTTGATTCGTGATAATGATGATGTATTATATTTGCCCTCTATGGCCAAAAATGGCATTCAATATTTACGTGACTTGGTAAATCCGAAATCTCGTAAATGGATAGCGATGCAAGATGTAGCCAGACTAACATCAATGAGACATATTGATGCTCAGCGCTTATTTGTTAGAATAAAGAATGCAATACCTGCTGTATGGTTCAAATTGCCGAAAGCACGTGGCAACATTGATATGTTGCAACCAACATTAGTATTTATGTCAGAACATATAAAATACAACATGGCATCTAGAGACTGGTATAGAATTCTAATGCAAAGCCGGAGACAGACTCCTATTGTGGTTAGGCATTGGAACAATTTAGGATGCACGCCAAAGAACTGGAAAAATGCCTGGAAAGCAATACATCTACCTTGTCTACCAGGAAATGCACGGGACCTGGCATGGCGATTACTCCATCGAAGGCTATGGGTCGGTCATCTTACTTATATGTGTAAAATATCAAGTACCGACCGTGGGTATATATCAATATGCTCCTTGCTAAATTTGGAACCAAATATGTGAATTTAGTGGCTGAAACAATTTTGTACAAAGATTGCTCAACTATCGGACGAATCATTAATAGCAAGGAGAAAGAATTGTTAAAAACCCTGTTATCTGTAGGAGTGTGGGCCATCTGGAAGCATCGGTGTTCAGAGGCCAGAGATAAAACCGGCAACTACCATCAGAGAGCCATACAAGCTATATTTCGATCATTGTTGATAAACTGCATTCATTGTGAATTTTACAGGCTAGTAGAACATGGGAGAGAAAGTAGATTTAAAGACGTATGGTGCAAAACTGGCCGAGTATCAATTGAATACTGATATCTAAAAATATCAGAAGCGGAACTTGTATAAGCTAGCACACTCGCTGCTTACTGTATATTGATAAATGCTATTTTAATTTAATTTAATTGCCTTTATTTTAAAATTGTAATGCCTTAGGAGACTCTAATCTTGACGAATATCCTAACCTTGGGATCAGAATATTTAAATATCAATTGAGCATTATGTCAATATTCTGGAGGTGATCCGATTTTCAAGTTAACAGAGTGTGATATCTTACAATTAGCTTCCTGTTGTAAATATTTACTGTAGGTGTATTTGTTCCAGGGTAATTTGCAAACACTTACAATGAGGTAAATTTAGAATGTGAACCCAGAGCGCCATCTAAGAAGTCAAAGTTTGTATACGTTTGCTTTGTGCATTATATTATATAAAGGCTACTACGTCCGTTGGGTATTTAATAATCGGCTAACTGGCGTCAATGAGTGACTTTTTGTTACTTATTGACGAGTCACCTCGCCACTTGTTGGCGAGCTGCACTCGCCATTTGGCCCTACTACTATATGGTATGTTGCGTTAAACTACATATGATCTACTTAGCCTGCCGGTCATGAATCGGCTCAATGGCATCAATGATTAGCAGTAGCTTACTGCTAATTATTGATGAGTGGCTTTACCACGTGTTGGTTAGCTATGCTCGCCATTTGGGCCTACTACTACACGGTGTGCAAATAGCAATGTCTTTGTTGAATTATGTTATGTTATCAGCACTTTATTAATTATGTTTTCTATGTAGTTATGCCACGGTTGTGGTATATGATAATAGAGTATTTTAGCTTGCACTGTTTTGACATGTTAGGTTTGTATTGTTATTCTATTAATAAAGCCTGCTATTTCAACCGATTTTTTATGGGGGTTTGCAAGCCTTTTTAAAGGAGTTCCTCCGGGAAGTGTATCCGACTGCGTCAGCGTCGGATTTTCAAAAAAAAAGAAAAAAAAGTAGTAGTAGTAGTAGTAGTAGTAGTAGTAGTAGTAGTTGTAGTAGTAATAGTATACGTAGTAGTATACGTAGTAGTATACGTAGTAGTAGTAGTAGTAGTAGTAGTAGTAGTAGTATACGTAGTAGTAGTAGTAGTAGTAGTAGTAGTAGTAGTAGTAGTAGTAGTGGTAGTAGTAGTAGTAGTAGTAGTAGTGGCGGTGGTGGTGGTGGCGGCGGCGGCGGCGGCGGCGGCGGCGGCGGCGGCGGCGGCGGTAGTAGTAGTAGTAGTAGTAGCAGTAGTAGTAGTAGTAGTTGAGATGCTGTGTAAATTTGTGAGTTAATGGCTAAGTTTGGTCAAGAATATTGAATATATGCTTATTGAATGCCCATCAGAGAATACTATTTTTTAAATATTTACTACTGGAATGACTGGCTCGGTTATCGAGCCAGTCATTCCAGCAGTACAATTTCTAACATAGTCTTCTCTCAGATTGCAAATGCACAGTCCTCAATACCACTGCCGATACCGATTTTCGCCGGATTCTAATTAATATCTGCATATTGTGATATAATTTCACAATGACCAACCTGATCTGTCAAAGCATATCCTAATTCCATGACGACCAATGCTGAATGGCAGTTACGGCACGATTACTTAGCTGCTATGGAAGCCATTATGGTGGATACGTCTAACTTAACTTACAGAGTATCTACACTTCAGATCAAACTAAAGCGTGACCATGCACACATTATATGTCGGTATCTTAAGCTGTAGTCATGGAGGACATGAAGAATGGCACGAAATCGTCCACTAGAACGCTGAAAATAGCCGACGACTGCCCATTTGTGTGGAAATACCGGCATGACGTTTTTTAATGAAGTCGGTGAAAGGAAGACTGCTGCTATATTCAGTCGACACCTTGCACGCGTGTTGAAATCGATCTGGAACTGTGAAACGGAATCCACAGAATCTAAATGTCGTTGAGTGTTTTGAAACAAATTAGTTTCAAAATATCTAACAGTATGTTTACTATTAAATTGTCTGTACAACACATACATACACATTCATACACTTCCACGGTGCGCCATTGTCACGACCATTTTAATTGCGACGTCAGATAACAAGTGATAAAAAATTGCAGATTTCGACAACCTGGGTGTAGTTTTGTTTTAGCAAGAGAAAACAATAATTTTGGCAATTTTTCTTTAGGAACTTGTACAGATAGCTTATTTCGAAGGATATAATACAAATATAACGATAGCGGTTGATCCTGAATATCAGAGAGAATAATTTATATTCCAACGGTATGTATGACAACACTGGCACTACATATTGCATATGGTCATGATATTTAGATAACACAGCTCTTCAAAAACACAGACTGCTTCTGCTGCCTGTCTGCTACTCATACATGTTAACTCTGTTTAACACTTCCACAATCCATTCGGCCGAAAACATCTTCCGCAGACGTCTTAAGAAATGTCCATTTGCAGAACAAGAAACAACTATTTTTGTAAATTTACCACTAGAATGACGTCATTCGAGTTGTAAACTTTCAAAAAAAAAGTCTTGTTCTGTTCTGTAAATTGAAATTTTCTATTAGAAAATTAAAAATTATCTTGAATAAATTTAAGGAGTAAAGGGTTAAACGGCTCCGCCTTCCCACGCGGCTGTCCGATCAAGATACGGATTATATCGTCAAAACAAAACACTCACAGCGAGTTATGCCAATTTCTCTTCCAACTGAATCAATAAAACTAAGTGCAGAATGTAATTATGATATAATGTAGCTATGCCAGTCTAATGAACACGTAACTAGAGTACATTTCAATCAATCACGGCCGAGTTCTATGATAAGCGTTATTAATAGCATGGGCCAATTTTCATGGCCATTCGTTGCCAGTCTAAGAGTAGCTTAGTTCATGATTATAAGTTACATCAGGAAGAATCAGCTAAAGCAATGATGCCCTAGTTTTCGCCTGCCATCATTACTCGTTGGTGGAGAAAATATCCATACATGTTTTGAAAAGTAACTTAGGCTGTCTGTAGTAGAAATGTAATTTACGTTGCGAGATATATTGGACTGTGAATAAATACTAATGGGTCTACATCCTTTGGGCTGGTAGGACAACTGGTAGGACATCTCCCCGTCATTAATCAATGGTTTGGTATATGAACACTGTACACATCAGTACAAAATACATCCAATTGCATTAGTTACAAAATATCCAACAAATTAGACATGGGTCTATGGTTGGTGATTGAGATCACACGCTATCAAGAATATGATTGTGTGTTCAATTCACAAGAGCACATCGTGTAGATTTTTTTCTCGAATATCTATTGAAACCTTATTGTCTTAAACCATATCTCTAACGAATTTGTTCGCCCTTACCATGTGTTAATTTCTGACCATATATCACTATCTAAAATAAACACAGCGAATGGCACTGCGTGAAAAGCTAAGTTCTCGAAAAATCGTCTTTTACTTGACTCTCGGATGAATACTCAAAATATAGGTAAATCGTCAGGCTGTTCGATAAGCGGAATCATTCACCAATTCATTGTCCATGAAAATGACCCAAATTAATACGTGAAATGGATTTTAGTTGACCGCTCTCTTAACCTGGACATCGTCATCTTGATGTTCAGCAGTGAAGGCAATCGTGTCTTCTGATTGAGCAGAAGAATAGTTCAACATAATAAATTCAAATTGTCAGTAAGAATCTTACAACAAAAATCTGATTGGTTAAAATTATAAGGGTGTCATGGAATATTACTCAAGCGAAGCATTTCACAGCTGTAAAATATGTGGAACTGAAACCTAATCTCCATAATATAATCAGAAGTCCGTGTTGAGCTTAAAGCCAAGTCAGAAACGTGGTGTCTTGGTGATCTAATGTAATATTGTCAGTTGTCTTTGGAGACAATATGGCTAACTTGGTTTCTAAATCATTCCACACAACCTACCATCAAGCCACTGCTTGCGACACCCTATGTTGAATGTATATTAGCTTGTATAGATGCGTGTGTCGGATGACTGTGTATATGCTGTACTAATCCTAAGAGAAACAGTTTAATGCTTGCATACTAGCCAGGCGTATTGCGTGAGTGGTGTTTGGTGAACAGAACAAGTACATGCTGGGAAGCCCGAGTGTATATCAGTTGGTAATGTATGGAATTGACTGTCACCTGTCACCTATCTGGTCAGTTGCTTATGAAGTTGTCAGTGAGAGAGGAGTCGTGGTGTTGCAAAGTACGGACCGTATATAGAAGACTGTGGCTGTTGTCTGGTACATAATGTTGCATGTATATTTTATTATCTTGATCTTAGTCTTGATATGATACATTGACAGAAATCAATTGTGGCATAACGTCAACAGGTTTGAGAGACGGCCCTGTCTATGGATGTGTACCTTGGAGTCTAGATCGGAAGTTATCCACCGACGATACACAGACAACTTATTCCTCCAGCTGGTTCCAATCTATTGTAAGCTGCACAAAGAATGAATGTCTATACATACCCGTTTTATTATCATATGTTTTGACGTACCTGCTGTTCTTTCGTGCAAAGTAATTAATCTACTGTGTTTTAGTTTCAAGGTTTTCGATGTTTGTGGGTTTAATCAATTTTTCCCATGGATCAGTGTAAGATACTCATATTCCGGAAGAGCACGCACTAACACTTCAACCACCTTGAAAACTTGTGTGAGTTGTATTTCCTTTCTGCGTGTTTGTAGAGTCCGAATATAGATATCGGTCACCATTCTGCTAATGTATCCCGGATAATTGTTGCAGAAGAAGCTGACTGCACATATTTGCATGCGATCTAAGTTACTGATGTCTGAGTTTAGGTATACGTCCCACACTACAGAGGCAATTTCAATGCCTGAGCTAACTAGCGAATAATAAACGGGTTTCTGGCATGCCGGGGTGGTGGTGGACGAATTCCGGATTACGACGAAAGAAACCGAGTGTTGAGCTGGCGTGTATGTGCACCAATGTTGACACGATGCATTTCAAGTTCTCATAAAAAGTGATGCCTAAGGGGTGACTGTTGTTAACCTGGTCTAATGTATGATTATCCAGCGAGTGTAGCTGGGTTGATTGATTCAGAATCTGACATTTCTTCGCATTGACCCTTCATCTCCTACATCTCACCCCACTTCTCGAGTCGGTCACAGTATTGCTGGAGGGTGATATGGTCTCAAGGTGACCGAATTTCTCTGTTTAAAAGGCAACCATCAGCAAACATTCGCACCTGTCATCGGACAAAGTCAGGTAGACAGTTTATATGGCACATGAATAACATTGGCCCTAATACAGTTCCCTGTGACACTTTGAATTCAACCAGTTTCTCCCTGGATAGTTTGCCATCAATGGCAATGCGCATGCTACGATTGATTAAGAATGATTGGAGCCATAAGTGGATATTGCCCGTTATATCATAGCATTTAATTTGTTCAAGGAGTTTGTTAAGTGGTATCAGTATCAAACAGTTTAGAAATATCCAATACTGCAACATCTGTTTGTATTTTCTAATCATACGATTTAACATTAAATGTTACAAACGATTTACATCTGTGAGAATTAAATTAACCTCGAGGTGATTTAGCAAACAGGAAAATGGGTGGGGATTATGCCACCACGCCCGTGTGAGTGTTTGTGCTGTTGCTGACTATGGCAGCAACAGCGCCCAGTCAAATTAGTTGCAAATTATTGAACAAGATATTTATTAAATAGTAAAGAAATACAATTCGTACAACAGCGCATAGTCCGTCTTCAACGATGCGTTCGTGACATACTTATCTATGTCATTAATGACGTCATTGATTGTGATGTCATTCTACACCTCATGTAGTTGATTATGAAGTCAAATAATTGGTTGGATACAGTTGAAAGGTGAATTATTCCAAATACCGTATTCATAAAACATAAAAACTGCTTGTGCATGCATCCTTTGAGGATTGTCTCAAGTTTCTCTGATTTAACAAATGTATTTCACTCTGTGGACGTATTACGCGTGAGGGACTAGAACTCTAATTATAAGGCAATTAGAAAAATACAAATAATTCTTACAAATCTTCTGACAGAATTGGAAACCTGAATTCCGAGAAACTAACAGGCAAGGAACTATACAGGTAAACGGTTGATTTTTATGAAACAAGTTTGGCAGGTGTCTTGGCATCTACAGCTCCCAGCTTAATTAGTTTCAAATTATTCAAGATAATGTTTATTAAATTGTAATTTCTTTAAAGACATACAATTGGCACATACTCGTGACAAAGCTTTAACATATCTTATCTACATGTGCGGCTCGGCGCCATGAGTCCTGTAACGCATATATCTAAGCTGAACAATTTTTGGGTCCGCATAGCGATAGATCTGATATCATATTTGTTCCATATACTTGAGTGACGCAATACGAATATCAAACATTCGTTCGTATTAAACATATTAATTGGGCATCTAAATTGACCAAAAATGCCATCAGCACGATCCAAGAAGTGTTGGGATAAACACGCAATTATCTCGAACGCATTGGCATCGTTTGACAATCTCATTGTTTGGTTTGATAGAGCCCACTGGCGCGTCCAAACTCACTACTATTAATCAGGTAAATTAGCCCCTTATCCAGTCCAAGATGTTAGTCCTGTGAGACCAATCAGCTACGTTCCATAGACAATGTTGTGAATGATGAAAGAAGTTATACTCTAATATCTAATTTGTTGGGTAGTTCACTTCCTTGTAACGTGTTGTGCTTTCACGCGTGTTGGTTTGGACCACTTGTAGGTCTGAGCGGGAAGAGCACTCCTGTTTTCGACTACACGCGGTACATGCCGTACACTGTACAAGCAATCGGCCTACATTTTCCCGCTGTCCCATGGTATTAGTGTCACTTACACAATCATTATGCGCCAAAGACGTTCCGCTATTCACGCTCGTTTGCAACTTGATATAGTCATTGCATAATTGCTCTACATTTGAGTGCCTTGCTGACATCTCGGACCGAGATTGAAAATGACGAAATAATGGATTTGAGGCAGACTAGACTTGCCCTGTAGGTGGGGCTTAGAATACACCTTCCGTATCCTATGCGTGTCGTAAGAGGCGACTAAAGGAGGTAAGGGTGAGGTAGCCCTGACAGAAACCTCAAGTGCTGAAGACGGAGGTTCCAGGCCGCACGGCGCACTCTAATAAACCATGGATCCACGCACTTAGCGCATTTGATCATGTCGATAGTCACTTACAGGACCGGCGGTATGATCAGCGAACGAAAAGAAGAAGAACGCAGACTAGACCGGTTCCCGGTCTCCGCAGTCATATATGGAGGAGTTTAACCCAGCTTGTAGAAACGTTACCCTTAAATAGTCAAGCTGGTAAAACCGATATGAAGTGGCCTTGAGAAATACCCATTGGCGGGTCAAGGGATGGCAGCTTTTTTTAAATTGATAGCTGGAGTGACTGGCTCCGATAATTCCCAAAAGCTAGTTTTCTTTTGTCAGTCATATATGGAGTGGTATACAAGAGAACAACAGATACATGCTGAAAATAAACCATTTTCACAAGGAAAAGCATTGTTAGATTCACTATTTCAATCTCTTCCCCTAAATTAAAAGTAACGTACTATTAGCACTCGAAGCCATGCACAAGTTATCGATTCAGAGCTATAGTGTATTTCCAGTGGGGTATTGGTTAATATCGACAAACATCTGTGTTATTTGCGTGTTGATGCATTATGACAGAGGAGCAAGATATCGAAATGAGGTCAAAGTAGATCACACACTTTTAATTATTTATAAATACTCATCGCCATCACTGCGCTGATTGACCCACAAAGCCGACACATATCCAATCTCAAATTAGTTATAATGAGAGATCCGATCAGTTACTCAAGTACATGACGTCATAATAAGATGTGACACATGTTAGTTAACGTCACAATCAAAATGAGGTGGCCATATCACGAACATCGAAAAGTCTGTCTCTACTATGTACGAATTCGTTTCCAAATATTTAACAGGTTACCATAAATAGATACCACCTTGGAATTTGGATTCTGTGAATTCAGGTTGCAATTCTACAAATCCATTCCAATACGAGTCGAATGAACCTTCCAGATTTAGCTATGCCCCGCCCATCTCTATCTAAGCTCCACCTACACCTAGCTCGCGTTGGGTTCGATCGATCTCTGAAGTCCCTGACTATCAATTTCTAGAAAACTATGCAGGTAAGCTGTTGAATATTTTGAAACTAATCTCACTTGATGCTGTTGCTGCCTATGGCCAGTCATATTAGTTTCAAAATATTCAACATAATGTTTCTTAAATAGGAAAAACATACAATTCGTACAACGTGCAGGCCTATTAATCCACCTTAAAGACGGACTTAATCGAATCATTCATGACGTCATCATTATGATGTCAGCACACACGTCACGTATTCAATTATGACGTCAAATGATCGAGTGAGGAAATGGATTCATGAATTCAGCGGATTTTAACTCGAAATGGGCGGGCCATGTGTAGCAATGGTCGGGGCATAGCTAGAACTGGATCATTTCACGACCACGAGTCAGTTTGTTTAACGTAACTGATATTTACCACATTCCTCTTGATGTAAGGACAATTATGTTGCATAATTCGACACCTATTTGACTGGGAGTTGGTGGCACAGCTTGCTATGTCAAAAACATCTAGTTTCAAGATATTCAACAGTTTACCTGCATTGCTGTCTTGCAATTAAAACATTGTGGTATTTTTTAAGTTAATGACTTAAAGTCACGAATATTAAATATGTATTTATTGAATGTCCATGTGCATGTCCCGCGAATACTAATTTTGTAAATTTGCTAATGGAATAAGGGTTATCGAGCCAGAAATTCCTGGAGTAAAGTTTCAAAAATATTCTTCTCCTGGGATAAACATGGGCATTCATCAAGGCCACTGCCAATACCGGTTTTGCCCGGCTTCGCCATGAAAAGGTTAAATCCGATTATTATCTGTCCACTGAGACATACTTTCACAATAACCATCCTGATATACTAAGTCAAATATTATAAGTATATGACTACCAATGCTGAATGGCAGTTACGGCACGATTACTTAGCCGCTAAGGAAACCATTATGATGCATAAGTCTAACCTAACTTGCCGGCGTATCTATACTTCAGAGCAAACGTAAAGCGTGACCACGCACACTTATATGCTGTTTCGTAGGCTGTAGTCATGGATACGAACGCCCAGAAGGCTTATTCGAAATTTCAAAACTCTACTTCGAAATTCAAAATTCGACTTCGAAATTCAAATCCCTAAATCAACCAATTATAAACAGTCTAATATATTAAAAATTGCTACTCCTACATATACACCCATCCCGTACCTATGACCATAAACCATAACCACCAATACACCAATAGCTATTTAAAATGGTACTAAACCCACGCACTCATAGGATGCCACTATAACTGTCACTACCCCCATTAATGTACCCATTGATCTTACTCATACACCCAAATCCAACTTTACCATATTACGCCATATCGATCTGTACCCCGCACAGACATTGCTAGCCAATGTTATCTGAATACATATTAAACCAAAACCCATATTTATCCATATCAATACGCCCCTAGCCCCACCCCTATCCATACCCCATGCCACACCATACCATACAAGCCGCCCTATCAATATCGACACGATTACACTACTAGCCATTCTGTCATTAGGCCATACTAATATAGCCTGCTAGCCTAGCCTACTAGCAACGCCTACTAGCATGGCCTATTAGCATAGCTTAACCTACTGGACTATCGTAATATAGTCTACCCACATAGCCTACTAACCTAGGCTGCCTAGCCTACTGGCTTGCTTGCAATACTGGCCTGTCATGCCCTACTAGGCTGAGTAAGGTACAGGTCTAACATTCTAGACAATTGGCTAAACACTGTCGCCTGGTCTGGCCTACTGGCCTAGCCTACTAACCTAGGATACTAGTCTAGCCCACTAGGCTAATCCACTGGCCTACTAGTCCAATATATTAGCCTACTGGTCTAGTCCATTAATATATTCTACTAACTTATCCTACTGGCCAATTCTATATACCTAGCGGTCTGGCCTGCTACTTCATAGCCTACTGTATTAGCATATTGGCCTCACATACTAGCATAGCCTCATTGCCTTGTCTAATACGCTAGTGGCCTCTCATACTAGATTATTGACCTAGGCTACTAGCCTAGCCTAGCATAATAGGTTGCTTACTAGCCTAGCCTACCAGCCAGATAACCTTCTAACATGCTAGCATTTTGGATAGCCTTCAATACCTAACCTTGTTTAGGCTATTAGCCTAGATTACAAGCTTACTGGTCCTACCTACTAACCCACTAGCCGTGCCATCTACTGGCATATTCTACTAGCATGCTATCGCCTAGCCTTAGGGCATATCGCGTTGATCTAACGTACTCGCATCTCCTACTCACCTGGCCCGGCCTACTGGCCTACATAACTTAGTGGTCTAGGATACACAATACTCTCCTAGCATAGCAGTTTGGTCTGGTCTACTGGCTTATTATACTAATAGACTAGCCTACTGGCCTAGTATACTAGCTTCGTCTGAGCTACTGGTCTAGCATATCAGCTTGGCCGTGCCTACTGGCTTAGCGTACTACCCTAGTCTATCATACTATCCTGTTTTATCCTACTAGCTTCCTGATCTAGCATAGTAGCTTGGCCTAGCCTACCATCCATTCAGCCCACCCTGCACCATACCACACCACCTAACACCACCCACCCACTGTCTGGCCCTGCCATATCCTTCCACGTACTATGTGTAGGTATGCTCGGAGTATGTGAGTAGACAGGTATTACGGTGACTATATGGAATAGGAATAGGTGCCTCAGTATGTGTGTGACGATAGTACTATGTGCGGCTGAATGGAAATATGCGTGGATGGATGGATAGGTACGTTACTAGGATGTGCATTCACGCGTGCGTGCGCATGCGAGTGCGTGTGTACGCGCGTGCGTGTGTGTGTGCCTGTGTGCGTATGTGTGTGCAGGTGTGTATCCGTGCGTACGTACATGTGCATGTGTGTGTGTGGCCGTGCGTGCGTGCGTATGTGTGCTTCTGTGCGCGTGTGTGCCCATGTGTACATGCGTACGTACGTGCATGTGCGTGTGTGCGAGTTAGAGTACCGGGGGTTAGTAGCTTTTTGGGGTGGGTAGGGTGGCGGCTATAAGTATTTGTGCTGGTTGCATAGTTAAGTATGTGGGTGGCATGGGTATGTACGTACATCCTACGGTTGATATGCAGGCGTTTATGTTTTTGTATTGGGGATGGAATAGACTTAGGGTCATGGGTAGATATATGTACTAGAGTAATATTATTGGTTATTATCCATTATTGGTGGATATATTTAACATTTTACTATGCCAACAAGCTTAGCCAAAGTTTACCCATACAGCTATGGGTGTATGGCTAGGCTGTTATAGTGTATTGGAAGGGCGACCTTCCGTGTATGGTATGGACATCTATATATCTGTGGGTAGTTGTAGCCATGGGGATAAGGATTACTCTTAGCAATGATCTAGGGTTAGCCATGCTGGCAATGGTATTGGTAGCATTTGTGCTATGGGTAACTATTGGTGTAGGGGTATGGTTAGGGGTAGCTACTCCACCAGATCATCACATCTACCACTAGCATATTATGGCAGCCGTTTCCTAGTACCATCCTTGCCCACATAGCTACCCCAGCCCTAGCTACACGTGTATCTATCAATACCCGTAGCCCAGTAACTTATATACCACCATCGCCACGTAATACAATAGCTACCCGCACACTATACCTACGTCAAACTTATAGCTACTATATCTATGTCCATATAGATAACCATACCAATAACTTACACTACCCAACTACTACCCTGCACAGATGTTAATTGTGCTATATCGTACAGCTACGCATATCCCCGTAGCTATCATAATTACCCGAAATCCAGTTACCTCTACCCTACCACATAGCTACCCCTACCACCACATAGCAACCCTTCCCCATAGCTACTCCTATTACATAGTTAAGCACATCGTGACTCATACAGGTATCCCCATATCTACCCTAATCCTAATAACTACCCGGCTCATAGTTCGTCATATTCCATAGCTACCGAACCTTATAGCTATCCTTAACAGCAGGCTAAGCTAGTAGGCTATGCCCAGATTCTAGGCTAGTAGAGTATGCTAGTTGACCAGGCTAGGAGAATAATATCTTAGAACAGTAAGATAGCAGAGATTGCTAATAGACTAGGCCAGTAGAGTATAACTGTATGCTGTGCCACTGGGCCAGAGTGGGTTACTATGCAAGAAGAGTAGACTTGGGTGTTAGACCAGTAGGCTAGGCTAGGAGGTATGCTAGTAGGACAGGCTATTAAATTGGTCAGCCAGTAAGGTATCAGGCTATGGTATTATGCTAGATCAGTAGGATAGGTTGGTGGCCTAAGTCTGGCTAATAGGCTAGGACACTAGATCAGACCTGGCTACTAGTATTGCCCAGTTGGCTAATATACTAGACCAGTAAGTTTTGCTAGTGGGCTAGACTAGTAGGTTAGTAGGCCTAGCCAACAGATTAGTAGGTTCAGCTAGTATATTATTCTCCTAGGTTCGACCAGTGGTCTATACTATGTCAGTAGGCTTGTGTTACGTCTACAGACTGTTGGTATGGATATCATCAGTGGTACGACCGATCCGACATAGATTGTAAACATCGTTATTTGACATAACAATACCGAAGTTCCCTCGGTTAGAAGCACCGTACTTACTATCTAAGTTACAGGTATATCACACTACAGCTTGGAGGTTAGACATTTGGGAAATACCAGTAGGTTAGTAGGCCAGGCCAGTGGGTTTGTCTGCTAGTATACCTCAGTAGCAAAGGCTATGTTATTAGGTTATACCAGTTGGCGTGTAGAATCTGCCAGTAGGATAGGTTAGTAGGTTAGTTGGCTAGACTAGGCATAGACACATGCTAGAATTCGACGTTAGCAGACTAGGCTCGTAGAGTTGGCCAGTAGGCTAACTCAGTAAGCCAGTACGCTAGTACGTGCCTCCATTAGTTTAGTTGGATGGGTTAGCAGGCTAGGCTGGTATGCTAGCCCATTATGATAGACTAGAAATGGGTTAGGCCAGTAGGGTTTTAGCTTAGGACAGTAGGTGAAGTGTGTAGCATAGTTCGCGAGACGAGTAAGCTAGCAGATTAGTTTAGTATGCTAGACCAGTACGCTATGTCAGTAGCGGGGAGGCAATGGTATGCAGGTAGGCTATGGTAGGTTATGGAGTCAGCTAGTAGGCTAGGTTATGCTAAAATAGTAGGATATGCTATGCTAGCAGGCTATACAAGTAGGCTAGCCAAGTAGCCTAGGTTGGTAAGCCGTTAGGCTAGACTCGTAGGCTAGGCTAAGATAGTGGTGGGCGCATTGAAATGCGGTGATAACCTAACGAAGCTAAAACTCTCAATTCTAATTCTAATAGGTGATAGGTATAATAGTACCTATGTGCAGTGTACAGCCAATCAAAGCATATTGACCTTTACCATGGTATGCAATGTGGCCTATATACACATCAGCAATAAGCAATAAAATTACATTTTGTTCAAGATGAAAATAAACGTTTCGCCATTTGTTTCAGAAACAGAAATTGTCATCAACCTTGCATCAGTAATGACTGTTTCAGATTTGAATGTCGAAGTTGAATTTTGAATTTCGAAGTCGAGTTTCGTAAAAGGAGGACATGAAGGATGGCACAGCATCATCCACTAGAACGCTGAAAGTAACTAAATACGGTCGACTTGTGTGAAAATTCCAGATGGACGTATTTTGAATGAATTGAGGAAAAGGAAGACTGCTGTTATATTCATTCGACATTTGAGTGTATCTGCACCCGAATGTCATACTCGTTAATACGTCGATAGCCGGTTGAATGAACAGGTGCTCCGCTCCGTAGATATAGGATCCAGTCAATGTATCAAGAGACGTTATTCCTATGTTGCACATAAATATTCAACGACGATCAACAGCCAAAGAAATACCTTCCATTTCGTGGGTGGCACAAGATGCCATTTATTAATAGCAACCGGGTTGAAAAGTGCAAATCATGGGTTATCCTAATATACTAGGCGTGCCATGACAGAAACTACACAGTGGGCTTACATTGATTGATAGCATAACGCAACGACTGATAACTAATGGGGATTTTAGTCAGTGCAAACGTGGTCATGCGTTATCTATCTAAGTGGGCAGGTTCATTGCGTATGCATGGAAAACTCGCTGAATAGATAGGATGAAAAATCGATAGATTAGCCGGATCGATTTCTAGATTAGCCTCCCATTTCTACCTAAGCTCCATCCACTTTGCACACGTATTGATATCGATCTGAAACTATGAAAAATGCCTAGAATCAAAAGCTTGAGGTAGCTATACAGGTAAGCCGTTGACTATTCTGAAACTAATTTGACTTGGGTGTGGTTCTACCTATTTAATATTCGTCTACTAAATTGTACCTTTATCACGGACACGCATGCATGCACGCACGCACGCACGCACATGCGCACGCACACACCATACGATTTCATGACTTACCATTACAACTGTCATAACGGATCTATATTATTTCAATTGCGACGTCAGCTAACGTGTGCTGTATTTGCTTATAATGTCAGATACTCGAGTGACAGATCTGGTGCCGGCATTTATTCGTACTACTTCAATAAATTTCACTGGAGCAATTATAAAATATATTCTTAATAAACACGCAGTAGAAGCAGAGAACCTTTCAAATCATGCCATCAGTCCTAGAGTTGTTCAGAGACACCATTGTCTAAAGTACATTGACACCATTCGCTAATCAGAGGAGTCGTTTATAGAGGCCGCCGGCGCGTCCAAGTCACTATCATTAATCAAGCGAATTATTCAATTACTTGGTCTAGCTGCCACTCCTGTACGTGTTATTACAAGACATTTCCAACGTGTGTAATGCTCATCTTACACAACACTGATTTATGTATTGCGTCTTAGCTGTGTCCGTGAATACATTACAAGATTTAATTCGTATGTTGCGTTCATGTAATATGATTTGTAGCAGTTTCATGCCTTGCTATTATGATGTTGTATGCATTTATTGTATCATCGAATCAATTGTTTATTATATAAGTAAGCTTATCTTCAATTACATACCATTCATTAACTATTCCAATACGAAGCCGTCAAATCCGAATTCTGAGATGATTTTGAGGAATGGCCATTTATAGGCTTATATAATAGTATTTTTGAGAATTTATCACTGGAATGACTGGCTCAGAAACTGCATTGCTGGGCTAACGGGATATTAAACTTATCTCGTATGTTATATCAAATTGATAGATTATGGTATAAAAAACCCCATCTTATAGGCTTCCCGGTGCATTCATGTATATATAGCTGCATCACATTTATTTACTTTTTAATTAACGTTGAACTCTGGTCGCCACCATTTTGTATTCTCAAGCGAGTGTGTGAGATGTCGCGCAAGTGCTCATTCAACACGTTCAGTATTATGTGACATTTATCATGCTGACTATATTGAAACCACGTTGACTTGAAGCATGGTACCACGAGCTTCCAATACAATGAGTTTCAATATGTCTAATAGGTTACCTGTACTATATATCACGCCTTTGTGCTTAAGCTGTATATACCGAGGAAACGAATATAGGTTTTCTGATTGGATAAAAAAGTTAATCATGTTAGCCTTCGTAAACTAGAGCGAGGTATCAACATGTAGCTGATAAAGCATGGATGGCTTTCTTTTTCTACATGATCGCATGATAGAAAGCAATACAATTCCATGAACAGTTTGTGAGTTACACGTTATGAACTCATGAAGAGAGGATATTTCTCTTAACCGGCTGACAGCGGAGTTACTGCAGACGAGATAGTACAAAGGTTAATAAATTTCTCTGGACCTGCTAAATACTTTGAAAACAATTTGACTGAAAGTTGTTGGTGCCTAGTCAATCAAATTGTTTTTAAAATATTCAGCGAATTTTTCTCATTGGAATTGTTGCTCGATGGCTCGAAGCAGCGAGGCTGATAAACATATTAACGTCTTCTCAAATTGTATATTAAGGTGATGAATTATGGAATACGTAAACAAGACAGTATTTTCCGATAAATACCAAGTCATAAAACATTGTTTTCATTAAAAGGAACGGAGATACGACGCACGAATCCATTAGTAGACCTATTAATCCGTTAACACACATATCAGCCCAAAACGGCTTCTACAGTGGTCTTGGGGAATGTCTATTTGCAGACCAAGAGAAAACCATTTTTTGAAAATTTACCAGTGGAATGACTGGCTCGATAACCGAACCAGTCATTCCAGTGCCAAACCTTAAAAAATAGTCTTCTCTTAGTCTGCAAATTGACATTTTCTTTGAAAAATTTAACGCCTGATGGGTTAAGCATCTTTTTGCATGATGGTTACGAGAGCTGGACGAGAAGACAACGCGTGCCGATTTCGATTTGGTGAATACACGCTTAGATATGCCCCGCCAATTTCTAGTTACGTACCGCCCATTTTTTGTCTGAGTTGGGATCGATCGAACCCCAAATTCTCTGAATCCCAGTATCAAGGTAAGTGCACAGCTAAGCTGTTGACTATTTTGAAACGAACTTGACTGACTCCGTAAACTTAGTTTCAACACCTTCAACATAATATGTAGTAAATCCATCAAAGCCATACCATTCACACAGTTGACGGACCTTTCCGGCTTCATGATGGAGTATTGTCTGTCAATTATGATAGTGAGTTAGTGACGTCAACTTATATATGACGCAATTGAGTATGACGTCAATACTTGTGTGACAGGTTATATGCCTCCATTGTGATGCTGCCTGGATATAATGCAGATACCATGGTAGAATCACTAAACTGATCTTAATGTGGTGGCGAATATACACATTCCAACGAGTCTTTTGAATATAATTTACACACCAATGGCAACACATTTGTGGCATGAGCCTCAAATAGATAGTTACACTATTGAGAATTTTATTATGGATGATCATGTCGATGATTGAAGACGTTTAGGAAGGTACAACACATGTTGAATCGATTGAGTCAGGACCTGGGCAGTGGCAAGTGCAAGAGATGACATTTATGGACTTATATCATCGCGTCTCGAAATCAGTCATATTAGGGATTATGATCGGACGGCATCTGACATGACCAGAATAGATGGACTAGTATATTATATTATTATCTTAAGGAATACTAGTACCAACATTTCATGTAATTAATTGTACTTTTCATTTCCAACATACACTTGCCATTTTGATTCTCTCATGGCGTATATCATGTGTGTTTTATGGTGTTGACGTCCACAATATTCCCTTATCAGGGCTTTAATAACCACAACAATGTACAGCGACCGGATATTAAGCAGTGCCCAAAGTCGATGGCCGCCTTTTAACCTCTAGTCAAATTAGCATTCAACTAATTTCAATGTAACATATACGGCACCGCAGATGACACAAGAAGAAGGATTTTCAATAGTCACTTATTGCGCTACATGGTTCGATGCTCCGTTTGTTTCACTATCATTTCAGCATAATTGCTTCTTTCAGCTGTTTAAACAGATGGACATCCCGCCAGTATTTACCAGAAACAAGGTCAGACTGACATCATTCTTCTGTTAGTGGTAGCTTATGGTCCAATATACAAGCTCACCATATCAGAAGGCAATCACCATAAATATGTTGAAATGTGTCACAGAAGTCCTGTTTTTCCACATTGGATCCCCATATTTAAGAAATACCATGTTTCGTGGTGTGGGAAGCAATTGGGTATTATGGAAAGACCAGGCTTACATTGATTGATCGTAATGTGAGCATGGAGGGATCCACTCTGTCACTCACATATATGACGTCATAATCAATTAGCTCACATGCCGACAGAGACATATTACAACTTCGTCATGAAGCTCGAAATATCCGTCAAGTCTATGAATTGTATGTCTTTGTTGAATTTACTACTTAGTAAACCCTCTACTGACTATTTTGAAACTAATTTGACAGGGAGCTGCTGCTGCCAGATAATGCAACACCACCCAGCCAACTTAGTTTAAAAACACGCCACAGCTTACATGTATAGTTACCTTGAAAGTGGTATTCTGGGTATTCAGGATTCAAAATATATAAATTGATCGCAACACGTGCTAAAATGGAGAAGAGCTTAGCTAGCACTGGACGTGGCACAGCTAGAAGTGGTTCATTATACTAGTATACACAGTATTACGTCACACGTCTTTTAGAACTTTTCTTTATTAAGGAGGAGATGGATTCTCACCAATACAAGGCCGACTCCCTTACTGCCAAAATAGAGTACGATACTTAAAATAACACGTTGCTAAGTTCAATACCCCTGAAGAGTGTATCGCCTGTCACCTGATGCCGCCTCTATGGACTCTAGCACTAAGGCGTTAGGCGCTCTCAAGTGTCGTCAACAGAATATCAAAAGTTACTAGTTGCAAGAGTATAAGACGTTCTCTAAAACAGAATTCACCTTTCCAGTGTATCCATCATATGACGTCATAATCAACTAAGTGACGTGCATGCTGCCGTCATAATCATAATGTCATGAATAATTCGTTAACGCTTATAGGTCCGACACGTTGTACGAATTGTATGTCTTTGCTATTTAATAAATATGCTGTTGAATATTTTGAAACTAATCTGACTGGGCACTGTGGCTGCCATTGACAGCAACAGCACCCAGTCGAATTAGTTTCAAAATATGCAACCACTTACATGCATAGTTTTCTGGAACTTGATAGTCATGGCGCTCAGAGATCGATAGATCCCAACACGAGCGTGGTGTGGGTGGAGATTAGATACGGATGGGCGTGGCATAGCTAAAGCTGGAAAGGTCCATTGACGGCATTAAGTGGAAATGTGATTAATAAAGCCACCTTTCGTGCGCTAAACGCTGCCGAATGATCTATCAAACCCATGGGTCCCACGATGGATCATCCGAAATACAATTATTATGTTCTATCTTATGATTAACTAGATTATATATATTTCTTTCGAAATTAGGACACAATGAGTTGAGCACATGGCCTACAAGGTGAGAAGTATTTGATGAATTGTGTAATATTACTCATTGGAATGGCAGCTAGACTGACTAATGGCGAGCTTAACAGATTAACGATCAGTTCGGTGAACAGTTTTATTGAATTTTAAACGATGTTCCTTAGAGTGTGATGGTGGTATGTCTAAAAAAATTGGGAAGTTATCTATGCTGTTCGTTACGAAGCATATTCTATCTTTATTGACCAAATAGATATTTGAAACCAACAATAGTTATTATATAACCATACATCTGTCCATTAAGTAGTGCAGTTTTCTCTAATCTAATAAGTACATCAATTGCCAGCTTACTATGCAAAATACCACGTCTTTGGTACACTAAGAAAACACTACAGTATCAGTAGCCTAAGGGCCCACTGATATGCGACCAATAATTAATATTCCATTATATAATACTCGTTAACACTTTAACCAATGAGATTCCTGTATTCCAATTTCCAAAAGGAATACCGGAAAACTGTTGGAGTATTGAAACGAATTTGACCGGAGTCGGTTTCTGCCATAGGTACCAACATGTTGCGGTCAACTTAGCTTAAACATATCCAGCATAATATTACCTAAATCATAGAGAATTTTATATCACTGCCTTGGGAGAGATAAAGGGTTAACACACAATGCATCATTTCCTTATAGCTCACTAGTTAACACTTTTACTGCTCAGATTTGCAGAATATTACTTTTGAAAGTTAATCAATGGAATAAGTGGCCCAATTATCGACACGGTCATTCTGGTAATGTCATTCACACGGTAGTAAGTCTCCTAAAATAGACTTCTCTTGCCCTTCAAAAGGGCAGTTAGTCAAGACGACTGAAGCCATTTCTGCCAGAGCGGGTGTTAAGTGTTACACAAGTTTGTCACGGTATATCACTATCTATATTCGGTATTTGCTCTCCAGTGATGCTTGGTATATAAATGCATATTCCATAGGGATTTTCCTTTGCGCTAAACCTGTCTTATTAAATATGTCAATGAGCCGAATGCCAATGAATTAGTAATTACAAAAAGAGAAAATAGAATATATATGAGCCAAATAACGCTTCTGTTTTTACGCAATTTCACATGGATTGTAATACATATCAAAGAGGACCTCACATACATCGGCCCCTGGTTATAATTGAATAGAAACCATCATTGAATAGAACTGGTGCTTTAAACACTTAAGCGTAGCTTCAGTAATTATTAACGCGATGTATACATTGGCAGTGACGGAAATGAGGGATCTGTCGCTCTACTATCTGCCCACATAATCAAATATGTTAATCGAGGATTCCAGTTTTTCAGTGAATCACATAACATCTTAAACAACAAGGTGGAGCTTAGGATGACGACATAATCAATTACGACATGATTTAGCTAAGTTCACCACAAACGCTTAACTGAAGACGGACTAATCGTGTTTGTACGGATAGTATGTCTTTACCATTTAATATACATGCTGTATATGTTATAGGAAGCAACATCACCGAGCCAAAGTAGTTTCAAAGTATGTAACAGCTTACCTGTATAGTTTTCTGGAATTGACAGTCAAGGAATTAACGAATCGAGCGATTTCCCCACTGCAAAGTCTGGGTGGAGATTAGCTAGAGATGGACGGGGCATAGTTAAGGCTGGATTCCTCCATTATTAGCTGATGCCACAATACACACAACGTAATTCCATCAAAGATGGCAATTGTCTGTCAGTCAAATTACTGCATTGTCTTTTTTTTATTGGTTTCCATTTTAGTAAACATTATATTTAATATTTTGAAATGTATTTGGCTGGGTGGGGTGGGGTGGGGCGGGGGGGGGGGGCTGTTGCTGTCATAGGCAACAGCAGTCCTAGTAAAATTTGTTTCAGTACATTCCGTAGAGTATTTGTATAGTTACATTGGAATTTAGATTCTTGGAACTAAGGCTTCAAAGTTTCAAATTGATTCCCCCAGGTATACAAATTTCCCGTAGCTTAGCCAGGAATAAACAGGTTGTTGGTTAACATGGGTACGTCTATTGGCATTGTGTGGTTTAGGTAAGGCCTGGTCTGGTGTAGACTGCGACATGGTGGTGGGAGGAGGGATTCTCAAGTAGCAATACTAAAAGTTAGATTCTCTGAAACAAGGTTTTAGCAAAAGACAATTCACCTTTCCACAGTATTCGTCGATGATTTGACGTCATATTACGTCATAATCAGCTAAGCAGCGTGCAAGTTGACATCATACTCATTACGTCATAAATGATTATATTAGGCCCGTTTTAACTCTTAATAGTTTGTCACGTTGTACGAATTGTATGTTTCTATAACATGTATTTAATAAATATGCTGTTGAATATTTTGAAACAAGTTTGACTGGGCATTGTTGTTGCCATAGGCAGCAACAACACCCAGTTAAATTAGTTTCAAAATATTCAACAGCTTACCTGTTTGGTTTTCTGGAAATTGATAGTCAGGGAGTTCAGAGATCGATCGATCCCAACACGAGCGAAGTGTGGATGGAGGTCAGCTAGAGGTTGGGGCGGGGGTGCATAGCAAAAACTGGACGGGTCCTTTATGTTAGCTGTCATAGTAATTACATTCCATGCAATAAATAACACATTTACATTGGATGTGTGCCTTACATTAGTCATTCAGATGTTCACAGGGCATATATCTTTGAAATAATCAGTGTTCCTGTGCTAGCTCCAAACAGTTCCTTTATCAGGGCATTGAAAGTCCCAGCAAAGCAAATTTGCCAGATATAATTTGGCGCCAGCAATTGATGACCTTTGGCATTCAGCTGGCATTATTGCTCAACAGTCTGTTACTGATTTACATCTGGTAGATATGCCATTGAGGATAGGCTACTAGAAGATAATATTTCAGTGATCATTTATTTGTCTGCATTATTTAGATGTGATACGGCATTCGACTTACTTTTCATTTCTCAATTTTTTGCGGCATTCACCTATTTTCAAAAATGGAGATTCTCTCCATTGACATAGTATCATCTCCCGATGAAATAAATGAGCATTAACACAATAAGATTGTGCTAGCACCAACATATTCCACTCTACGTGCCTTGTCACTAACAGTAATGCACAATTTGCAGATTTTAAACAACATCTTCCCGTGTTATCAAGGACTGTTGCCATACTTATTCGACTGATTTGGATTAACGCATATAAGAAATTCTAGATAGGAAAAAAGTAATATTTTATTTCTTCATTTACTACTATCAAATAGGAGAAATGAGTTTTCCTAATAGTTGTTTTCCAAATCACCGATTTCGAGAACCTGTGCAGATCTTTATTTCGAAGGAACTAATAACATGTCTCAATGGAGGTAGATCCTGAAGCTATGCATACGGATTTTCGTGGCTCCAATGATGGTATTACCTGAGTGAATAATCTATATTTCAACGGTACCTATGCCAACACTAGCACTGAACATTGAGAATGGTCATGGTATTTAGATACGAAAGCTGTTCAAATCCATGATAATTTTCTACTGCCTGTCTACTACTCCTATATTTTGACGTTGTTTGACCCTATCACAATCCACTCGGGCAAACTTGCTACTAAAATCACTGGTGCGATAACAGATCCAGGCATTCCAGTTGTAAGCTTTCAAAAAGTGTCTCCTTGTCTATAAATCGACAATTTCTATGAGAAAATTAATATTATCTTGACTAAATCCGAGGAGTAAAATGTTAACCCTTTAATGACTAACTATTTTCAAGAATATCAAAATATGTGCTTACTGAATGTCTATTTGCAGGCCAAGAGAATACTATTTTTGAAAATGTACCACTGAAATGACTGGCTTAGCCCGCAACTGGACATTCCTTGAGACTATTGACAGTTTTGGCCGGCTTAGTCATGAAAGGGTTACACTGCACCGCCTGCCCGCTCAACTGTCTGGCGAGGATGTGGATTATATCGTCAAAACAAAATCCTCAACACCAGTTATGTCAATTTCTCTTCCCACTGAATCAATAAAACTAAGTGCAGAATGTAATTGTGATATAATGAAGCTATGCGAGTCTAATGAACGCGTTACTAGAGTCTATTTCAATCAATCATGGCCAAGTTCTAGGATGAGCGTTATTAATAGCATGTGTCAATTTTCATGGCCATTCGTTGCCAGTCTAAGATGAGCATAGTCCGTGTTTGTGAAAGTTACATCAGAAAGAGTCACCTAAATTAAGGATTCCTAGTTGCATTTATCATCATTTTACTCATTAGCAAAAAACCCCACAGAAACATGCGGTGTTTGCCATGGAAATTAGATTTACATTGTATCTGGTAGGACATCTCCCCTTCATCAATCAATAGGTTAGTATATGATTAAATATGTGGTAAACAAGAGAAACTCGGTCATAGACTGACACCATCTTTTTTCGCTTAACGATATCTTAACGTGTTACCGAAGTATTATAGTTACTCATTTGGCTCAATATTTGAGAAATGCCATATATCATGATATTGGCAGGAGTTAGTTATTATGAAAAGATACGCCTTAAACGTGATACGAATAATGTGAGAATTGTTGCTGAATATTACATCAACCGTGATTTGAAAACAGTTCTATGAAAAGGAGGATCTTCATCTGACAAACACAATGCAACCTGCCTTACAGCAAAGAGACATTAAGATGTTTAAAACTAAAACGGTGCTAAACATTATGCACCAGCAGACTGGAGGAGATACCACCTGGTTTCGTCTTTAAGTGGTCTAGCACAAGGAGGTAGGGTGCCTCTCGAGTGCCGGCGACATAATCCGAAATGTAATAAGCTCATCAGTTTAAGACGTGGTCTAAGACATAGGTGAAGGAACTACGTGAATAGTGCGATCAATACAGCCATCTTTCATGAGCTAAGCGCTGCAGAATGGTATATCTCACCACCCACCCACCCCACTCCCACTCGAAGAGGGATCATTCGCAATATAATTACTATGCTCAATCTTATTGTTATCTAGATTACACCATTTCTAATTTCGGACACATTTCTTATAAGAGTAGAAGTATTTGAGAAATGTTATAATAATACTCCTGGGAATGACAGCTAGACTAAATAATATCTTGCTTAACAGAGTAATGATGACGTGAGTTTGGACGTGATAGTTGGCTCTATCAATGGGTACCGTAATCAGATTGGCACACCGTGGTCTTGAATCTTAAATGATATTCATTAGCGTATGATGGTGGTATGTCTGACAATGTTGGTTAGTCACCTCTACTGTTCATTGCGAAACATATCATATCTGCATTGCCCGAACCAATACTTGAAATTAATAAGAGATATTATATAACCAACCATATGCCCACTAACTAGGACAGTCTTCCTTACATCTAATGTGTACATCTATTGTCAGATTACTCGGCACAATATCACCGCTTTGATACATTAAGAAGACACTACAGCCAAAGCTTCCCCTTCTTGTAGCCGATTCAAATTTATCATCAATTATATTATATTCATTAACACTTTAACCATTGCGATTCATGTATCTCAATTCCAAGACAGCTATATAGTAAAGCTTTGGAATGTTTTGAAACTAATTTGGTTCCACGCAAAGTAGCTTCAAAATATTCCACAGAATATTGCGTACATCATACATAATTTGGTATCACTGGCTTGTGAGAGGCAACGGGTTACAACCGTACATCTATTGTCAGATTACGGCATAATATCACCACTTTGGTGCATTAATGAGGACCCGGCCATATCAGTATCTTAAGCTTTCCCTCCTTGTAGGCACCAATATCTATCTTCCATTATATAACATTCATTAACGAATTTACTCATTGAAATTCCACTATCTCAATTCTAAGACAGCTATGCAGGAACACTTTTAGATAAATTGAATCTAATTTAACTGGAGGCTACTCCTGCCTATGACAGCAACAGGTCCCAGGCAAATTGGTTTCAAAATAGTTCACAGAATACTGCCTACATTACAAATAATTTGATATCACTGGTTTGTGAGAGGCAAAGGGTTAACACACAATATATCATTTCGTAATCTATCACTTGTTTGATCCTTTTTCTGCTCAGCCTAATTCCAGAACATTTCAATTTTCTCATAGAAAATGCCCGTTTGTGGACCGCCCAAAATGTTACTTTGAAACTTTATCACCGAATGAGTGGCTTGCTAATTGGTCATTCTCGTAGTAAATTTTCAAAAATAGATATCTTATCCTGCGAATATGTATTTTGTCAAGACCACTGAAGCTGTTTTGGTCAGTTTGTGTGCGAAGTGTTGAACACATTAGTCACGGTATATCACTAGCTAAATTCGGTATTTGCTATCTAGAGATGTCTGATATATAACTCAATGTTCCGTAAAGATTTCCGCTGTGCTAAATCTCTATTAATAAATATTGCATTTAAACGACATGCACCTCGCATACATCTGGACGCTGGGGTATAATTGAATAGAAAGCATCTTTGAATAGAACGTGCTCTTTCAAATCTTCAGCTTTCTGCCACTCAATTATCTGACATCATAACAAAATCTATCACTTGTTCACTGACATCACCATCAAAATGATGCAAGTCCGTCGCGAAGGTGAGGACATAGACTATGAGGAAACATTCGTAGCTCGCGAGATCTACTTCGATACAAGAGTGAGAGCAGTATTTCGTATGTAATGAGGAACCATTTGCGTAGCAGGGGATGGATGAGGGAGGGGTTTGATAAAGATAATTGGATCTTCAACCGACATGAGCACTGCCCTATTCATTCCAACATTATTATTTCACCTAAAGTGAGATGGTATAATGCCACCCGTCTTCAATATGAAGAATAATTACTAGAGAAATAGGCCCTCGTAATTCGTCTTATTTCGAAACAGACACACATGAAATACGGACAACTATTGTCTGACATAGGTGCTAGTACCACATAGCCAACTGGATCGATCAGGTAGATCTTAATGTCTGTATCAGGCTAATAATACATTGGTTAATCTGATTAAACAGGCAGCACGGTCCACAATTGCGCGTTTACGGTCCGACTATGGATAGTTGGGTCGCAACATCTCGTCTCCAAAATGGAGTCTGCGTAAGAGTCTGGTCTATTTGATGATGTGACAGCACGACTGGTCATTGCGGCATAGGTGTATTCTGGGCATGAAGCTACGTCTCTAGTTTTAGATTGATTCAGGAAAGTATCAGAATTGTATGTCTTTGATTCATTTATGTTTTAATAAGCATTCTGCTGAATATTGTGTACTGTGAATTGACTCGAAAACGTAATTGGAAATGTAAAATAGGCAACACCTTACCACAATGAGATTAGAATTCTGCGAATTCAGATTTCGAAGTTTCGAATCCATTGCAACACGCAAGCTTAGCTTGAAATGGACGGGTGTATAGCTAGAAATGGATCGCTATGCTGCAATTCAGATGCTAACCATTAGCTTTTAAATGTAGGGGCGGATATAAATGTTTAGCCACGGTTGGGCGGTCTTGGCGTGGACTTCTGGCGTGTTCTATCCAGCATTGCGGGGATTGGGTCCGGGGTTTGTTACCGAGAAAAAACAAAAATGAGGTGATCTGCACAGCTATCTCCTACATTTCGAGATATAGACAGCACACTTGTTAGCAGTTCTATATCCAACTTCGATCCTCAATCAGCCACGTGAGTGATACTCGGAATGTCATGCCTATCTACATATCGTCCACGGCAAAGTTTGAGGATCAAAGCAGGTTCGAACTGCATTATTAGCGGTAAGCCAATGTTCCTTAATCAAGACTAACAATGTAGCACTAATATATTACTCAACATCAAACAGACTGATCCGATGCAATATTGACGTATGTCCAGATTAAACAACATAATAAATTCCCATTGAGAATGCATTTCCGGAATTGTTTAAATCTACCAGTCCCAGATGTTCAGAGTTTGTTGGAGATTACGTGACGGATTTGCGGGTGACATTGGGGCAGCGTTAACTCCAAGTTATGATGCAAACCCTATATTGTAGTAACATTTTGGCAGAGTGTAAAGAGAATAGAAAACGACAACACGCTGTTTTGGAAGAGGTAATCACGGTATCTATTATTATAATGTTTGCACAATATTGAGATATAACTACTAGATCATCAAACGCTCCTGATGGATAAGTAATGATTATAAAAATCCAAGGATTCATGTGTGGCGTTTCTTAGTTCAAGTAAAACTCACCTAATCGAATAGACGAAGTCTTACAATCATCTTGCTAATTAAGTGATATCCTACACATAATCTAGGCATGCCATTTTTAGCTTTTTATAATGCCATTAAAGAAAGATATACAACCTATAATAGCTAAATGTTGGTACATTTCTAACATCTTTGAAGGCTGCCGTGATTTACTTTTCAACCAATCAGAAGTGAGAAAACCATACCCCGCTGCATTGGTATATGTACCCAGTCGTATAGCCACAATTCTTCATTAGTGTGGTGTAACAGCAAACATACAGGTAAGATGTTGAATATTTTGAAACTAATTTCACGTTTAAGTTGTTGCTCACTTAGTCAAAACATTCAGCATATTCAAAGTTACACACCTTAGAAAATCTAATCTGCAAAGATTTAGCAGACAGATAGATGATAATCACCGGAATGAAGACCGACTAGAGCTTATCTTCTGAAAGCATACTTTCGTTGTGACTATGGTTACTATTCATATATATTGGTTTCCATAGTGACATTATTTTATGTTATTAAGTAGATATAATAGAACGTGTTGAAGCCCCATCGACACGATGCTCGGCCACATGGTGAGCACCTTATGACTATATTCAGCGGAATTGGCGACGACACTACGCTGGCTACTCTCTTCATCAGCATCCCTGGTCTAGAAGTATTAATACAGCCATCGAATGCAAACGAAGATGAAGAGGTAGGAGACGAAGAGGAAGAAGAAATAAATACCCTTTTATTAAAGCAATTCAGGTGACGTTAGCATTGGCGTCAGTAACCATGTTTTGCCACAAGATCAATTCATTTCTCATGAAACATCAAACGGATACACGTCATCACCATTGACCTCCAGAACATATATCGACAGTGAAGGATCAATTGAAACAATGATATACATACACATATTGCCTCATTTTGTACCCAAATGTTGGGAGAAGCGGATCTAACACAGTGACGCCTGTCTGTTGGCTTATCTCAGACGAGGGGCAAGGAGTTAAATGTATAAGGCAATTCACCTATCCAGAATATCCATCTATCATCTGACGTCATATGACGTCATAATCAGCTAAGTGGCATGTAGGATGACGTCATAATCATTACGTCATAAATGATTGTACTTGGTCCGCCGTTAACTCTTAATAGTCTGACACGTTGTACGAATTGTATGTCTCTACTACTGGAGATGGGCGTGACATAGCAAAAAATGGAGATGTCCATTAGCTAAATACCGATAATTTTGACAAATGTTCAACATAATTTGAAACTGTGCTACCTAATTTTCAAAGAAACTCTGGCTGTAACCTGTTGAATGTCAGAAAACCAGTATGACAGATGGTTGTTGTTGCCTTTGTCAGACGTAATTCCCAGCCAAATTACTAATAATATATTCAAAATAATGTGTATTAACTTGTATGATATACAGCGCCTACACCTTCGTCACAATTCGTCACATACCTTTCTAGTTGTCATTTTGATTGTCATGTCGGCTAACATGGGACGTATTTGATTATTTCTCAGTTACTTTGAGCGACAGTCACGATCCCTATATTACGCAGACACCCGGCAATGGACCTTTACAGTTTATCCATCAATCATATCACGTCATAATCAGTTACTTCATGAATGGCGTAGATATGTTTGTCACACTTGCTTAATTTGATGACGGACTAAGTGCACGAATTGTATGTCTTTACTATTTAATAAACATTCTGTTGAATATTTTGAAACTAATTTTTCGAGGCCCTTTTGCTGCCATAGACAACACCACCCAGTCACATTGGTCGGAAAATATTCAACAGCAACAGGTATAATCTTCTGAAAATTAACTATCAGGGAGTTTATGTATTGATCGATCCCAACGCGGGCAATGCGTGGGTGGAGCGTATCTAGAGATGGGTGGGCCATAGGTCAAACTGGATCCCACCATTGAATCTGAAGATACAAAATAAGAATACCCAAACACATTGTTATATATATATATATATATATAAATGTTTGAGAATCAATGCAGGGGAACATGATACAGCTAATCTGGCAATGTTGACGGATTAATGATGACGCACTTGGATGCACTAGTTGGGTCGATCAACATAAAGGATTAGATTGGGAAAGTATTGTAACGCAGTGCCCACAGCTTTCAGTGAACGCATCATATCTACATGCCCAGAGGAAGAGCCACGAGAACCCCTTTTAACGCATATGCATGTAGAACATCTCCAATTCCTGGATCGGCATGGGGATAGATCTGACCATATATATTTGTTCCATATACTTGAGTGACGTAATACGAATTAGAAATATTCGTTCGTATGCGATTCGTAAATTGACTGTGATGACGTCATAGTAATGTACTTCATTGCAGTTGAGCATCTACATTTACTAGACATGTCATCAGCGCGATCCAAGATGTGAAAGGATAATTTCACATTTCACGTTTCCGGAGTATCCTTCGATGATTGGACGTCATATGACGTCATAATCAGCTAATCGGTGTGTATGATGACGTCATAAGCATTGCGTCACAAATGATTCTATTAGGCCCGTCTTTAACTCTTGATAGTCCGACACGTTGTAAGAATTGTATATCTCTACTGTTTAATACACATGCTGTTGAATATTTTGAAACTAATTAGTTTCGAAATACTCAACAGCGTACCTGTATAGTTTTCTGGAAATTGATAGTCAGATAGTTCAGAGATCGACTGATCCCAACAGGAGCGAAGTGTGGATAGAGCTTAGCTAGAGGTGGGCGGGGCATAATATATAACTATTCAACAGTTTACCTGTATAGTTTTCTGGAAATTGATAGTCCGGGAGTTAGGGGATCGACCGATCCCTACACCAGCGAGGTATGGGTGGGGCTTAGCTGGAGATGGGCGGTGCATAGTTAAACATGGAAGGGTTCATTATCTCGAACTCATTAACACTATTTGTCAATCTCGTTGCTTGGTGTGATAGAGCTCACTGGTGCGACACTACCATTACTCAGGTAAACGAACCCATTATCCAGTCAAGATGTTAGTCCTGTGAGAGTCATCAGCTACGTTACACCGGCAACATAGAGAATGATGAAAGTAGTTATACACTAATATCTAATTGGATGAATCTAATCTGGCACTCAAGTATATGGTGTCATAATCAAATTCGTTGCATATTCATAGTTTCGCACATCCGGGAATTTTATGATCGGCCGCCATTAAAGTTGGGGCAACTTTACTACATGCTAAAGAGCACTGTCGATAGTAATGCATTGTTTACAATTTCCATTAAGCTCAAACCATAAAATCCTGTATTGGAAAATCTAAAATCTCTGCCCAGTATCAGAAAACATAAATTCACGAATGAATTTTACAAGATTGTAAAGAAAATGTAGTTAAGGTTTCACGGCCCATTACTCGTAATGTTAAATTAGCGCCTCCAAAAATGGCATCGCTCTCAGGGTCTTATGGGAAAATTAATTGTGATGACGTCATCGCGATTCTCTGAATAGGCTGTCGTCACAATCAAAATACGTGATGAATGGCTTATCTAAGTGCATCACGAGTGCTTAATAGTCAGTTAAGTGTAAAAATGGTATATCTTTACAATTTAATACGCATTCTTTTGAATAATTTGAAACTAATTTGACTGGGTGATAGGCAGCAAATACATTTTCAAATATGCAACAGTTTACTTGTTTAGTTACCGTATTATTGGGATGTTAGGAATTCTTGGTTCGATCGATCCCAACACAGGCAAAGTGTGGGTGGAGCTTAGCTGGAAACGGGCTTGGCATAGCCAATTGTGGATTGATTCATTTGCTGGGTAGTTCACCACCTTGTAATACATTGGATTGCCACGCTTGTAGGACTAGGCTTCCTGTTCTCGACGCATGCATTACACACCCTACAAGCTGTCAGCATACATTTTCCCCATGCCCCAAGGCATTAGTATCACTTACAAAATCATTGTGCGTCAAAGACGTTCAGATAGTCACGCTCGTTTGCAACTTGATATGTTCATTGCATAATTGCCCTACACTTGAGTGTCTTGGTGACATCTTGGAAGGGTTTGATATTGAAGATGTAAATTGTGCTGGCAGATATGCAGAGTTTATAAAGATGTCAATAGATAGTCGCTAAAAATAAACAAGTTCAGAAACAAATGATTTGTCGTATTCACCAATACTCAAGGTAACATACTGCTAGCAGCATATTTCCGCCAAGCATGCCACGCCATATTTGCATGGTGCTATTCTGTATCTCCAGTCGTGTAAGATTTAATCTCAACAAGCGTCTATGGCATTGAAATATTGTGACAGGAGAAAACTAACACAATGAGGAAGTACAGCGCAATTTCCTAATTCTTTCTTAATAATTACTGCCCTGAGCAGAATTGGCCACCAATCCGATATATTTCCCTATGCGAACGTAACCAGTTCCCTTAACATTTGCCAGATAACGTTACAGTCTGCATTTTCTTTCATTTTCTTCCTGGTATCGCTACGGTTATCATTTCATCTCACTCTCCGCCAGGTAGCGCTACTGCGCAGTCCATGCTTATCGTCCACCAGTGTGAATGCAAACATATATATCAGCTTTACATTAACTTACATAATACATGAAATAGTTCAATATGATTAGGTAATGAGAAAGAGGTCTATGCCATGCTCTTGAAACACACTTGATTGAACAAGTGGGAATGTGATCAATACAGCCATTTTTCATGAGCTAACGGCTGCAGAATGAAATATCACACCCAAGGGTCGCACGATAGATCATCTACAATACAATTATTTTGTTCTATCTTATTGTTAACTAGAGGGGACGCAAGGAGTTGCGCTCAATTCCTATAGAAGAAGACGTATTTGGTAAATGTTATGATAATACTCCTGGGAATGACAGCTAGACTGACTAATGGACTAGCTTAACAGATTAATGATGACATGAGTTTAGGCATGCCAGTTAGATCTATGAATGGGTACCGTAATAAGATTGGCAAACGGTTTTATTGAGATCTAGACGGTACTCCAATGGTGAAGGTGATATGTCTGACTATGGTTAGTCAGCTTTACTGTTCATTGCGAAAAATATGATATATTTATTAAGCCATACCAATTTATTTATTTTGTTTTACACACTCTCCTAACTCAATCTTTGCATATCTAGAAAACAACTTTGCAGGAAAACATTTGGATATATTGAATCTTATTTTGCCTGGAACCTGTTGCTGCCTATAGCATGTTGCAGGCAAATTAGCTTCAAAATAATCATCATACTACTGTCTACATATAGAGAGTTTGTTATCCCTGGTCTGTGAGAGGTAAAGGTGTTAACACACAATGCATCATTTCGTTATCTCTCACTAGTTAATCATTTTACTGCTCACATATATTCAAAATAATTTAAATCTTTTCATAAAAGATCTGCTTTTGAGGGCCGATTAAATATTACTTTTAAAACGTTCTCACCTGAATGATTGGTGTGGTTATCGAACCAGTCTTTCCCGTAGTTAATTTTCCAAAATGAACTTCTCTTGGTCTGCAAAAAGGCAATTTTCTCAGGAACACTTAAGGCGTTTTGACAACATTGGGCATCAAGGGTTAAACTCGTTGGTCACGGTATATGACTATCTATATTCGGTGTTTGCCTTCCAGAGATGTATGATATATAACTCAATGTTCCATAGGGATTTCCGTCGCGTTGAAGCTGTCAATGAATTAATAATTAGGAAAAAAGTGAAAGTAGTATATAAATGGAACCATTTGTTCTTGAAGCAATTAACACTTATCATTCGTTTAAGCAATTTCACATAGATTATACTAAATATCAAAGATGAGGGAACTCGCATACATAGGGGCCCTGGCGTATTATTGAATAGAACGCATCTTTGAATAGAACGCACGCTTCCAATACTTCAGTTTACAGTCAGTGATTAAATACGTGATTTATGAATTAACACTGCTGGAGTGGAGGGATCTGATCTGTTACTCAGGTATATGACGCCATAGCCAAATCTGTTACGTGCCAGGTGACAACACAACCGAAATGGTGTATGCCCGTCACGAAGACGGGCCGACATAGACCATGACAAAACATTGGTGTCTCACGAGATCGCCTTCGATACGAGAGTGAGAAAAAGTATCTCATGTGTAATGACGCCATTGGCGTAGTAATTTCCTATCGAGGGGGAGGGGGTTATTAAAGAGAAGTTAATCTTCAAAGGCCACGAAGACTGCCCTATTCATGCCAAACATATTATTCCACCTACAGCGAAATAATATAATGTCAATAGTCTTCAACATGAAGAGTTAAGAGAAAATAGACCCTCTTAATTCATTGTAAGATTCAAAACAGACACACGTGGAATGCGGACAACTATTGTTTGATAGAGATGCTGATATCACATGAGCCACTGCATTGACCACGTCGATATGACTGTCTGTACGAAGCACATCGGGCCCTGCCATCAAGGTATTGGGACTACTTCAACGTCGGAATCTACATGGGACGTGTACTTGATACCATCAGGGCAGCACGAATACTCAAATTTCTCCTTCAAGCTGACTACGAAGGTGATGATGTGGATGATGTTGACTTTATCGACGAGGAAAAAGCTTCTCTTGTTTCACTACTTCCCAAAGTGGAGTGCCAATGAAAGGATCCTCAAGACCATCTACCTAGGTACCATACGACCACACCTTGAGTATTGATCCAGCTCATGGATGACATCAGCTAAATCTCATCAACAGAACCTCGACAGAGTATAAAACCATGCACTGCGCATCATCACTGGTGGAATGAGATCAACACCAATAGAAAAAATGGAGCAGACAGCAGACTAAACCAACACATGTACAGGCGGTTCCACCTTACAACATCGCCCGCTTGTCCTTGTGGAGAAGCAGAACAGACCACAGAGCACATACTTCAAATTTGCAGTACGTATCAGCTGCTAAGAGAAGAGATCTGGCCTTTGTAAACCTCTTTTCTTGAAAAGCCGTATGGGCCTGGGGAAGAACTGCAGAAAACCACAGATTTCATCTTGAGAACGGCTCTCCAAGTGTGATACCAGCGATCGAAAAGAAGAAGGGGAAGAAGAAGAAGAAGAAGAACACTACTTCCCAATATCTGCAGAACAACTCAAGACAGCCAACGTCTTCATGAAAGGAATCCGAAACAGGGTTCACTCACTCATACCTACCCGATACTAAATGAATAACAGATGATGGTACTCCCACATCATTTGGGCACTGAGAAATTGAGGAAAAGCAGAATATTTCGCTCCCGCCACTGAATCTCAACCGACATTGGAACTGTGCACCAAGAAATATTACATTCCAGTCCTTTTAGAAGTTGCGGGTTCGTGACTCTAATATACTTATGAACGTCAATATGCAACTATGTGCTGATACATGTGTTTTCATAATGCTATGCAATTGCAGCAGTTGGGCAGCGCCAGAAGCCCTCATCATATACGTGACGTATGCCATCGCAACCTTCTGCGGGCTTTTACATGTTATTGCTGGACACATAGTCCAATGTCAAAGGCAAAACTCTACACAGTATGTATCACAGAGCTACTATCTGTGAGGGCACCACACAAACGATCGCCTGTGTTCCCCATGTTCTTCGAAAGCCAGAAAGTATTCCTGCTCAGGAAATACCAGAACTTGCATTAATAGGTGCCAACAGTTATCAGGTATGAAAACGACGCAGCAAATGTGAACGACATCAACTTCCTGGGTGTTTTGCGATTAGAACTCGAGGAGCATAATCTAGGACGACTGAACACGAGAAAGAACCTAAAAGGGGTTCAAGACACTCGCACCGGACACGACACATTTGAGAAGGTTGGGAAAAAAACTGATTGCAGCTGAAGGAAGTTTTAACTTCTTCAGCTGCTGAACACATTCACTCACCATTGTCGTCGTCGTCGTCGTCGTCGTCGACGTCGTCATTGTCATCAAGTGCGCACTGCACTGTCGTTAATCTTTGGGGGATGTGTCCTTAATATTACTTTTAGCAAATAAAATATTATAATAATTTATCCAGAATCAAATCAACATATAAGTTAATATGTATTTCGTTTCATTGCAACTTAAGCATCAACACCTATACAATCTGTCTTTCCTATGTAGATATTTGAGAATAAATACATATCCCATGTTGTATTGTACAGATGGATTATAATATACAGGTGCATTCTTGTATTCCCGTATCGATATCTTAATTATTTGCATGTTAACATTCCGTCGGTGTTGAACTGTTGTCGCCACTATTTTGGATCGTCATGTGATAGTACACGATAACATTGAAGTGGCAATACAACATTTTTTTTCGTATGCCATTGTGATTATGTTGAATGTATGGAAACTGATTTGATTGGAAGCTGATGTTGCCTTGGACAGCAGATCTTCAAAGCAAATTAGTTTCAAAATATGTAGCAGCTTAACAGATGCCATTGCCTTTACACCACCCTGGCAAAATAAAAAAATGGCTCGTCTATGATTGAATATCCCTAAGCAAACAATCTATGGTTATTCTGATTGGTGGAAACACAAATCATGGAGCCGTTCTGGTTGGAGATGTGTAGAAGCTCTTAGCTCTTAAGTTCTGGATATACTATATATATCCTTTCTTTGATTGTAGGATTGTAGCTAAAATGACTTGTATAATTGATTTGTGGCGTATTCTATCCGATGAATGGATAGCATCAGCTGAGTTATGTTTCCCCGTATGCAGTGACAACTGATTCTGTGCTATACATGCACACTAACAATTTAAAAGTAAAATATTACGCAATGCCAAACAGACACACCCTATAGAATACTGGCGTATGTCTAGTTCATACAAAAGAATACATTTCCATTCAAAACAAGTTTCCGGGAATTGAAAAAGACCTCTCAGAAAATTCGGTATGTGTTGGCGATCTCTTGAATGGTTTATGGGAGATATTGGCACAACGTTAAACCCGACGCATTATGCAAACGGTATATTCTAGTGGCATTCCGATAGACTGTACCCACACTAGAAAATGATCCCCGGCTGTTTTGGAAGCGATATCTAAGTCTCTGTTACTCGAATGGGCGAACAATATTGATATATAACAATAAGGTCACCAAACAGACCTGATGGATATGCTATGCCATTGACCCAATCTCTAAATCAAACGTCAGTTGGATTATGCAGCCTGCTAACGAAAAGATGCGATCTTTTAGAGGTCTGTATGAGAAAGACGAAGACATGTAACATGCGACAGTGATGTTGCAGTAGTAGTAGTAGTAGTAGTAGTAGTAGTAGTAGTAGTAGTAGTAGTAGTAGTAGTATTAGTAGTAGTAGTAGTAGTAGTAGTAGTAGTAGTAGTAGTAGTAGTAGTAGTAGTAGTCTTCACCTAGCCTGTAAATGGACAATCAATACATAATTATAGTGTTATTCTTGCAAATTATGTTCAACATATTCAGGTAGATAGTTATAGTACTAAATGATGATGCGGATTTTCGTTTAGGGAATTACATTGCCACCTCTGGTATATGTATAGTTCAACGGATTGAGCTGTTTATGTCCACATCAGCATTACCCATCTTCCGTATCTATCTTTCACACTAGATGATGCTTCAAGATTCTATAAGCAATGACAGCTTTGAGGCGAATGCATATAAGTCTATCTACACTGCTACTTAGACATGCATATGTTTGGGACCCTCTACACTGTCCTGATAATCTCGCTAATAACCTCGCTAGTTCATAGGCATTTCACAAGAGAATGTGATCGACGGCCGTGAATGTGGACCTAGCGGAATGGCACGTGACAATTACATGTGTTGTGAGGGAGTAACTGTTGTCTTAACCAGAAGAACGTGTCCTGTTTTTTAAAGAACGTAGGTGATTAATTTCCTTATACCTAGTCACGCGCATAGATATGCTGACAGAATACAGTCTGTTGTGAATGCCCTATAGGTTAGCAATTTCAGGAGGAATGGATATTTCCAGTTTATCCACCAATCTCATGACGGCATAATCAACTACGTGTTGTGTATGATGACGTCTTAATCAATGACGTCATGAATGACGTAGATAAGCTCACCAGGAACGCGTAATTCATGACGGACTAAGCTCTGTTATACGAATTGCATATCTTTACTATCTAATATGTTGAAGCTAATTTGCCTGCGTGCTATTGCTTGCAGTGATACTATTTTCTTTGTTAGTCCGGTGAATCTAAGAAAAATTGTAGGTACACCTCGGCAAACTTGCAACACAATTTCTGAGAGTAGATTTATGGCGAAGAAGCACCGAGATACTACCCGAAAAGAATCTACCCAATTCTGTCGGTGGGAAATATATAATTTTATTTGTTATAACCCGCACCCATTTGCGCCATGCCCATTACTGGTTTGATGAGCGCGTACATTTCCCTTACGGTCGTCACTTGAGAATTTAAATCTCCTTTTATTCTTCCCTATATCTTATTTTAAACTGGCACGGTTATGTAGTATTATGTTAGGTGTAAATCTATGCTATATAAACGTTCATGTGTACAGCTGTTACTAAAATATATGCCATGCAACCGGATTTCGAATCTTATTCTTAAGTTTTATTTGTGCTGTAGACTCCGTCTAGCGGCTCGAGGAGAATCACAAGCGGATAGTTTAAAATGATATACTGAGCTAAGATTTCTGTCATATCCTTGTTTTGTTTTCGTCTTCTGATATTCGACCGATAGTATGAGTATCGTGATCAAGTTATTAAATTATGTTACAATATAGCATGGCATATACTTAGCTTTATGTGTTAGGCCCATAGACTTTGGGTATGTTATTAATTAATACATACACCCCTCAGTTTAGCCCGAATGCAATGTATTTACACACAATCCCCTGCTAAGGCATACAGTTTTTCAAATACATGTAGGCAACTTGGAGTGTATATGTGTGTGCTGGAATTAAATATATTTTTCAATTATGACATCTTAAACAATATATTTTATATCCGGCTTACCCGATCTTTAGCTGTTGTGAAAGCTACACAAACAAACACCACCACCACCACCACCACCACCACCACTGTCTCAGTGCTGCACTCTACATTTTATGATGTTCATGGGTTTTATTTGATTAAGCGCCGATGGACCCCTTCTCATAAACTAGTGCAGCACGTCTACGACCACACAGAACAACATACTCAAACGTTAGATGGCATAACAATCAAGGCAAATTAGAAGCACGACAATATTTAATGTGCGTTTACATACCCTGATACACTTTCATTTAAATGTAATGTACCTGGAGTGGTGTCTGTTGTCAATTCTAAGCACTGAAAGTCAATAATATACCAATTCTTAGTACTAAAGAATTATATTTCTACATTGTTGCCACTTCTGAACGCTGAATGATGAAATGTTGCCAATCCTGAGCATTGCAACATAGCATTTAACAGAGTTCATGCATGAGAGATGACATTTTGCCAAATCTAAACCCTAAACCCTAACCCTAAAGGAAAGTTGACCTGTTGTCAATTCCAAGCACTGAACGACAATAATTTACCAATTCTTAGTGCTGAAAATTGATATTTCTACCCTGAAACATGATTTCTTATCACTTCTGAACAGTGAAGGATGATATGTTGCCAATCCTGATCATTGAAAGCATGGAATTTCACAAATGGCATACCATGAGTGATGACCTTTTGCCAAACCTAACCCATGAAAGATGACACTTACCAATTGTGAGTGAGGAAATTTGATCTGTTGTCTAGGCACTGAAGCACACTAATTTACCAAGTCTTAGTGCTAAAAATTGATATTTCTACACTGAAACATGATTTGTTACCACTTCTGAACACTGAAGGATGATATGTTGCCAATCCTGATCATTGAAAGCATGGCATTTCACAAATTTCATGCCATGAGAGAAGACCTTTTGCCAACGCTAACCCCTGAAAGATGACATTTACCAATTGCGAGTTAGGAAAGTTGATCTGGTGTTAATTCTAAGCACTGAAGGACAATAATTTGACAATGGTATGAAATTTGTAAAATGCCATGTTGCAATGATAAGGATTGGCAACATATCATCCTTCAATGTTCAGAAGTTGTAACAAATCATGTTTCATGGTAGAAATATCAATTTTCAGCACTAGGAATTGGTAAATTATTGTCCTTCAGTGCTTGGAATTGACAACAGATCAACTTTCCTCACTTGCAATTCGTAAATGTCATCTTTCAGGGGTTAGGTCATCTCTCATGGCATGACATCTGTTAAATGCTATGTTGCAAAGCTCAGGATTGGCAACATATCATCCTTCAGTATCGAGAAGTGCTAACAAATCGTGTTTCAGAGTAGAAATAAAATTTTGCAGCACTAAGAATTGGTAAATTATTGTCTATCTATGCTTAGAACTGACAACATATATCACTCCAGTTACATTACCTTTAAGTGGAAGTGTATGAGGGTATGTAACACATATTAAATACGGTCGTGGTTCAAATTTGATTTAATTGTTCTGCCATCTAATGCTTGACTATATTGTTCTCTAGATGTGCTGCACTAGTTCATGAGAAGAGGCCCATCGCCGCTTATTTGAATAGAACCCATGAACATCATAAAATGTAGAGTGCAGCACTGAGACAGAGGTAGTGATGGTGTTTGTTTGTTTATGTAGCTTTCAGTAAGTAAGCCGGATATAAAAGTTACTGCTTAAGATGTCACAATTGAAAAATTGATTTACTTCCAGCGCACACATATACACTCCAAGTTGCCTACATTTATCTGAAAAAATGTATGACTTGGCAGGGGCATATGTGTAAATACATTGCATTCAGGCAAAAATGAGGGTTGTATGTATTAATGAATAACATACCTAAAGTGTATGGACCTATCACATCACGCTAAGTACATGGCATGCTATATTGTAACATAATTTAATAACTTGATCGCGATACTCATACAAACGGCAGAATATCAGAAGAGGAAACAACACGAGGAGATGACAGAAATCTTAGCTCAGTATATCATTTTAAAGCATCCGCTTGCGATTCTCCTTGAGAAGATAGACGGAGTCTACACTACAAATAACACTTAAGAAGAAGATTCGAAATCCGGTTGCACGGCAGATATTTTAGTAGCAGCTGTACACATGAACGTTCATATAGCATAGATTTACACCTAACATAGCACTAAATAACCATGCCAGTTTAAAATAGGATATAGGGAGGAATACAAGGAAAATAAGAGATTTACATTCTCAAGCGACGACCGTAAGGGAAATGTACGCGCTCATCAAATCAGTGATAAATGCGCGCAAAAGAGTGCGGGTTATAACAAATAAAGTTATATATTTCCCATCGTAAGAATTGGGTAGATTTTGTTGTGGTCATCTGCCATTGCATATTCGCCATAAATCTACTGACAGAAATTGTGTTGCATTTTGCCGAGGCCATCTATGACATTCATGACACAATTGATTACGACGTCAGCCTATACGTCATGTAGTTGAGTACGACGTCATATGATTGACCTAGAAACGAGACTCCTTGTTGTTTATTAAATCAAACATGTTTTGAAACTGTTTCTATAGAAAGCCGGCCCTGCATGATTTTTCACCAATACAATGGCTCTCTAATGGCATCTATACAATCGGAAAGACGTTCTCTAAAATACAATTGAAGGAACCAAGTGGAAATGTGATCAATAAAGTAATTTTTCGTGACCTAAGCGTTGCAGAATGATATATCACGCCCATGGGTCTCATGATGGATCATCTGCAATACAATTATTATGTGCTATCGTATTGTTAACTAGATTATATATTTTCTCCAATTTAGGACAAGAGGAGTTGAGACAGGACCAGTATCTGTTAAATTTTGCAATAATACTCCTGAGAATGACAGCTAGACTAACTAATGGCTAGCTTAACAGATCAATGATGGCTTGAGTTTGGACGTGCCAGTTGGCTCTATAACTGGGTACCGTAATCAGATTGGCGAATAGTTTCATTGAGCTCTAGAAGATCCTCCCTAGAGTGTGATGGTGGCATGTCTAAACATATGGTTAGTCACGTGTATTGTTCATTACGAAACATACTATATCAGTATTGACCAACACTATATTTGAAACTAATAAGAGTTATTATATAACCATCTATATGTTCTTCAACTTGGGCAGTTTTCCCTATATATATATGCTTACATCTCTTATCTAATTACTATGCAAAATATCACCTCTTTAGGACACTAAGAAGACACTGCAGTATCTGATAGAAAATGTTAATTTGCGGACTGAGCAAATATTACTTTTGCAAATCTATCACCTGAATGAGTGACTTGGTCATCAAGCCAGTCAATCCCATAATAAATATCTAAAAATAGACTCTCTTCTGCAAATAGACACTTCTCAACACCACTGCATAATACGTTTTGTCCATATTGGGATTTTAAGCGCTAAACTCGTTAGTCACGGAATATCACTAGCTATATTCGGTATTTCCCCTCCAGAGATGTCTGATATATAACTCAATGTATCATAGGGATTTCTGCTGCTTTAAAGCTGTCTTATTAAATATGGCATTTAGACGAATGCCACTGAATTAATACTTACGAAAAAAGAGAAAATAGGATATAAATGGAAACATTTGTTATTGAACCAAATAACTCTTCTCCTTTTACGCAATTTCGCATAGATTGATAGATTGTACTAAATATCAAAGATGTCCTCGCATACATCGGGACTCTGGTTATAATTGAATAGAAGGCATCTTCGAATAGAATGTGCGCTTTGAATGCCTCTGCTTACCGGCAGTGAGTAAACAGGTAATGTATGACTTGGCAATGATGGAGTTGAGGGATCTGATCTGTTACTCACGTATCTGACGCCATAGCCAAATCCGTTACTTGTTAGCTGAGGTCACAATCGAAATGGCATTGTCTGTCACGAATATGACAATAGTCCATCACTACACATTCGCGTCTACCAAGATCTCATTCAATACGAGGGTTAGAAAGGTATCTCATGTGTAATGAGTGGACATTTGCGTAGTAATTTCCTCTAGAAATGGGCGTGGGGGAAAAATAGAATTTGATCTTCAAATGACGCAAGCACTGCCCTATTCATACCAAGAAAATCATTTCACCAAAACCGAGATTATATAAAACAAATAGTCTTCAGTATGGAGACGAGTTAATAGAACAATAGTCCCGCTAAATTCGCCTAAAATTCAAAACAGACACAGAATTCGGACTGCGTTTTGTCACTTTTGTTTATGACGTCATAATCAATCTCGCCACATGTCTGCCGACGTCACAAATCTTACTTTATAGAGAGAATACTTCATCGTGAAGCTGGAATAGTCCGTCAAGTTTACGAATTGCATGTATGTTCTATTTAATACCTTTGAGTTGAATATTTTGAGACTAATTCGACGGGGGCCTATTACTACCATAGGCGGTATCAGCACCGAGTCAAATTAGTTTCAAAATATTTAACAACTTTCCTGAATGGGATTCTGAGAATTATGGGTTCAAAGTGTATAACTCTCTCGCAATACACGCACAACGTGGGCAGAGCTTAGCTAGAAATATACAGGGCATATTGCGTAATGTTGATATAAAATGAGCCACTGGATTGGTAAGATCGATTATCAAGTCTGCATCAAGCGCAAGGAATATTGATATCTGTACTACTTTCAAAGTTTTGGGACTTCTGCAAATGATATCAACATGTCCCTTGCATTTGATACCATTAAGAGACCACAGATCCAGTTAGTTCCCCACCAAACTGTTTCCGATGACGGCGAACTACACCACGCGAACCCCTTATTGGCAAACGCAAAACTAAACATTCGCGTAAAATCAACGGTTTCTGTACAGTTTGAAACACCAGTAGTATAATCACAAGGTGGTGATTTATCACCAGCGCTCACTAGACTTAGAGACTGCAGATGATGTTGACTTTAACTATTTTATCAGCAAATCCCTTCGTGAATGACGCAAAGACAGTGTTCACTCAGGTATACATATCCGGCAACACCGACATGGATGATGCGACTGTACCCTACACCCCGTCTGAGAAGATGAAGAAGAGCAACATCTTGAGATCCCTCCGCTGCTGCTCTACTGACATTAAGACTCGCTATATGATATTCTGCTGTATTGATAGAGAGCACTGCAAAATGTTGAATGGGAAGATTGTGTGATAAATTATAACTCTTAGCATGTTATATAGCCATATGAATCATTGATACGCTTCGACATGTAAAACCATCACATAAGAACACGATAATAATGTGTGTGTTTCCTTATGCAGTGACCACTACATGTTATCTTGCTATATATTAAATCTAACAAGTTAACCCTTCTTGTGTCAACAACGCTTCAAAGCACTCAAGATGCTACTTTTTTCAATTAACCCCTTAATTTGTAAACATTTCTTAAGAAAATTAAAATATTTACTTAGTGAATGAATATTTTCTGGTCAAGAGAAGACTGTTTTTGTAAATTTAACACTTGAATTCACCTTTCCAGAGTACCCACCCATCATATGACGTCATAATGACTGCGTGATGTGTACAATGCCATCATAATGAATGACGTCGATAAGTACGTCACGAACGCATATTTGAAGACGGTCTATGCCTTGTTGTACAAATTGTTTGTTTTGTTATTTAACAAATATTTAGTTGAATAGTTTGAAACTAATTTGGCAACAGCCTCACTGTATAGTTTTCAGGAAATTGATAGTTAGGGCATTTGGGGATCGATAAATCCCAACACGGCGAGGTTTGGTGGAGCTTAGCTAGTGATGGGCGGGGCATAGCTAAGATGGAAAGGTACATTAAGGAAAATAGTTGTAAAGCGTTGTTTTTTGTCGGCCTCATGAGTTAATGTTCAAGAAAATCCAATTTTGTTAGTAATTGTCTATTTGCATGCCACATGAAGAATATATATATATATATATATATATATATATATATATATATATATATATATATATATATATATATATATATATATATATATATATATATTAATTTACCACTGAAATGACTGGCTCGTTTATCGAGCCAGTCATTTCATTGGTGAATTATAAAAAATGAGTCTCCTCTTGGCATGCGAGTGGCCCTTCCTCAAGACCATTGCCGCCAGATTACATCTTTGACCGGCTTGGCATTTAAAGAGTTAAGTTGAGGGCTAAAAGTAAACTATTACTCGATGTCAAAACAGTCTCCAGCTTTCGATATGTAACAGACATGTTCTCGAAAAATATGGAAATACATATCGGATGACCAGAAAATTAAATATGTTCCCGCTGCCATAACTGTAAATATTATTTATTTATTTGTTTATTTATTTATTAACTTATGTATAATGACTGTATATTTTATATCATTTTACTCGTCATAATCATTCTTATAATATTCACCCTCGTATGCTACAGCGATAGCCCAAGTGCAATACACGTGAAACTGAGTCTGTGACCATATAGAACAATGATGTGTGTACAGATCAATCAACATAGTACATTTCCATTTCAGCCCCCCCGTTTCCCTAAATTGAATGAATCTATCCGTTCCAGATGTTGAGCATCTGCTAGAGATTGCATTGCAGATTTACTGGCGACATCGGGACAGCGTTAACCCATACTCATGATGCACACGTTATTATTGTAGTGGCGTTCATATCGAATGTAAACAGAATAGAAAACGAGCACCAGCTGGTTTAGAAGCGATATCTAAATCCGTATTACGTGAATGGGTGAACCCTATTGATATATAACAATGCGATCACCAAGAAGACCTGATGGATATGCTATGCAATTGACCCAATCTCTAAATCAAACGTCAGTTGTATTTTTTAGCCTGCTAACCAGAAGATGCGTTCTTTTAGAGGTCTGTATGAGAAAGACGAAGAACGGTAACAGTCAGCAGCAGCAGCAGCAGCAGCAGCAGCAGCAGTAACAGCAGCAGCAGCAGCAATAGTAGTAGTAGTAGTAGTAGTAGTAGTAGTAGTAGTAGTAGTAGTAGTAATAGTAGTAGTAGTAGTAGTAGTAGTAGTAGTAGTAGTAGTAGTAGTAGTAGTAGTAGTAGTAGTAAAAATCAAATGTGCTCCTGGCCTGTTCAGAATCTTCCATCTCCATATGGACATGGCTGGAGTATAGTGGATGGTCTACTCAAGCCTGTTCTAATGTCAAAGGATCCTGCTCCATTTGGATTAATTGAACTCACATCATGTAGATGTCAAAAGTCTGCCTGCAAAAGAACAGATCTCTGTCAATGCAAGGCTAACAATCTACTCTGCACTGAAGCATGCCTTTGTATGGGAGGTGAAATGTGTGACAATGTTCAGCATACAATTCGTCGAAGATGACTCTGACACGGATGAGTAACATTCTCTCATTTGCTCACGTGATAAATATGTCCTGCCAGCTTGTGTAGACATGCACTGCATGTCAGTTAAAAGTTTAATTATGTAAAATGTAGAAAACATGGGCATTGTTGTAGCTAAGGTATTACTAGTCACAAGAAGACCTAAGTGCCCCAATATGTACAAAGCAACATACGGGTGTTTTAAACAAGGTTGATTATGTATAAATCTGCGATATACGATCACTCCTTTCCATTTTGGTTAAGATTGTATTGATATAACATGCGCTTAAGTTTGTGAAAAATTTACCATTGTGAAAATTGTCTGAAAACTACATTCAACACCTATTGTAAATGGGCTTCTCACGGGTTAGTGATACCACAATTTTCTTGTACAACACGGCTCAGAATATACCCAAGACATCGGTCTAGCATAATATAGAGACAAATCTTCTGAATACTGGGTGTACTACGAAACCATTCTTCTAGACCCCTTTTGAAAATTGGCTCCCGGACTAATACTCATGATGCACACGTTATTATTGTAGTGGCGTTCATATCGAATGTAAACAGAATAGAAAACGAGCACCAGCTGTTTTAGAAGCGATATCTAAATCTGTATTACGTGAATGGGTGAACCCTATTGATATATAACAATGCGATCACCAAGAAGACCTGGTGGATATGCTATGCCATTGACCCAATCTCTAAATCAAACGTCAGTTGTATTATTCAGCCTGCTAACCAGAAGATGCGTTCTTTTAGAGGTCTGTATGAGAAAGACGAAGAACGGTAACAGTCAGCAGGAGCAGCAGCAGCAGCAGCAGCAGCAGCAGCAGCAGTAGTAGTAGTAGTAGTAGTAGTAGTAGTAAAAATCAAATGTGCTCCTGGCCTGTAAGTGGACAATCAATAAGCAATTATCTTGCTCTTCTTGAACAAAATTAGCTAAGCAAATTATGCTCAAAATATTCAGGAAAATAGCTATTGCACTAAATGATGATACACATTATCGCTTAGGGAGACGTACTGTTACGTCTGTTATCTGTAAACATCTAAGGATTGAGCTTTTCATTTCCACATCACCATTAGCCATCTACAGTTTCTATATTGCACAGCTCGTCTATCTACCCCGCTACTTAGACATGCCGATGTGTGAAACACTTTACACATTCCTAATAATCCCGCTAATAACCTCCCTAGTTCAAAGGCATTTCTCAAGAGAATGTCATAAACAAGCGTGACCGTGCACCTAGGGGAATGGCACATGACGATTACAGTGTTCTGAGGAGGTTGCAAGTGTTGTCTTAACCAGAAGAACGTGTCCTGTTTTAGAAGGAGTGTAGATAATTAATTTCCTTATACCGATTCACACGCATAGATAGCTTGACTGAATACAACATCATGTGAATACCAATTTTATGAGAAATGGACATTCAATATGAGCAATACAGTGTGTGCCACAATGGACACAGACGAGCTCGGTACCGTAGTAAGTTTTTTCGTGTCCAAATCAGCAATACATATATGTATGTCCTCACGAAAGAAATATTATCACTACAATGGACATTCCCAGTTTTAGCTATGCCCGCCCATCTGTAGCAAAGCTCCAACCATACGCTATCGTGTTGGGATCGATCGGTCCCTGAACTGCCTGACTCTCAATTTCCAGAAAACTGTACAGGTAAGCTGTTGAATATTTTGAAACTGATTTGATTGGTTGCTGTTGCTGTCTATGGTTTCAAAATATACAACAGCATGGTTATTAAATAGTAAATACCTAGAGTTCGTACACCCAACGATTGGCCCGTCTTCGATCAAGCGTTCGTGACGAACTTATCTATTCATTCATTATGACATCATCCTACACGTCATCGTAGTTGATTATTGCGCCGTAGGATGGATGGATAAGGCGGAACGCTTCAATGCGTCATGGTTTATTGTAATAACCTCCAAATTGCCTAACAGGGCATGTTTCATGTTACCATGTGCTTCAAGCATAAAGCCGGTCTGACCCATTGAGCATACTAGTAAAATTTGAGATTAACGAATGCAGCAATGCGGACATTTTGAAACGGCGGATGCGCCTCCATGAACCCAGGAAGTATCATTGTCATGCTTTTTTGTGCATCGGGGTTTTCTCGCGCTAAAGAGATACCACGCCCCCACTCCACCATGGCCATCTGTGACTGATCGATATTTTGAAACCAAGAAAATGCATCGTCAATTCCAATGGATGAATGTCTTCTGTTCAGTGACGTAGCAATGGTGACGAGGGCCCGCCCCCACCCCTGTACAAATTATTTGAAGGCCCCTTGTACGCCCGCATGTAAGCAAAGTGAGAGAAACCAGGACCAGGGGTCCGGGGTTCCTCCGCCGAAAATGTTTGAAATGCAGATGTTCTCAGAGGGCATCTCCGACGGCTCTGGCGGTAAATATTAGTCTTTGGTCCAGTGGAAGATTTCTATAATTTACAAAATATTGTGTTTTCTTTCTGGGATCTATAAAACTGTGTCCCTGTGACCCATGCCATACCAAAATGTAGGCATGTTAGTCACAGAACCTAACTACGGAGACTAGAATTAAATTGTAAGATGCCATAGAAGTAAGTTGTATAATTCGGCTGGACGCCGTTACGTGGGGCAGTCAATCTAGAGATAAAATATGCAACTGGTATTGCTTATTTCCCTTCCTAGAATGAATAGTCCCAAAATAGCCAGGCTGTCTGTCACGCGTGGCCCTCATATGCCAAGTATAACAATATACACGCTTTACAAGGACAACCTTCTCAAATACCCAGGCAGTAGATATTGGGTGCAATCTGGTAGCCGTGAGGTCAAAAGTGTCTATTTGCCTCCCCGCTGCTGTGGGGTTGTGGGGGCTATCGCTACGCCACTGCTTCTGTCAATCAAGTATATGACATCATACTCAATTACGTCACATGTCGCGGACCTCACATTCATAATTGACGAAAAAACTCCGTCATGAAGTTGGAGCAGTCCGTCAAATGTACAACTTATATATCGTTGATGGCGTTACTATTTAATACATATTCTATAGAAAATCTTGAAACGCATTTGACTGGGCGCTGTTGCTGCCATAGTCAAATTAATCTACAAAATATTCAACTGCTTACCTGTACCTTGATATTGGGATTCTGGGAATACGGCATTCGATCGATATCATGGGCAAAGCCGTGGCGGAGCGTAGCTAGAAATGGGCGGGCACGACTAAAAAGGATTCATCCATTTATTCCTATGCTTTGATGTGCGCAATAGTTTGATATTCTATGGGGTCCTTTCATGTGCGTTGAATTAGAGCATGGTACACATATTACTACTAGATTCTTAGGCTTACTTATTTCATCTTTTTCAACTAATTTTGTGTCAACCTAATCCGTTAATGGACTTTCCCAGTTGTAGCTATGCCCCGCCCATCTCTAACTAAGCTCCACCCACACCTCACTCGGGTTAGGATCGATCGATTTCTGAACTGCCGGATTGTCAATTTCGGGTCACACTAAACACCGGAATACACCGGAATATACCGGAATATTCCAGAATACACCGGAATACACCGGGATACACCGGAATACACCCCGGAATATATCGGAATATACCTTAGTATAATATCTGCTTGTGATAAGCATTTACAATGTTGACTAATTAACTCGAGGAATGTGGGCTGTGGTAATTCAAAGACGCGTTTCCAGTACTTGTCCGTATTATGGATTGTGATTTCATTAGTTTTTTATTTCATTAATTCATTCTTTGATTTACAAACATCTAACTATGCTCAGACATTTAGTAAGCAAATCGTCATGGTAAGACAAACATCTAATTATCCGCAGACAGCAAATCGCAATGGTCAGCAGGATGTTACATGATTGCTATCCAAACAAGGTAGATCTAGTCGGACACATTGATTGTTGTCAAAACAAATCAGACAGACACGCATGGATTTCACATGCAGCTCCCCCGTTCCATAATTGGTATCAAAACAAATTGTATACATGCGTTAACGAATCTCATCCCCTACCCATCCTTCTGGCCAATAGCTAATAAAACACCTATCTTATCCATGTGTATACAGGTGTATCATATCCACCTTCCTAGAAACTAGTCGTTGATTCGATGAAACCCTTAAAATATGCGTCTAGCATTTTATATTTAAAGCACGACAATTTCAGAAATGTTAGTGTATCCTGAAAAGGTGACTGTTTGGAATAATCAAAGATTACCTAGATATAAGATATTCATAATAATTCTTAAGCTGTGGTTCTTGTGTAGGCGGTTCTTGTAGGCCTATGTATTTAATATGTGTCTGCAATTCTCTAATTAAACATCAGAATGTCACGAAAGCGTGTAAAGAGTAGGCTTAAAGCTACGAAAGAACCATCATATTCGTGTGGCGTATGTCGTCATGAGTGTGGCGATGATTCCATTGAGTGTTCGGGTTGTAAGACTTGGACTCATCCTGAATGTGTGCAAATGTCCAAAGAAGTCTTAGCGTCGTGGCCTCTATTGTTTTATTGCAAATCCTATTTATTTACAACGGATAACACCTATGAATTCGTTGGATCACTTAAAAGGTACGTCTTTAATTAAAACAAAATAATTATCTACAGGCACGCAACCGATTAAGCACCGTTTTTTCTAATTATACCACGCGGCCACCCGCGTGCATGTTCCAATCGGCCAGTCAGTGACATGATACTCCTTGCTCATGCACTCTCTCACCCGTACACATGGCCCAGTATATTGAAACTAATTTGATTGGGAGTTGTTGCTGCGGAAATCAAATGAGTTACAAAATAATCGACGACTTGCAATGAATACATTTAATTTAGATTTGAATTTTACATTTCCGAATTAAACTCGTATTAAAAGATCTCGGACACCCAGTCGTTATTATTGAGGTGTGAATCACTTAATTGGCTGTTAATTGTAGCCCCCCCCCCCCCATGCATGTTCCATTCAGCGATTGGATACTCCTTGTTCATACACGCTTTCACCGCACAGTTTTACAATTTGATAATTTAATATTCTGTTGACTATTTTGAAACTAATTTGACTGGAAGTTTTTGTACTGGGAGTTGTTGCTGCAACAATCAAATTCGTTTCAAAATATCCATATGATTATTAATTAACCCTTTTAGTCTCTAGTTTTACAGACTATTTTAAAAACACTTTGACTGGGAGTTGTTGCTGGTGGTTGTGGTGGTTCCCTTAAAAATATTACTCTGCTCTCATTTAGGTTTAAAAGCAATCTGGAAGTCCTGGGCCTAGTCAACGCAGCAAAGCAAGAACGTCTGTCGCTTGCAACTTACGACGTACACCTTCCAGCCGTCGTCGAACTGACATCAATGTCTGGCAAAGAAGACGACACCAGTGTATCACTGCTTCGACAGTTCTGCCCAGCTACTCTAGTTACACATAGTCCACGCACTGTCCGGGACGACGGTAATTGCCTATATAGATAGGTTTCACTAGGCTTGTTCGGTAGTGAGTGTCACCAATCTCCATTTGCGGCTCTTAGCGGCTATGGAGATAGCAGAACATCAAACGGCGTACAAGAACACTGATTGCGTAAATGATTACCGTGTGGTTACGCCACCATTTAAGGATCTTCTGGATTCCGTTGTTACAAAATGGTGGTTATGCTGATCTACACCATATCTACGCGATCAGTGCTGTAATTCAACGTGCCATAAGCTCTTATTCTCCATCTACGGGTGTATGCTGTAGTAGATCACCTGCATACACTCGCACCGTTATCGGTCGTGGTGTTAAGTGTCGCAAAACGCCCGTGTGTATTGTTATGCGGTCAGTGTCAACCCCAGTTACACTTAACGCGTTAGAAGTACAACCTGACCACTTTGTGTTGCTTTGTAGAAAGCCGGCAAACGTTGAACCAGTCGTAATTGACCAGCCAAATATTGCCGCCAAAGAGGTGGAATCAAGCTTGCACGTAAAGTTAGCAGAACCATCACATGTTTCTATGGAATGTGATAATAATGTCAACGATGATGTCTGGAGTGGCACATCTAGATAACTCAGAACTATCCGAATGCGACATCAACTCTTCATTTGCGCCTATTGCATCCAGCAGTCCTCTACAGTCCAGTAGGCATCCAGACAACTACTCGTATTCCAAGCCAGATAACTTTTAAAATATGACAATGAGTCCACCTCGTAATGAATCAGTAAACACACACAGTGTCCCACTAAATGGACGTTTCTTACAAATATCTGACATGATTTCATATTTGACAGACACAAGAAACAAGCCATTAGACAAAATACCACCTGGTGTGAACGAATGTTTGTCACTGATAATTCTCGGAATTTGGCTAGACATGAGAATCAGCAAAGATCGGAATTCATTGATGACTGTGGTACTTGGAATACTACCAAGTATACTTGCCCCACCAGCTACTTTCCAGTAACCGGTACTAACAAAACGCAGAGCGTGTTTAAACGTAATGGACAGTACTGCGTATCGAGACAAATCGACAAGAAACGTATAATGGTGCCAATAGACCCTCAACCCAGTAAAGATAACATTTTGTATGTTCAGAGATGTTATTCAGAACTAAAAATGTCTGTTGACTACAAAAGACGCGTTACGTAGTTTCAGAATGTACCGAAGCAGTTACAGAATCCTATATTAGATATTGGATCTGTATGTATAGTGGAGTATGTTGGTTCATATCCGGGAAGAGCAGTTCATGGAAACACACATTCCGATAAACAAGCGACCGAAAAGTAATGTCGTACATCGGCACACGTGAAAGACGCCTTAACAGCAGCAGTGAAAACAAAGTGCTCCAAAGATGCATTTGTCGATATGATATTAACTCAACCCATTGATGATGGTCCGAGAGGCATTAAACAAGCACAGAACATAGTATGTACTCAACGCAGGAAGGACAAACAGAATGCAGCATCTGGACATATTAACGCAAACAATTTGCAGATCACGTCCAGCATGTTCAGATATTATTACCAACCAGTAGGTACATACATAAAGTTATACACACAGCTGATAAAGTGCCATGTGTATATCTATACAGAGCTGAGCAGATTTCGGATATACGACGGTTATGCTGTGTACCTGGCGGCGCTGTACTCGGTGCAGATAAGACGTTCAATCTCGGTCACATTTTCCTGACAGCTTTAGTATACACGTCTGTTTTACGCAAAGATACACAGGATCATCCCGTTTTCATCGGTCCCATCCCGTTACACGGCGATTCAACAATGGGCATTTATCGATCATTCTTTTCTGATATAGCTGGTCACCTTGCAGACCTAGATACGACATACCTGACCATCGGCTCGGATGATGAAAAGGCGTTACGCAATGCCATTCGCTCTGCCTTTCCAGACGGTACCCATGTGTTTTGTACACGTCAACTGCAGAACAACGCCCACGACTATTTGCGTGATAAAGTTGGTGTCGCGACGAAAGAGCGTCAACAGATCGCATTGGCAATCTTTGGCGCTGAAGGCATATGCTCTGCGGACGATAGTGTTATGTGCGAAATTCGCGAAAAGAATTGTGTCGAACTGATTAGTGAGTGAAACTGCGCCAGATTTTCAGAAATATTATGATAATAGATTAAGACCCCTGATTATTGATCTCGTTGTGAAACCTGTTATAGAGGGCAAAGTAAAGGCAGGGTGGACAGACAATAATCGTGAGTCCGTCAACAACGTCCTAAAATGAAAACACACTGGAAACCACACAACCTGCCAGATCTGTGCAATAAATTAGAAGAACTGGTTAATGTTCAAACCAAACAAATGCAAAGAGCATTCGTCGGTGTCGGACAGCATGTTCTTACAAATCGCTTCAAGAAACATTATGTAGGAAAGGATGCGTGGCTACGTAAAACGGCCGAGGAGAGAAGTAAACATTATAAGCGGTTCCTTAGAGACAGTGGACCCACAAACAAGGTCACATCAACTGATGGGTTGTTAACTGTCTGCGTAACACCATTAGTTGTTAAAAACCCCAAACAAAACGCAAATGAGCTGAACGTTCTAGAACGCCAAAAAAGCTTAAATTATAAGTATTTTGAAATTAATTTGAATGAAATTTGTTTCCACACAAATTAATTTCATAATCTTAAATTGTGCTTAAACTGTGCTAGATCGTCGGTATTGGTCTTGAAAATGTCTATGTGTACGCCAATGGAAATTTTCAAAATTAGCTTTCTCTTGGCTTGCAAATATACATTTCCGATCCTAAACAAACTCAGATCGTCATTATCGTTGAAAGGGTTAATATCATACTTACAAATATTTACACTGTATTTACATATTTTATTTTTCACTGGATACCATATCCAATAAAACGTATATTTTTTCGTTCGTGCTGTTATTTCTAATCCCGTCAAAGTTACGGGCACCTGTGCATTAAAACCTCATGCTCTATTCCCGGAAACGCGTTGTTGAATTACCACAGCCCACAGTCCTCGAAATGTATTCCGGGGTATATTCCGGTGTGTTCAGGCGTATTCCGGAATATTCCGGTGTTTAGTGTAACCGTCAATTTCGAGAAAACTATACCGGTAAGCCGTTGAATATTTTGAAACTAATTTAACTGGGTGTGGTTGCTGCCTATGACTATTACGCGTTTAAGACGAAAATCGAATCATTCATGCTGTACACGATTATGACGTCATCCTACACGTCGCATATATGATTATGACGTCATATGGCGTCATTTTATAGATGGATACACTGGACAGGTCCATTTTAAGCCGACCAAAACAGCTTCTGATGTGGCCGTGAGAAATGACAATGTGCGTATCAAGAGACGATTATCCTTTTACAATTTACCACTGAAACAACTGGCTCGATATCTGAGACAGGCATTTCAGTGGTAAATTTAAAGAAAGCGCTCTTGGTCTGTAAATTTACAATTGTAATACGAAAATTTATAATTTCTTGAGTAAATCGGAGTATCAAAGGATATCAAATGCACATTGTTCAAGGATGTTCAAGGATTCCTTTAAGATCTTATGCCCCTCCTCTTGATAGGAACACCGACAGATGTCGTTAAGTATATAGTTCGATTCAGTAATACCGCCTATTTAGTTCTATTTTAAACAAAAATCGAGGATTCCTGTCTTTCAGTCAAGCGTATAGCGTCATACTCAATTACCTCAAAGGTAATCTGAAGTTACAATCAAACACGTCATGAAAGGCATAGGTAAGTCCGTCATAGACGCGTAGGAGTCTATCAAGCTGCACGAATGGTGTGTCTTTAGTGTTTAATAATACGGTGACTTTGATGGTAGATTGAGGCTAAGCTCTTTGATGCATTTTAAGTTGCATCTGTCTAGCAATTCTTAAAATATAAATAATCCAACTCTAGATTGTGAAGTCTCGAATGCCATTTGTCTTATTGGTGCATGATTGAGCTGCTTGTTGTGGCAAGCCAGGACGCTCCTCTTCAGTGATAGTTGCCCTATGTGGAGCTCTTTATTCATTGATCTAGCGCCAGATTGTAGATCTATTTAAGGCGTAGATCTATTTAAGTATGTCAAGTAAGAAGCCAACAATCCAGTTGAACAAAGTCTTACTTTTTACGGCAATTATCTCAAGTTCATCTAGTGGACGAGGGATGACATATCCACTATGCACATTTTGGCGATATACGGTTACAGCCATGGCTATCTGTGCCAGTGAGACTATAATGGGCGTCTAGCCCACGATATACGCTCTTGAACAGAGCATTGACTCTTGATTTGTAATGAGAGATAATTCCAAATAAGTTGCTGTTGTAGAGACTGGTAATTCCAATTCATCAAGGCGCCAATTAGGTAAATTCGGAATAGATTTTGTCCAAAAAAATATGGTACTCATTTAATGTGTTTAATGTTTAAGGCAGCCGAATCTTGTCTTTGTAGTGGTATTGAGGAATACCTATTTACAGGCCAAGCAAATAATATGTTAATTACCAAGCCAGTTATTCCAGCGGTAAATTTTGAAAAGACATTATCTTGCTTTGGAAAGGGGCATTCACAAATCAAACATTGTAATTGTCTTGCTAATTAAAGCAAAATAAATTGGTCCAATCATGAGATTATGTACTTTTCGCCAATCGGGAAAAGGAGTTTTGCGAAAATATAGGGGTTCGCAGATTATCTGCTAAATTTTAACATGTCAGGTCAATTTGCTAAAACGAAACACTTTTAAGGGAAAGGCGGAATCACGTTTTAGCTATGGCCAGCCTCATACACGCTTTGTCCGTGTTAGGATCAATAGATCGCTGTATGCGCTTAATCTCAATTTCCAGAAAACTATACTGGTAAGCTATTGAATACTTTGAAACTAATTTTACTCGGTGCTGTTGCAACAGCGCCCAGTCAAATTAGTTTCAAAATATTCAACAATATGTTTATTAAATATACACCTGTGCAAAAGTTAAGCACCACCTATTTTTACGCACATGCGAGGGTATATTCATGTGCTATGAAGAAAGCAATAGCATAAACATTTATGTACCCATCCATCTTAGTGCAAGAGGTAATAATGCAACTAGAGGAATGCTGATTATGATGGTGGGGAAACACTGTATGTTTTTGTTTGAACTTGAAAACGAGGCCTGAATATGGTTACGTTGACACAACTGACAACTATTGCCTACAGTTGACACACGTGGCTAGATTGTCATTAATGGTGTCTGAAAACGAAGTTTAACATCTGTGCACGAGTTTGAGACTGTCATTATTAATACCGGGTATATCCACCTTGTGCCTGGATGACGGCCTGGACACGACGTCTCATGCTGGTCACCAACCGACTGATACGCCATTGTGGTATTCGTTGCCATTCAAGATGGAGTGCGTCTGTTAATTCCTGTAGGTTCTGCACAGGAGGATCCCTCCTTCTCACCATGTTTCCCAGAATGTCCCAGATATGCTCAATAGGGTTCATGTCAGGGCTCCTTGCTGGCCATGGTAGGGTTTCGATGGCATTCTGGCGGAGGTATTCATGCACAGCTCTAGCACGATGTGGTCGGGCGTTGTCATCCATGAATATAGGGTGGGTTCCAGGTGCATGATTTACAAAATGAGGGACCACAACTCTATCCAGTATGGAATCTTGATATCTTTGTCCATTTAGTGTTCCAGGTACAGTCAACAGATCCAGCTAACAATCAAATGAGATGCACCCCCATATCATAACGGAACCTCCACCAAATGGAACTTCTTCCATGATGTTACGTTGGTCGTACGCCGTGCGTCTGGACCTCCATACACGAGTTCGACCATCTGTGGCATGAAGCAGGAACCGACTTTCATCGGACCAGTGTACCCGTCTCCAGGATCTCATGTTCCAGTGTCTTCTTTCGTTGCACCACCTCAGACGCTCCTCTTTGTGGTGTGCAGTGAGGAGAGGACGTCTGACATGTCTCCCAGCTTTCATGCCAGCAGCATACAGTCTCCTTTTGACGGTAGACATTGACACTCTATTGCGCGTTTCCCATTGCTGGCTGAGCACTCTGCTGTTGGTGAATGGAGATCTCCTAACAAGGCGTACTAGGGCTCGATCATCACGGGCAGTAGTCTTCTTCGGTCTTCCAGATCTAGGCCTGTCCTTCACCTCGTTAGTTTGCCCATGTTTTGCAATCAAACGACTGATTACAGTATGGTTAATGTTCAGCTGTCTGCCAATCTCTCTGCATGACATACCAGTGGTATGCATGCCTATGATTTGCCATTTCACACGATCACTTAACCTTCGTCTTGCCATAGCGGTTCACAATCAAGAGCTAATTCTCTCTGTACAAATAAACCACGGTCATGAACACAAAATTCCTAATCTTGTCGCCTAAATCTGTATGTAATGTTCTACACCTCAAACTGGACTTTTACATAACTGAACACGTGTGCTGTTTCCCGCCACGCACGGACATCAAGCGGCGTGAAGTCATACATGCATGTGCATTTCGTACTTGGAATTATGTCAGCTAACGCGGGGACAAAAAGTATGGCAGCCTAGTTGTACCATCATGTTTCTATGTTCTATTGTTTTTGCTGGTGCTTAACTTTTGCACAGGTGTATAGTATAGACATAAAAGTCATACAACGTGACGTCGTGTACGACTGACTAAATCGAATCATTCGTGTCGTAGTTGATTATGATGTCAACCTGTATGTGACGTTGTTGATTATGCCGTCATATGATTGACTGAGAGACTGGATTCGTCATTCATAATGACGTCATCATACATGTGACGTGGCTGATTATGACGTCATATGATTGACTCAGAAACTGGATTCATCAATTGAAAACAAAATTCTAGATTCAAGCAGTATACGGATGTTAATCACCTTCAGGGATCGCTGTTAACCGGGATACATGTAAATACAATGATAATGCGGCTTACTGGGCCGGATTTCGGCCAATCTCGAGCCAATACGGCCGAAGTAATTGGCAAGTACCGGCCCAGTATCAGGATACATGAAAACACAGCACTAACTTGCTATAAGCTTGCAATTCCACGCACTTCAATTTCAGTCCAATTATAGATCACTTCCCGCATCAGTGTCCCTTACTTGAATCAGTCAACGAGGATGTTCTGTGCAAAGAGACGTCCGTCACGCCACGCTAATCACAGGACTGGTGATCTAACATCTGAGAAGACATTGCCACCGAACGTAAGATTTTCTGAAATTTCTGCTCTACTGTTCCTGATATCGTGAATCATTTCCGTTCATGTCCTGCTTTGATTATGTTCTTAACCATGTGAACTTGCAAGCCAGAATTCAAATAACTCGTTCATAATTTAATCAGTAGGGCTTATAATTTGGACCTTTTGAAACGAATTTGACTGTAGGAGCTGTTGCTTCCTAAGGCAGTAACAGCATCATGACAAGTTAGTTTCAAAATATTCAGCAGCTTTCCGATATATCTACGTGGAATTTGCGACTTTTGGGAATTCAAAAGATTAGGCTAATAACAAGCATATGAACCTGAAAGTCAGAATTCTAAAACTCGTTCATAATTTAATCAGTATATTTTGAACATTTTGAAACGAATTTGACTGGGAACTGTTGCTGCCTAAGGCAGCAACAGCTTCCTGTCAAGTTAGTTTCAAAATATTCAACAAATTTCCTTTATAGTTACCTTGAATTTGCGACGTTTGGGAATGCAACGGTCAACGGGTTAATAAAACCCCAGACACATTTTAATCACATAAGCAAGCTTATTTTGCATTGCATAATATTCATTAAATCGTTATGCATCGTTTTCTATCTCGGTTACATAATAAAGTCGCTAGTCGTGACGAACAATATATAGCCTAACTGTGCATGTTATCGCCGAACAGCGATGACGTGGCAATACTGCTTTCTTGTAACGTGATCTTAATTATTATACTGCTAAGATGTTGTTGACAGAAACAGTTTGACTAATTTTAATAAAACGTTTGGAAATTTAGAAAAAGTCAATTGAAAGGAATATAAGATCTGCGATAACAAGATATTGCGTTTGTAACTATATTTTGCTGTGTGTTGGCCAAGACTCTCAGTAGTAGGCTAGCGAAACCTTAGAGTGATAAGGAAAAACAATGCTAAATTGGTAAACAAAATGACAAGAATCGGCGTGAACATTCGCAATATAAAATATAAATAGATCTCACACTCGTTGCCATGCCCTATCAAATTTACCACACTCGTTTAGTTATAAGATCGTATCTGGAACTGGCAAAAGCTCGTTTCAAATGAGATCTTACTAAGCTCGCGTGATAAATTTAATGCGAAATATGAATGGAGTATCTCAGTTTATCAATGAATCATATGATGTCATATTAAACCACGTGGCGTGTAGGACGACGTCATGGTGAATTAGATCACGAATGACGTAGCTACGGTCGTCACGAACGCTTAAGTGATGGTTGAGTAAGCGTTGTTGTACGAATTGAATGTCTATTATTTAATAAACACAATGTTCACCATTTTGAAACTAATTTGACTGGGGCCTGTTGCTGCCAGAGTCAGCAACAGCACCCAGTCAAATTAGTATCAACATATTCAACACCTTGCCTGTATAGTTTTCTGGCAATTGATAGTCAGTCAGTTCAGGGATCGATCGATCTCAACACAGGCGGGTATGGGTGGAGCTTCGCTAGAGATGGGCGGACATAGCTTAAACTGGATTCAACCATTTGTGTGAGATCCGGTATATATATATATATATATATATATATATATATATATATATATATATATATATATATATATATATATATATATATATATATATATACCGGATCTCACACAAATCGTTATGCATCGTTTTCTATCCCGGTTACATAATAAAGTCGCTAGTCGTGACGAACAATATATAGCCTAACTGTGCATGTTATCGCCGAACAGCGATGACGTGGCAATACTGCTTTCTTGTAACGTGATCTTAATTATTATACTGCTAAGATGTTGTTGACAGAAACAGTTTGACTAATTTTAATAAAACGTTTGGAAATTTAGAAAAAGTCAATTGAAAGGAATATAAGATCTGCGATAACAAGATATTGCGTTTGTAACTATATTTTGCTGTGTGTTGGCCAAGACTCTCAGTAGTAGGCTAGCGAAACCTTAGAGTGATAAGGAAAAACAATGCTAAATTGGTAAACAAAATGACAAGAATCGGCGTGAACATTCGCAATATAAAATATAAATAGATCTCACACTCGTTGCCATGCCCTATCAAATTTACCACACTCGTTTAGTTATAAGATCGTATCTGGAACTGGCAAAAGCTCGTTTCAAATGAGATCTTACTAAGCTCGCGTGATAAATTTAATGCGAAATATGAATGGAGTATCTCAGTTTATCAATGAATCATATGATGTCATATTAAACCACGTGGCGTGTAGGACGACGTCATGGTGAATTAGATCACGAATGACGTAGCTACGGTCGTCACGAACGCTTAAGTGATGGTTGAGTAAGCGTTGTTGTACGAATTGAATGTCTATTATTTAATAAACACAATGTTCACCATTTTGAAACTAATTTGACTGGGGCCTGTTGCTGCCAGAGTCAGCAACAGCACCCAGTCAAATTAGTATCAACATATTCAACACCTTGCCTGTATAGTTTTCTGGCAATTGATAGTCAGTCAGTTCAGGGATCGATCGATCTCAACACAGGCGGGTATGGGTGGAGCTTCGCTAGAGATGGGCGGACATAGCTTAAACTGGATTCAACCATTTGTGTGAGATCCGGTATATATATATATATATATATATATATATATATATATATATATATATATATATCCCAGTGTTGCAATATAGTCGTGTATTATGTTTGAAAACCATGCGTTGCAACGCGCCAATTTCTACACGATGGTCGAAATAGTGATATACTTATTAGCCAAGTAACCTAGCAATGATGACGTATTTACCTTTCTCTTGCTATTGACAAAATACATGACATCTGAGGATACATTTCAAGAAAACAATCGGAAAATTCAGTCGTTCGATTAAAAATAATTTAAATTCTGAGGTCATAAGATTTTGCAATTGACACTATATATTCTTGGTCAGAACTCTCTATACTGACGCGCTGCGATGTTAAACACGGATATTGAAAAATAGTAAGAAACTAACAACATCGAATTTAGGGTTGCACGATTATTCACTTTTCATAATCGCGATCATTAAAAAAATAATCGCGATCATACGATTACTCATGGACTATATTAACTACGTCAATGCTGCTTAGAGAACGTTATTATGCTACTGCTGATTGTAAGAGTATGGGTTAGGCACTTGGGTATAATACATACATCGACAGAATACGCCAGTTGCTGATGCAAACAAAGGAATGTATCAAGATTTTTCTAGACTGAAAACGGAAGGTACTGTATTTCGCGTAATTGCAGCCTATGCTCTAATAGAAGCCCACCCCCTAACTTTGACATATGCGCTCCAATGATTTCTTAGCAGTTTCAAAACGGCAACACTCTTTATTAGAAGCCCACCCCCTAACTCAGCAGATTGTATAGGAAAATGTGTAAGAATAGCGTGTATAATAATAACAATCGTGTCGCAGGGTGTGTCTACTTCAGACCGATCTCTGCCCTGATACATTTCTGGCCCCTCTAGAAGTCAATACAGGCCTCGGATGTGTAAATATCGACCACCTATTGGATTAATGCTAATAGTAGGCCACGTATGTTCAAGATATAATAAAGTTTATTCCACACTTTTGTAGTCAAAATGTGCTTAAAACAGTCTTGGCGTGATTAAATAGCTTCCTTATTATAAATATATTTTAAGACCAAATTTATGTACCAAACAAGTACGGGAGAAAATGCGCATCAATTTTGTGACGCCGGTCAACATTAAATGATCCAAATTGAATTATTACGAACGACGACAATATAGCTGGCTTCTTAAGTTGGCGAGCCTGCGGCTTTTGTTGCGATGGGAGGCGGCGTGTTCTCGCGAGATATTATACGCTAACGGGAGTTTATCAAACGGGTACACGTTATTCAGATCAGTATAATACTCAGTTCCTATCGCGCAATGATAATATATAGAAATTCCCGAGTTCCGAGTGCCCGATTCCAGAAACTTCATATCCGAGTACTCGCTCTAAAATAAACTCTTCTAGCGAGTTTAGGCGAAAACTCTCGTAGCTACTCTAGGGTAGATGAGCATGTGATCAGTTACCCTCGCGTAAATGAGCACGTGTTTAAATTGCATTGATATCAACGCAAACACGTGACTACTCGATTTACCCTTGCTGATAGGTGGGTAGCCCCGAGTAGGTACTAGAGTACGTACACCAACCGTTTAGGCGCTACTCTAGTAACTCGAGTAGCTACCCTTCTAGGGACGTAAACTCGGCCTTCAATTGGAGGCGAATCACGTGATTTGTATATTTTTCGCGACGCCATTTTATATCAAATTGTGGATTAATTTTGATGTAATAAACGACCTTTATTAAAGGATACGCAATATTCAGGCGCTCACATCAAAAAATGTCACTTCCCCGGTGATGTTTTGAGGTATACATTAAACATAGGCGTGGGCGGTGAGAATTTTTACGGGAGAAAATGCGTTGAAGTTCCGTGGTATCAGTTTTAGAACTTTTTGGGGGGAAACCGTTAGCGCATAGCTATTCAGAAAGTGGGGAACGCGGGATAAGCGTGTGTGATTACAACAACAATGACAAATAGCGACCAAGTGAACAATCTTTATTCATCTAAAACTAATCATGAGTCAATACAAACAAATCAGTTATTTATTTGGTTTAGTTAATCATTCACACATTCGGATGATAGCCGGATGTTTGTTTCCTTGATTGATAACGCGAGCAGAGTTTCACAAGCGTAAAAGTGTCTTGACAACAATTTCAACATGACGATTATACGATTATTTCATTTTATAATCGTCCACGATCATTTTGAATTATATAATCGCGATTAATCGAATAATCGAAAAATTGTGCAACCCTAACATCGATTTGAAAATCCGAATCGGTACATGGAATATCAAACTTGGTGCCAGGTCACGTCAAATTGTATCACAATCGTTGAAGGAAATGGCACCTTATCGTATACTCACCATTCAGGTGATAGAATTTGCCACTCATAATCTGATCACTGACATTTTAGCTTTTTATCGTGCCGACAAGGAAAGCTATTCAGGCTTTAGTGGCAAAATTTTGATACATTTATACAGCCTATGATGGCAGCCATGATTTAGTTTTCAACAAATCAGAAAAAAAACATAGCGTGTTTGTCTCGGTGTGTACGCTCTGGCATAGAGCTATAGATTGGAAAGTTGGTATAAACGCGAGGGGAAGAAAGATGACACATCCACGCCGGTCTCATCTGTAAGTACTAACTTTGTAGGGAAACTAAGTCATCAAGGATTGCGGACTGACATCCGCATACAAAGGCAACTATGATTATGTCCAACCTTCTTCAAACAAGAACCTGTGCTCGACCTCCTGGGACGACGCAATTTTCCCACGAGCGTACCATCTAAAGTATCTACACACTCATGCAACTACAGACAGGCCATAAGCTGGTACTCATGGAGCAAAAGCAGACCACATACCGGGGTTTGGGCTTCATAAGCGGACCAAGTGTCTTGAACCATGTCATTAGTTTTGGATACGTTAGTGATCGCGTTGCCTTCATCGGCCAAAGAGACTCCAGCAATATTAGATTCCTTCTATGCAGAAATGAGCTCCGCCATTACAATCCCAGCTAGATGGCAACTGTTCGTGTGTGGCTATTTCAACTCCAAGCTGGATAGACTTGGCGTATGCATGGAATCGTACGGAGAGGGCACACGCAACAGAAATGGAGATACACTGGTAGCATTCCTTAGTTCAACTGGCCTATTTGCCACAAATACGGCTTTCAAACAGCCATGCCGTCACCGGACAACATGGACCGGACACACTGCTGATCGCAAAGCCCCCAAACAGTTCTAAGGCTACAACAGCTGGCTTCAACTAAATAGACGTCATACTATGCAGGACAGAAGCAAACCCCCAACTTCGGAAGGCTCGTTCTGACCACAAGCCAGTCATTACAGGCATTCAGATGATCGATATCTACCTAATGAATAAACACCATACCTGGCAATAGGATAGAGTCACATACAACATACCCAAGCTCATCAGCGACACTGACACTAAAATGTCTTAAAAACAACCGAACTAGATATACTGACGACCCTCTAGTAGTAAACTGCCAGCAGGGAAGAAAGCATTACAGCTACAAATCTACCAAAGTGGCCAAGGTGAAGACCACACCAAACTACGGCGGGATCACAATCACATTCTGCGCCACATTAGCTAATGCACAGAAGATATTGCTATTCAACAAGCAGACGCCCTAGCAGACGAAATCACTGCCATGGATGACAGTAACAAAATATTTCGGGCAGCAAAGCCCTGAGAGTTACTGACTACACACCACCACTCAATATACACAACTCTGAATGACTCTTTATCGGAATTGGCCAGGGCAAAGCCGAGACGATTCGAGAATGGTTCAAGGAACAGTTCACTGAAAAAGATGATGAGACCTCGCACCCGCTCACAGGAGACCCAAGGTCAGTATTAACACCAATTAAAACAGCAGCAGTTGAGACGGCAATTAAAGACCTGAAAATATGGACGTGCATCTGTAACCGATGGCATGGGCAATGATTTATTCAAATACGCAAGTGACATTATCTCAAAACCTATCATGCGCCTAATCAATTCAGCTTTTATGCACCACCTCATCGACGCTGTAGACAAGGCACCCTTATCGCACTACCCAAGCCCAAGAAGCCAAGCCAATCTGCGGTCTATTGTGCTCCTCAACAGCATATGAAAATACTCCATGCCACATTCCGGATAAGATCGATGACTTCACGGGATAATGTCAAAGTGGCTTCAAACAAGGACGCAGCTGCGCAGACACTGTATGGGCTCAATGCATGCTTGTATCGGTAGCCATGTCCAAACACTGGGAATTCCACAAAATGGGCATTGATATGTCACGAGCCTTGGACACAATTAAACGCCCAAAGATCATAAATGTACTACACCAGGCCAGTTGCAATGAAGATGAGCCACAACTAGTGAGACTACTGCTTACAGACACCAAGCTGAGAGTACGAGTCAAGTCTGTGACGTCTGTATAGTTTGAGACATCAATCGGCTCCCGATAGGGAGAGGGTGTATCTCCAGTGCCTTTCATCTGTTACCTTGCTGCTGCATTGAAACTCGTGCTGGAAAGTTCCACAAGACCAAAACACCCAGTGTCAATACAGGGTATACCACTAGAGATGGAATGTCCCGACGATATGGACTTCATAGATGTGGAAAGAACCATTGCCGAATTTCTCCCAATAGCTCCAAGCAAACGAAAATTTGAGAATCTCTGTATGAATAAATCCAAAACAGATTTAGCCAACATATACCTATCTACAAAGCATGACACTAAATAAAATGACGATGCACCTCGTGGCGGCGAAACATGGAGTAAAAGTATAATCCAGCGCTCACTGATTTGCAGTACTGTTGACATTGTTGCACGCAGCCTCATGGGGAACATAGCTTTCCAGTCCTTCTGGAAGCTATGGATTCGTAGATCAACCACACCCTTGATAAAAAGACTACCTTTATACAATGCAATCTGCTTATCCTTGATGCCACATAGCTGTAACCGCTGGGAAGCTCCAAATGCAGCTCTAGACATACTCGATGCCTGCCACTGCAAACAACTCGCACCATCGTTGGACACCGATGGCAAGACAGCATAATTTCCAATGATACACTATGCAAGATGTGTAATACGTCGCCGCTGTCTGTAAAAGTCGCCCAACAAAGATGGTCCATGTTTGACGATGTGCTAAGGATGCCAGAAGACACACCAGCACAGAGACCCTTGGAATTCAACCTACTCGGAGCCTGCAAACACAAAGCCAGGAGAGGACGCCACTGTATAAATCTTCTAAGTATGCTACGAGGTGACCTCAAGAAGGCAGGACTCGGTACTCAAGTCAAGAATGGGCCCGAGAAAGCTAAGGATTTGGGCTGGGAATAAGATGCAGTGGGCAAAAGCGAAGACGGACTGATTGCGGTCAAAGGATGTTTCTACTGCTACAGCCGCAGAATACAGTAATTTTCAAAAATTGACTTCTCATGACCTGCAAATAGACATTCCTCAAGACCACTGCAGATTCCCTTTTTTACCCGTTTGACAATGAAATGTTTACGTAGACGCTCGAGGGTGTAAATTGGACTATCGATAAGTCAGCACCCACGGGCCATTATATATATAGCATTGAATATTTATATATTCATCTTGGCATATTTGATTTCATGGTAGATTCTGGTATATCGATATACAATGCGTTTCTGTCTGGAGTAATCAAAGCAGACAGCGACGTATTGGTGCTATTTGTGAAATGATTTAAGTAGCAATTCTGCGGGTTGATATTCCACTCTATAAATAATATATTGTAGATATGTAATGTGTCAATAGAAGAATGCGATATCGGGAATAATTTGAATACCACGAGTTCAATTCTCTAGGTGGATTGTGGCGCGCAACGACATATGCACGGGCACGCACACTCCCGCGTGTACACACGCCTGCACGCACGCATTCATGAACGCACGCGTGCATACAAATGCGCGCGCGCATATGCGATCTGTCTCATTGCAACAACCTTGCAATTTGTTTACGAAACTAAGAATCAATCGTGACCTGATTCGGTTTTGCTACCAGCAACGGGACCGTCGACAACCCCACGCAGCTAGGAGAACATAGCTTTGTCAACGTAACAAAATCCACGTCTTAAACGTCAGTTACAAGGACTCATTTACGAAAAAAGACACCACAATTAATGGATGCAACGCAAGCGGTCAACAACCGATAGATTACTCGCCCTGTGCGTCTCAGAGAGTAGTTAACAGGTCTCATCTTAAAGGAACTCTGTTTAGGACATGTTTTCAGAGACGACGAAGATTGCAGTTGCACATGCCTCCCAGCTACATATCGTCATTATCTTGGCATGCACAGATCTAATCATCTCGCCCATTGAGATTTATATAATCAATACCTCTGTACTAGATGTTGTGGTTAAATACGTACGCACTATTTTGAAATCAAATTGACTGGACGTTGTTTCTACCTAAGGAAGCAACAACGTCCAGTAAAATTGCATTCAAACTTATTAACATAATCCGTGAACCTAACCGTGAACAACATATTATAATTAACACATTTAACAAATTATAATTAGTTGACTTGAATGAAGCCAGGATTTAGTATAATAATGGGTTAAATTCACAGGGGGATGGGACGGCAACCAGGAACAGGAACGTTCAGTGTAACCAGGAATTCACCTTTCCAGAGTACCCACCCATCATATGACGTCATTATGAACTGTGTGCTGTGTACAATGACATCATAATGAATGACGTCATGAATGACGTCGATAAGTACGCCACGAACGCATATTTGATGACGGTCTATGGGCTGTTGTAAAAATTGTTTGCTTTTACTATTTAATAAATATTCTGTTGAATATTTTGAAACTAATTTGACTGGGCGCTGTTGCTGCCTATGGCAGCAACAGCACCCAGTCTAATTAGTTACACAATAGTCAACAGCTTCCCTGTATAGTTTTCAGGAAATTGATAGCTAGGGCATTCGGGGATCGATCAATCCAAACACGGCGAGGTGTGGGTGGAGCTTAGCTAGTGATGGGCGGGGCATAGCTAAAAATGGAAAGGTCCATTTCCTGACCAGGTATCCGCATCTTGGTTGTTAGTCCATCCTGTCAGGGCGTTTCTTCAATAATTAACCTTTGCAGAGTATCCACCCATCACATGACGTCATAACCAACTACGTGATGTGTAGAATGGCATCATAATGAATGACGTCGTGAATGATGTCGATAAGTATGTCACGATCACATATTTCAATTTTAATCTTTTAATGACCAAATTTTGCCAGGAAAATCTAATTATGTACCATTGCCTTACCCTGTTACCGAGCCAGTCATTTCAGTGGTAACTTTTGGAAAATAGTATTCTCTTGGCCTGCAAATGGGCTTTCCTCGAGACAACTGCAGAGGCCGGTTTCGTCATGACAGGGTTACTGTGCATATAACGCTCATTTGAGATAGGGGTGTCTTCGTTATAGGTGTTTTCGTGAATTGTTGAAAAGGTTTGCATTACGGATATCGCGCAGCTAACCATACAGTTCATTATAATAATATGCCTTCTCTAAAATGGAAGATATGTGCCCGATCAGGCATTTTTGACAACCAGGTGTCTCAATTTCAAAATGTCTATACGTGGAAAGCTGCTGCATATTTTGAATCTAATTTGACTGGGTGCCGTTGCTGCAGCAAGGCTGTGCATCCCGCTTGTATAGCGAATTTAATACCCGACAGACAGATGCATGTATAATAGCTATCAAAACGGTGAATTAATTACCAACAAACTCTTGCATATTTCATCGCAACCCGAGAATACTGACAATAATGTGCCATCTTTAAGTGTGACAAGAGTGTCAATTACGGCAATCAACATACCGATATAAAATGGATTAGGCATATATCCGTGAGGAAAGGGTTGATCAGCTGACAGTTGCGGTGGCAGTATGTTTACAAACAATGAGGATACCCCTGCTTCAGCAAACCCACGTCCTACAGCCGCTAATGACACCACAAATCTGACACTGAAAGGCCACACGAACTGGATGATATTAGCACCTTTGGTCTTTACTGCCACCACTATAATGGTTCATACTGTGTCAGTTATAGCCAAATTTAACTGCGCTTTACTTCGCTGTCAAGATGTCTAATTTCAGAATTGATTGTCTAAATGTCACGTTATGAAAAAATGCCTCACTCGGACCTCTGAGAGGTAATAGATCAGGTACACCAGTGTTTAGATGTTCGTACAGGCTGTTACCAACCCGCAAACAATTATCCCTATGCTCGGGGAAATGTAATAATACACATCACTGCGGTCGGGAAATAACACTTTGCGCGTGTGGTAACAGCCTGTACCCGCAGCTAAACATTGGTGTAACTAATAGTATTCATCAGCATGTTTAGTAAATAGTAAAAGCATACAATTCGTACAACTTTTCGGATTATTAAGCGGTTGTAACGAGCTATATCGCGCCATTCATGACGTACTCTATTATGACGTCATCCTACACGCCACGTAGTTGATTATGACGTCCTATAAGTGACGGATAAACTGGAAAGGTCCATTAACTGATCGGATCGCTAGATGTGTCATCCCATTGTATACAATATTCAACCTTTCGAAAACAGTTCAAAACTCTACGGATCGGGAGGATCTGCTCAAAAACAACTATTTCCTACCCATTTCCTGGAACATTCAGAACCCATCCCAACACCGTATTAGAAAGAATGCATCTTTCCATTGTAAGATTTATATTCCCAACACTCTATTACAGCACTCTGTCGTATCCCTATACTCTCTTGTGTCATTCGACCATTACTCACGTCTCATTGTGACACCATGTCATGGACATATATCTCTGACGGTTTGTGTGCTCCGGATTATATTACCTGTCAACCTGTCAGTTATTATAAGCCCCTTTGTGCGTTATGCTATGCTGAGTTTAATTAAAACGTCTGATATGGGATGTATGGTTTCCCGATGTGCGTGATATGTAGCCTCTGTTTTCATATTTATAGCTAGTAGGCGACTGCCAACACATTCACCCCCACCCCTACCTCTCCACCAGTGGAATCAGATCACATAGGGACTAAAGAACTGGTATGAGAAATACTACTGGCAATTGCCACTGATATTACAATATTGTTGGCACCGTAAATGTCGACATCGAGTCTCGCGTGACGGCATGGATCCCTTATAAGGTAGATGCAGTGATGTATTGGAGAGCGACTCATCAATAAATCGGCAACATTTGTAGGAGTTTCGTCGGAAGAAACCCGCAGAACACGCCATACAACATAGCGACCCGATCTGCCACCCACGCGGTTTGTTAAGATCCAATTTGGAACTCCCTTTCCGTTCCCAATGAGACCTTACTAAGATCATGTGATCAATTTGATATGAAACTGGTTTTATCAATTATAGTCAGCAATACTTATTCTGGATTCTTGTTATCTTGTTAAGATATTTAATTAGGCAGTGGGTGGATGGGTGTCAATGTTCATAAGAACAACCATTACGATGTAGCATGGGAACAGTGCCCAGATTAGTGGCTAGATCCCATCCCAGATAACGCAGCTTACTGGCCCAATGTCGGTCCAATACCGGGTCCATACATTCAGCATCGGCCCGCTATCGACCCGGCATCGGTCCAGTAAGCTGCGTTATCAGGGCATCGATTCCTACCATGATAGCACAGGATGATGGACAGGTACTAACATAAGACCGGGCCGATGCGGCCAGGTATTGGGCCCAGTCCCGACCCAGTATCCTGCGCTATCGCGAGGGCAATGCCTACCATACACATACAACTATAGGAAACCATATTGTAAACGATCTCATTATGCAGCACTATGTTCTGCCAGCATACCCGAGAGGGACGGGACGGTGTTCGTGCGTACGTGCGATCGTCTGTGCGTGTGCGTGCGTGCGTGCATGTGTGCGTGCGTGCGTGCGTGCGTGGGTGCGTGCGTGCGTGCGTGCGTGCGTGCGTGCGTGCGTGCATGGGTGAGGGTGGGGTTCTGGTAACCTATATAAGAGCTAGCGTTATGGGAAGGGAAACATATTTTTGCAACCAGTGGTGGTGGGCCATTAAGACAGGTGGAGTTCCAGGCCAGAAACCAATTTCACGTTCGGCAAATCCATTCCATAGCTTCGTACAACAATTAAACCTGTCTATACGGGACACTTTATTTTGGAATCACAAACACTTGGAACAAAAATATGTAAACCATAGATAGCAAATCTTGTACATAAAGTGGCCAATAGGGGTTCGCGTTTGATTGCCCACGCAGTGTCTTGTATGGTGACGTTTGACTGTACCACATCTGGAGTCCGATCAAAACGCACCAGATCCATTTCTGGCTATGCCCCGCCAGTTCTAGCGATGCTCCGCCCACGCTTTGCCCGCGTTGGGATCGATCGAGCCCTTTCACAGAATTCCAATATCACGGTAAACTATACTGGTAAATTGTTGAATATTTTGAAACAACGGCCAGTCAGATTAGTTTCAAAATATACAACAGACGTTTTAGTAAAATAGTAAAGACAATACAATTCGTACACTCGACGGATTATCCCACGTCCGTGACAGGCCATTCATTGCGCATTTTGATTTTGGCGTCAGTTTACATATGGTGTAATTAATTATGATGTCATACACTTGAGTGACAGATTAGATTCATTCATTGACACACACATAATATGGCTCTTCGTGATGCATCCCAGTAAGTTTGATGCAGATTCTGCCAAGAGAACCTAGGCTACGATCCCGCACCATTTTCGATGAGCATTACGAGTCTCCCCTTGACCGTTGATATTTCAAATTGTGTCCCTCACCCTGCCTCTCAAAGAACGCCGATGAGTAACCTCTCGCCAAAGTTTGATGAAACTTCCTGTCAACTAGGACGGGAATTATGGCGCCGCACACAAGGACGCGCTATTCTTCATTATTCTCATATTGATTCACACTGCCTCGTGGGAAACATAGTTTCCCTATCATTCTAGAAGCCGCCGATTCGTCGATCAAAGATGTCCTCTACAAAATGAATAAATTTGTACAACACAACCTGTGTATCATTAATGCCGCACAACTGTAACATCTGGGCAGCTCCAAAGGACAGCTCTAGCCAAGCTTTGCGCATACCATGGCATACACACACCTCCAACACCATCACTCAACACCGATGGCCAGACAGCGTTATTTCCAACGATGCACTGTACACGATGTATAATACATCGCCACTGTCACGAAAAGTTTTCCAGCAAACATGGTCCATGTTTCACCATATGCTAAGGATGCCAGAGGAAACACTAGCACAGAGAGCCTTGGAATTCGTCGTACTGGGAGCCAGTAAACGAAAAGCCAGGAGAGGACGTCATTACATAAATTGGTTAGGAGTTCTGTGAAGCAACTTCCAGAAACCAAGACTCGCCACACGCAGATCAGAATGAACGTGAGGAAGCTACCGATTTTGGCCCTGGAAACGACGCAGTGGTCATAGGCGAAGAAGTACTGATTGCAGCTGTAGGATGTCTTACTACCACAGCAGTAGAATGCAGTACTGTCATGGGTCGATTTGAACTTAATAAAATACAGGAATTAATGAAATCCAGAAATTGATAAGATTCAGATTTAATACAGTATGATGCAATATTAATAAAACAATGATGGAAACGAAAATAGTTGTTAATGCGATGCAACAATGGTTGAAGTCATAAAACGCATGGCGTAGGGCAAGGGTGTAATCTCCGACTTATGTCGTATGCATATATTTAAACGCTTTCCACGTGGTCAGTTTCTACATCCGTAAGCTACAAAAACAACTATTTATAATACACGTCGGCTGACTAAGTCGCAAGTAGCTGGTAATTTCCCACCAGGTTTCACCTAAAGCTACTAGATGAATCAAGCAGACTTACATATAGAATAAATAAATAGGTTCCCATGTAGCTATACCATTCACAGGTAAGCCAGATGAACTGAGGTCATGGATTCACGCCCCGTGTTTGGCATCGTTCATAGTTCTCACGAACAACACGTGCAGGCGTGTTGTTCGTCGTCGGTTGTCAGTAATGTCTGAATTTGGCCGCTTGGTACTATGGTCATTGACTACCTCCAAACAGGTTTAAATACTAAGAATCGTACACACACTGCAGATGGATAACCTGCACATACTCTCGGTTCAGCTTCGTTGGTATACAAATGTACCGTTTCCAGTTTTAGCTATGCGTCGCCTATCGCTCTAAGTTCCACACACGCGTTGAGATCAATTGCTCTCTCAGCTCCAGAACACTATACGAGTAAGCTGTTGAATATGTTGAAACTAATTTGTTTGGGTGCTATTACTGACAATGGCAGCGGCAACGCCCAGTCAAATTAATTTCAAAATATTCAACAGCATGTTTATTAAATAGTAAACACATACGTGTCGTGCAACAAATCTTAGTCCGTCATCAATTAAGTATTCACAACGAACTTATTTACGGCATGCATGGCGCCATTGATTATGACGCCAGTATATACGTCACATAGTTAATTATGCCATCATATCATGGCTGGATAAACTGGAACGTTTCATTGCAGTTATCTTTGAATTTAATAAATCGAGAGTGTTCAACATTATGCTAAGAAAAGTTAGAATAATTTTTGGTCTGGTCAGGCATCAACGCCGTGACCTTGGCTGTTTTCAGCTACCTTAGCTCCTTCCCTGTTGGATACCACGGTAAATGTTCGTGGAATCGATTCATCAAGAATAAATACGCTTGTACAGTCTCATCAAGTTTTGTTGAATTGATATTATCCCCCATCTGTCAGTCAGATCATTCAGTATCATAAGCGCGGTGACGCGTTATCTCTCCATCTCAAGGGAGAGGGATTATGAAATATATGGAAACCGTTTTATGATAGTAGGCCCTACAATCACCATCACACATGGACGAACACACGCACACGTACACAGGTACGCACCTACATACATAGGGACTACATGCACACACTGAGTCTCACGCGCACGCACACATACACGCCCGCACAAACACACACGCGCGTGCGTTCGTGAGTGTGTGCGTGTGTTTCTGATTGTCTGATTATTTTCCCGATTTAGGCTCTTGATCAGAAACTAAGGATCATATATACTTACCGTTGTAAAACGAGCAATTCCTGTTAACTGGGATTCACCATCTTTAGTCATGATCCGAATAGAAATATCCGTAATATTATTAAAATCCGGGAAGAAAATAAAGACACACGGAATGAGCGACACTTCGGTAGTCTCCGATTAATCCTCTTGTCAGTGTACACGCATTTCTTCCCAATAAAACAACAGCAAAACTTTTCTAAAACACCTTTGATAAATCGACGGTTATATCCACAGAACTCTACACAGGTTTAGTCTGATGCATCGGGAGAAGAGTCAATATATATGCACGTGGCAGCAACAGTTTCGTTAACAACGTTACTCAATCCATATTTTCACTCCACTTCAGATATTCCTGTGGAGAGAAAAAATATATCCATAAACATATATAGGCTACCGAATAAATATATAATTCACAAAATACGATTAGCCAGGCGCCCTTGGAAAATCCCAGTTATGTAGCATTTTAGATATAAATTCTTATTTGTAATATAACAGAGTTTAACTTTAAGCTTACGTAGTTCTTTACTCAAACTAGTAAATACAGCTAGCCTTAGCTCTTCGAAAACAGAATTTTCGTAATCTTAATTTTAAGGTGTCTAATTCTGGTAACCTATTTAATATTTTGAAACTCCCTGCCAGATTAGTTTCAAAATACTAAACAGGATACTTTAAAAGAATTATACGTGAGATTTTTAAACTCGGTGTTTCGGGGGCAAAGAGTTAATACGCTCTCCCAAACAGTTATCCACTATATCGCCTGCTGAAAGAACTTGTGTCGAGTGACCTGAATGCAATCCCCTCAAAGCAGAAACGGAAGAGCTCGCCAGAATAATCAACTATCGATTCATAATTATGACTCGCTCGGTTGCGGGGACAGCAGACCGGGCGGTGGGTCTCGCCTGCGGCAACCAGGGCGGGAGTGTATAGGCTTATTATAGGATTATTACGGAATCGCCATTGCACGAATGGGCGACTTTCTTAACGTAGGCCGGAAATTAAATAAATATTATTCCGTACGTCGATTTTGAAGCCATTATCCCGTGGTGGTTAGATGTAAATGAATGAATGAATGAATGAATGAATGAATGAATGGATGGATGAATGAATGAATGGGTGAATAAATGAATGAATGAATGAATGAATGAATGAATGAATGAATGAATGGATGGATGGATGGATGGATGGACAAATGAATGAATGAATACATGAATGAATAAGACCGTAGTCGGAGTGGATGTGTGGAAAGTGTGTGTGTGGTTGGGGTGAGGTGGTGGCTGATGGAGATACCTAGATACTTGATCATTTGCCATTTTGACATCAAAGTCAAAGCACTCCTAATTAGCTACAAAACGAAGACGTGTTACGCATCTGGCATTCCAGAAGTATGCTCTAAAACATGTTGTCTGGTATGCACAGATCTGGTGAGTTAGATAATTAAATATTTGTATTGAAACGCAAATTACTTCTAACCATCCAGGATACACAGCATGAAGGATGGATGGAGTATCAGCTGTATGGGTGCACGAAAGAACCCACATATGGATGCGTGAACCAGCGGATGGACATAGGGATGGGTGGATGGATACGACAGTCCGCCGGACGGGTGGATGAACATCGCTGACTGCACATTCAGCGCAATCATCAATGTGGCTGGCTGGCTGGCTGGCTGGGCGGGCGGGCGGGCGGGCGGGCGGGTGGGCGGGCGGGCGGGCGGGCGGGCGGGCGGGCGGGCGGGCGGGCGGGCGGGCGGGCGGGCGGGCGGGCGGATGAGTGGATGCATGGATGGATGGATGGATGGATGGATGGGTGGATGGGTGGATGAATGGATGGCTGCGTGGGTGGGTGGGAGGGTGGGTGGATGGATGGATGGATGGATGGGTGGATGGGTGGGTGGGTGGGTGGGTGGGTGGGTGGGTGGGTGGGTGGGTGGGTGGGTGGGTGGGTGGGTGGATGGATGGATGGGTGAATCGAAGGTTAGATGGTGTGGATTTGTTTCGGAAAGTGCTCCAGGAAACATCATCTTAAGCAACGTTCCTTTCTAAGCATTCATCATCTATGATATAAGCATGCGATGATATTGAAATACTATGCTTTTAGCGTAAGATGCACGGCGAACGTACCCTGATAACGCCGCTTACTGGGACGATGCTGGTCCGATACCGTGCCGATACTGAAAGTATTGCCACGGTATTGACCCAGCATCGTCTCGGTAAGCTGCGTTATCTGGGTATATTACTCGAGTAACTTGACAATGAGATGACATCCTGACATACATCCACCCACCCACACCCTCACCCCAAGATCTAGTTCTCTTTCTCTGTGTGAATTCGTTCTTCCCTATTCAAATCCCGAATATCAAAATAGATTGGATTCAGCTAGAGGCATAGACCAGTTCGTTCAGGAGACAAAAGTGACAGCGATCGATGCAACAACCAGAAATAAGCACTAGAACTTTAGTCAGAGGCACGCTAAAAAGGGAAATTGCCCATCACTTGTAGTCTGACTTTCGAGGACATCGAGCAATATCCTTTAGAAGTAGTTCTCCATCGAGCGATTAAGAGCCTATGCTATCTCTGTGATCCTGTTCATTTCATTGCCTCATGGAAGCGCAATATAATAATGCAGTACAGCTCATAAATAAGTTTAAATGTTTCCAAAACAAAAACAGAAATATTTTAGGCAGTACAATTTTGAAAACGATGGATGAAACGTTCTGTTAAATATTTGGAGAGAATGTGCTTGGAAGGGATTGACCAGTACCGTACGTTTCCAATACAATTATGTTCAACATATTTAGTACCGGTAGTATGTTTTGAAAATGTGTTACATTCTTTCTAAGCTGTACTGTACCTGTCATAGTTCATAATCAATCATATTCGGTATCAAAAACTGATAATTAGAGAGCGGGAAGGGGAACATTGCAGCACATCTGCCGTGTATGTACGTGTGCTGTGTTCTGTGGCTGCAATAGTTTGAAAACATCATGTAGCTGCAAACAATCATGTTTCGTTCATTGACCACTATTTTTTGCCATCCGCGAGAGTCCTTAGCCCCACCGCACGCCTCGCAATTCTTCACGGGGTCGTTCATGTGCCCAGTCTGGCTTCTTCTAGATCGGTGCGTAGCTCACTTAGCATGTTTGTACTGAGTGGAGTCCTCTATGAGCTTTGCAGATGTTGGCACTGAGTAAAGCAAATTCCAAGACTTTCTGTGCAGGCGTGTCTTGTGGAATTCCCAGAACATTGCCAAACATAGACCATCTCCGTTTGGCCACCCCACTGTCAGTGGGACTGTATAGCACATAATGTATAACATGCCGTTGAGGATTGTACTGTATGGTAATCGATGTTTGATTATCCTACCTTCAATGTTGGGTTATCCTACGAATGTGTCTGAGATATCTGGCATCCAGCCTATCTAGAAGTGTATTCGGAGCTGTTATAGTTGTACAGCATCAGTGATACACAGGTCGCGTCATCGAAGCGTACCTTTTGGGTAGACGGATCCGTGATCTACGGATCCACTTTAAAAAAGGCAGAAAGGCAATATTTTCGGCGATACAGCCTGCAGCCATGCGAGAGGAGCTGTGGTTTAGTGAACTAAGGATTTTCCAATTGGTCTATTCCCCCATCACGCAGTTCGTCTGCCACTGTTACCTGTACATGGGTAAGCTCAGGCTTAGCTTGATTCATGAAGAGATTCACATTCTTGACATGCCCTGCAGCTATAGGGAGGAGGTTCTCGAGCGACTTCCTTTGCTAATCTATAAAGTCTGCACAGTCTGTGTACTCCATCTCTAGTACGAGGCACGATGCAGATACACGTAGGTCTGGTTATGGGGAGTGTTCTGAGACAGATGAGAGTGCTGCGGCGTGGCAGCATCTAAACAACACCGCAAAGACGCCATCTCTATGTAGAGAATCTATGGAAGTCTCGAACCATGCAGACTCAAAATCTTATTCTCGCACCTTCAACTTCGTATTTACCAATAACATTATGTGTATTAGTAGCTCACCATCATTACAGCCAGCTCGATGTATTTGGTCCAGATTCTGTGGTCTGTCGATGGTGTCAAAGCCCGGTGACATGTCGACGCCCATCTTATGAAAGTATCGCTGCTTAAACAGTACTACTGACACAACCACAATAAATCACATGCTTATGGTGGCCGAGGAGTCTTCTTAGGTCGGAGCAGCGAATTAATGGTACATTGGCAAACAATGTGGCTTAGCCACCTGCCACTTTCAGGCAGATTGTTTTCGAAATGTTTTTGCTAATTGGAATTATGGTCGGGTGTATTGCAGTGCCAGCGAGATGGTTAAAGTAAGTATGGCATCAATAACAGCAATCATAGATTGCATACCTCCATCCTCCAGTCTTTGGTGCATCTGTGCAATCTTCGTGCATGGTCACACCCTTTCTGGTGTTGCAATTTGCGCCAAAATCGGACCAAAAGACTCCGATACACAATAGATTCAGAATTTAAATTATCTAGATCCGGTTTTTTTGTATCTCAATCAAGGCCAACGTCTGTAAAGGAGAATTAACAGTATGCTGTCGAAACGGTTTAGGCACTGACTCGTAATAGGCGGAATGTCGGTAAATGAATTCATGATGGACTTAAGTAGGTCTACGCTTTCTTTGTTTTGACCGATTTCAGCCTATAACATACACACGTTAAAAAGACGAACTTTGTATTCAAACAATCACATCCGTAAATTGGTTCAACGTTTGCTGTGACTCGCGAACTTGTTTATGACATGTCCGTTGATAGTCGATATGGAAACCGTATATGCTTCAAGACATACTGTCTCAGCAATTTCCTGAAGAATATGATCTACTAAGCTGTATTGCTTGTGCAATTTAGCTGCAGCGTCGATACTGTAAATTAGTTTATATCGACAGAATATAAATAAAATATGTTACTCGGTAAAGGTATTCTTTTGCCCATAGTACTATCCTGTATTCTATTCTTCAGGAGCGTGGTGATGGGAGGAATATGACATACCACTTGATGAATAATTGCCAATGAAGCCATCTTGCATGACAAGGCATCCGAACTGGTGACGCATAGCGTCAACAGTTCGGATGCCTCGTCGTGCAAGATGGCTTCATTGCCAGTCATTCACCCCGCGGTATATCCTGTTAGTCTCTCCACCACACTCTGACATCCTGATCGCTGGTATTAATTACTCATTGCTAATTATTATGGACAAAGCGACTTTATGTTCATGATTACAAATAGCGCTTATATAGATATAGCAATCAAATCTAAGCTATACTCAACACGTATTCTGGAAAATTCATAGTCATGCCAGCTGGTCTCTTGCCATAGCCTTGACCTTTGTGTTCAAGCGCAAGGGGTTCATTGGTGACGTAAATGGTAACTTTATCACCCACGTTCGTTGAAGATCCCCCCCCCCCAAATGCAACTTTTGTTTTTACCCTGGAATATACTGTTTTAACGAACTTGGTATTTCATAACTTTGACACACCATCAAAATGATTTTTCGGCATCCAGCAGACAACAATCTCACATCCAGGTTTGACAAAAATCACTTCAGCTAAAGTTGAATTCATAAGCCTGATAGTTGTCGTGAAATGGATTCTTGTAACACTGATTGTAGGAAAGGCGTGTATAATTAAAACAAAACATTAAGCCGATAATTATAGTTACACATCGAATATTGGTAGCCATTTATTGAATACTTTACAGGTGCATATTCACAGCAAAATGCTTGAAAACAAAATTGTTAAAATTGTATGCATTTAGAGGCTTACATAGTGTAACTCAATGTAAGGAAATGAAATAAATCTTAATATTTGATGATATCATGTCAAATAAATTAATATAATTGTGTAGTTGTAAAGTTGAATTTGCCTTAATTCAATTTCGCAGCTTAAAATGATATTAAATTATACGTAATTAAATTGCCATATGTAAGGATTTATTTCGTTTGATTGCATCTAAGCAGACAATTTAATCCTCTAAAAGTATTTTAACGATTTCTTTTTCAATCAGCTTAATGTGAATATGCGCCTTTATATACGAGATTTAAAAAACGCAATTTCATTCCCAAGTGTGATAACTGCAATGCAGAATTGTCACTGAGCTTGGGAATTATACTGGTGTACGTCGTAGCTCGCAAACACATCCATAATTTATTCTACGACTGCGTCGTCGTAAACCTGAATATCAGTTCGCGTATTACGAGAAGTTGTGTAGGGGTTCGTATTAATACATTGTTGATTGATGTCTTTCTGTTCACCCTTGTGTAGCATAATTCACACAGTAAGAATAAGTTTGTCAATAATAGAGCTGTTTCATGCATGGTTACGTCACTGTTAATGGAGTATGCCATGCTAAAAGCTATCATTATAGCAGATCCAAGATTTAATATCCTGACTTTTACTCCGCTATCAGAGGTACGTTTATGGGGTCCCCCCATACATGTTTTATGCAGCATTACTATATTAACCTTTTAATCCCGAAAGGTCAAACAAACAAAATTCTTTCAAGAAATTAGATTTTAAGAAATATTTTACTGCACATTTTGAAACTCATTTTAGAGGAAGCTATTGCAGCAACTGATCCCTCTCAAATTAGTTTCAAAATGCTCAACATATTTCTTTTATAATCACCTTGAATTTGAGATTCTGTGAAATCAGGGTAAAAGGGTTACGCTTGTATAATGCATGTTATATCAATTTTTTCTCGCAGTTTGCCACACGCATACGCATTGGTGGTGAGGGTGGTGGGTGGTATCCATTTCTAGGTATCGCCCTCCCATTTCTAGTTAAGACCCTCCCACTTTCTACGCTTGCTGAATGTATATACTTTGAACCATGCCTTCCCAGAATCCAGATTTCAAGGTAATTATACAGGTAAGTTGTTGAATATTTTGAAAATAATTTGACTGGTAGGTTGGGTGGGTGGTGACGGTGGTGGTGTGGTAGTGGGGTGTGTGTGGGTGTGTTGGGTGTTGGTGGGTGGGTGGGTGGGTGGGTGGGGTGGTGTTGTGTTGGGGGTGGAAGTGGTGGCTGGTGGCGTGTTGATCGGGGGGTGGGGTGTGGGTGGGGCGGGTGGGGTGGGGATGTAGGTGCATTTTAGTTGCTTATGACAGCAACAGCTCACACATTTAGCTCCAGTATATTCAACTGACTGCTTACTAAATTGTAAATTCACCCAAAAACAATTCCTGTGTTAGTGACGGGCTTTTTTAATTTTCTTGACAGAGATATACGTCATTATGACCGTGACGCACGCTTTCTAGTGACGCAATGACGTCATGATTGACTTGGATAAGTTATTCACGAACCCATAATTGACGTTTCAAGTTTATCCATCCATCGTATGACCTCATATGACGTCATATTCAACTGCGTGACGTGTAAGATGACGTCATAATCATGACGTCATTAATGAATCGAGTTCGTCCGTCTTAAACGCGTAATAGTCCAACACGTTGCACGAATTGTATGTCTTCCGTATTTAATAAACAATGTTGTTGACCATTTTGAAACTAATTTGACTGGGCGCTAGGGAGCAAACAGCACCCTGTCAAATTAGTTTTAAATTATTCAACAGCTTACATGTATAGTTTTCTGGAAAAAAAATTGTCAGGGAGTTCGGGGATCCATCGATCCCAACACGTGTGTGGAGCTTAACTAGAGATGGGCGGGGCACGGCTAGAACTGGAAAGGTCAATTGATGACGGACTAAGCGTTGTTATACGAATTGTAGGTCTTTAATATTTAATAAACATGCTGTTGAATGATGTGAAACTAATTTGATTGGGTGTATAACAGCAACAACACCCAGTCAAGTTAGTTTCAAAATAAGCAAGAGCTTACGTGTATAGTTTCTGGTAATTTGATAGTCAGTCAGTTCAGGCATCGATCGATCCCAACACGGGCGGCGCTTAACTAGTTATTGGTTGAGTATGCAGTCATCCACTGGAGCAAGAGATCGGACTAATCCAGTGTCCTCACATACAATGGTTCAACTGCCAAACTATTACATAACTGACTATTACCAATTGAACACTCTGGTCCGAAAATGTTGTTTTCGACTGACAAACAGTTAACAATCGTCAACAGAGTTCCACATACCCAGTCGACCGCCCAATTTTATGAGAGATAACATGAACCATATGCGATTCTTAGGTGCTAAACCTTCCCTTATCGAGAACAGTACTGTGCATTGCCTCTGTCATCGTCAAAAGTCGATAATCTCCTTAATAACGTATTGAGTTTTTAAAGGCCTTCATATTAGGTTGGGTATAAAGTGCGAGCCAGCTCGAGAAAAAAGGTAGTACAAGAAGTTTGAGGCAGAATATCTCCACAATCTCGTGGGCGATTGTCACCAAATTTGATGTGCAAATGTAAGAATGACTCCTGAATATAACACACTAAAAGAGATTTTAATATACATACTCAGTTATGAATAATGACCTGCTGATCACGGCCACCTCCTAGCGATCCAGCGGTTTTTGTAAGCGTGTTTTCCAACTTCATGCAATATATCGCCAAAACTAGATGGTCGCCAGTAATGCAATTTACTGTGCAAGTGTGAGGCCCATATATGAGTCTGATGATGCTAAAATTATTAAACTATGCCTGCCCACTCCGGAGAAATCGCCTGCTGACCACGACCACTCTTCCAGCGAAATATGTTATTTTTGCCGGTTTTAGAGGCTTTTATGCAAATTTGAAGAAGGATATATAAATAACTACATGGCTACGAGTAACAACATTTCCTATGCAAATGTAACATTCATCTGCGATTATAGCGATCTAACAATTATTAAATTCGGTCTAGTAGCTGACGACAAACAGCCTACTGACCACGGACATCCCATAGCGAAAATCCTTGAAATTACACCTATAGCTTTGGAATTTGACATTGGCCGACCGACTCCAGCAAATCTTAACAATAAACACAAGACTACTCAAGAAAGGTAGCGATAATTTAATCACCGGCCATTGCTCAGCTTATTAATAAATTGTCATTGCGTAAGTAAATGGCCATTGCACTATGTGTTAATCATTTAATCACCGGCGCGTGTTTGTGATTGACACGTGGAGGACATTAATGCAAATACATGTGTATATGCACAGATTTTATTTTAAGAACACACGTGTGATTTTCTTTTAAATTGTATTACTGAAAGCTGTTTCTATCATAGTCAGCTTACAGCAAAGCCATTTTCAAATACCCAACAACTAAGAAACCGAATAGATTTCGTTCACGCCAAAGGTATATCTGTATCTATGATGCACACATATACATACGTACCCTCGCAACACTGGTGTGAATGCATGCGCGTGCGCGAATCCTAACAGATTAATTTAGATGTGTTTAAAATTCACTCATAAAATATCGCTACATAGACTATAGATAGTCATACGTAAAAACTGTTGAAGATTTTGAAACGAATTTGCCCGAGAGACAGGCAGCCGCGCTTTACAGTCAAATTAGTTTCAAAATATTTAGCAGAATATTTCATCAACCGCAATATTATAGTCAGTATGGTTGAAAGTGTTAATGCTTAGTGCTGTACCATTTTCCTAGATTTTTCTGTTTGGTAAGACCTACACAACTTACGTGATACCTCACATCCAATCATGTTTTGATATGAGTCTGGGCGGTCACAACTTTGATATGTAAATTCAATAATATACACTGAATCCGTTCGTTTAATACGTCTGCTCGTTTTTCTCGTTGCAGTATCTTTCGGAAACTATAATTTCCAAATACACGAGATATGGATATGAGGATATGGAATTCGTCAGGCTCATTATATATGGTTCAGATGATGTATACATTTTAATCACTCAAGCCCTGTCAATCTTGATCCTCGCCCCCCCCCACACACACACACGTGTTCATTTGTTATGTTAATTCATCTGTATAGCCCTGTCCTGTTTGTTTCCTTTTGTTATGCTAATTCATCTGAGTATCTCTGTCCTGTTAATTTCCTTTGCTATGCTAATTCGTCTGAGGAGCGTTGTCTTGTAAATTTATTTTGTTATGCAAATTCATCTACCCGGGTTGCTAGGTTTTGTCACGACAGCTGGTGACTAACCCTTTTACTAGTACTTATTGGGTCGATCTAAGTCAATCTGTAATCTGTGTTGCTTGTTTATTATATTATTGCTGACATTTGTTGCTGTTGCTATCTGCAACCGTTTGCTGCAACGCTTCTTTGATATTGATTGATAGTTACCAAATTAGTGAGCTATTAAAGTACACTGTGTTGTACTATTTCAGATCTGCGATATGCTTCATTGAAATGCAAATTCCTTTTGTATGCTAATTTTGTTTTGTTGTAGTTCCTTCATGAACAGTTGTTTTTGTATTCCTATTTCTTCAAGGTTTATGTAAATTTATTGCATCGAGTTGTATATAAGGGCCTTGTAATTTATACTCTTTACCACACTCGCCTCATGCTGTTAGCTTGGAGTCTCTTGTTCTCTTGCTGAGAGGTTTAGTTAATGGCAAAGTTCTGTGGCATTTTCTTCAAATTGTCCATTCTGTAACTGGCTATGCCTCAGGTAAGCATGTCTATGGTTAGTTATCATAGCTTAAAACAGTTTTTGTGCTAAGCTGCTGTTACTAATATGAAATAGGTACAATGTTATTACTGTTTTATTATTACTGTTCTTGTATACAGCCACTAATGATTCATATGTACACCTGTGATTTATATTGTCTGATTATTTTCTTGTGACCTTCTACCTGTTGCTCAGTGCTCTATTAGTTTATGAAGGTCTATGTTTTCTGTTTGAACTTAGGAAACCATGGCACATTGTTCCAGCCATGTCTGGTTATTATTGCTGTATAATAAGCACTGATATGCTTTATTCCTCAGTGTAGATAAGCCGAACGCCGTCTGTGATCAACTAATTAACACCTTTAACGATAGTTCCTGACTAGTCGTGTGTGTTATTGGCCAGATTTGCTGGAGTCATTCGGCCGATGTAAAATTCGATAGAGCTCTATAACTAATTTAATTTTTCAAGGATTTTCGATAGGGGTGGCCGTAGTCAGCAGGCTGCTGCTCGTCAACCACTGGTTAGAATTTAATAATCATTAGATCTCTATATTCGCAGATGAATATTACATTTGCACAATACATCACCTTACTTGCGACCATGTAGTTATTTATATACCCTTCTTCAAATTTGCGTAAAGGCCTCTAAAACTAGCAAAAATCGCATATTTTGCTAGAAGGGTGGTCATGGTCAGCGGGCGATTTCTCCGGAGTGGATTGGCATACTTTAATAATTTTCATGTGGTTCAACTCATAAAAAAGACCTTGCATTTGTACAGTAAATCTTATTAATGGCAGCCGTCTAGTTTTGGAGATATATTACACGAAGCTGGAAAACACGCTACAAAGGCCGCTGACTCGCTAGGTGGTGGCCGTGGTCAGCAGGGAACTACTCATGACTCCATGAAGATATTCAAAATACTTTTAGGGCGTCATATTCTGGAGTGAGTTTCCCATTTGCACAGCGAACTTGGTGAAAATCGGCTCAGTGGTTATGGAGATATTCTGCCTCAAACATCTTTCACTACCGTTTTCCCAATCTGGCTCACATGTTATAACCAACCTTCATATTACCGGTAAAACACAAACCTGCTTCTGGAAAACAAAATTATCCCACGAGAGAGGCGTGTATTTTTTACCACAGATATAAACACCTCAAAAAAGGTAAGTTCACCCCTAAATATGAGCTAATATTTTCTAAGGTATATAACTGACTGCAATGCAATTTCTCACAGATCACCGGTCCCACTATAGCACCAATATGAGAAATTGATTACCTCATAGACTTACCCGTGGCTGACTGAGCGAGCACAAAAGGCAAAATTGAGCCATTTCAAAAGTTGCGAAATCACACATATCCTATGCTAGAGAAATTTCAGTCATTCAGGCACTAGCTGTGTGTAGAGTTGTGTATTTAAACAATGGCACGTTTATCAAACCAGAATAGGGCAATTGCCATTGGTCTTTTGGAGGCCAATTTTCCATTGAAGCAGGTTGCGCGTAGAATGGGCGTCAGCCCAAATGCAATCAGAAAACTGCGCCAAAAATTCCAGCAGACAGGTGAGGTAAAAGATCGAGCGAGGATTGACAGGCCAAAAGTCACAACTCCGGGCCAAGATCGTCTGATCACAAACCTGACACTTCGAAGGAGAATATGCACAGCATGGGAGATCCGGGATCAGCTCCATGCAGCTGCTGGAGCTGGAGCCAGACGCATCAGTGAACACACTGTGAGGAATCGGCTTCATGGTGCTGGACTGTATGCTCGCCGATTGGTAAAAAAGGCTGTTCTGTTACTGCGCCATAAGCAAACACGTCTGGAATGGGCAAGAAACCATGAATGCTGGACAAGGCAGCAATGGGCAAATGTGATGTTCACTGATGAGATGCGGGCCTGTCTCAGACACATTGATGGACGGAAACGTGTATGGCGTCGTCGGGGCGAGCAGCATTCAGAATGCTGTGTGCAACCTGTGACAGCATTTGGAGGAGTCATGGTGTGGGCAGGCATCAGTGCAAGAATAAAGACTGCCCTCATTCCTATCAATGGTAACCTGACTGCAAATCGCTATGTTACTCAAATAATCGAGCCACATCTGTTACCATATGCTGCTGCCATGGGGGAATGGATTTCTTCTCATGGATGACAATGCGCGTCCTCACCGGGGAAGAATCGTTAATGAGTTTCTCACAAACAACGGTATTCAGAGAATTCAGTGGCCGTCTAACTCTCCAGATCTCAACCCCATAGAGCACATTTGGGATCAGTTGAAGCGGGCTGTTTACAGCAGAGTTACAGATGACACTATTCTTGGTGACATGCATCGCTTACTACAGCAGGAGTGGATGGCTATCCCACAACGTCGTATCACCAGGCTCATTAACACTATGAGGGATCGGTGTCGTAACGTGATACAGCGCCATGGAGGATACACTCGTTATTGACTTTGTTACATCTGTGATCAAGTGATTCACTGTATCTTTGTTATGATTTGACTTAGCGCTCAATGAAATCTCATTTAATGAAATGAATTGTTAATTAATAAAATTGGATTTCGCAACTTTTGAAATGGGTCAATTTTGCCTTTTGTGCTCGCTCAGTCAGCCACGGCTAAGTCTATGAGGTAATCAATTTCTCATATTGGTGCAATAGTGGGACAGGTGATCTGTGAGAAATTGCATTGCAGTCAGTTATATACCTTAGAAAATATTAGCTCATATTTAGGGGGGAACTTACTTTTTTTGAGGTGTTTATATATATATATATATATATATATATATATATATATATATATATATATATATATATATATATATAGCTGTGGTAAAACATATAAGAATGTTATACTAAGTAAATGGGCCACATTGTCTATTTGACATTAAATTGATTCAAGGTGTCACTCAAATATGCGACGTCATGATAAAATACACCACATGTTATCTGTCATCACAATCAAAATTACATCTCCGTCAAGAAAATCGAAAATCCCGTTACGAAAGGGTCACGAACTGTATGTATTTGATAAATTAACAATTTAAAACACATTCTGTTAAATATTGTGTAACTAATTAGACTTGGAGCTGGAAGCAAGATCTTCGGTCAAATCACTTTCAAAATATTAAAAAGCTTAGAAGACTAGTTACATTCATACTTATATCATGGGAATCCAAGCTAGCTCCGTCACGAGAATATTATATTGAATATTTTGAAACTAATTTGAATATGTCAGCAACAGCCCCAAGTCAACTTAGGTTGAAATACTCAACAGCTTACGCTTATAGTCACCTTGATATTTGGATTGCGTTAAGAATTTGGCAGAGGTTAGCTAAAAATGGGCAGGGTATAGTTGCAAATGGACCCTTCTATATTTTGCTCCAGCAGGATGAAACAGTTTCACTCGAATTTTGCACTTAACACAAAGGAGCTGTCAATGGAAGGTGGGCCGATGTTCTGCCTTGCGCCGGATTGGGAAGTTAAGGCTGTGCTCACTCTATAGTTAATCCGGAGTAACTAGAATGCACACAAAAAATGTTCGATTGCCCTGCAAATACATATTTATACATAGCCCGTCATTGACCGGCTTGGTTCTTAAATGCTGAAAGGTAAAGGACATTAAAATTTTTGTTTGGTACGTGTTTATGCACAGTCCAGGAGAAGACTATTTTGTTTTAAATTTGCCACTGAAATGACTAGTCCTTTACCACCGAGCCTGTCATTCAATAAGTAAATCTTCAGAAATAGTCTCCCTTTGACCTGCATATGGGCATTCCGCAAGAGCACTCCACATACCAATTTGGTAAACTTGGCCGATAAAAGGTTAAGTTGAGATACGAGTGGTTAAACGTGTTGATGAGTCTGGAATTCGGCATTATACTCATTTCAGAATTGCTGCGCAATTTGGAAGATTAGAATCGGAAATGTTACAACTGAGAAGAACATATTAAACCGTCACATATCTGAATGAAGCATACGTGAACTTTGCCTTTTGTATATGTTAGGTCATAACAATTTTTTTTTTGTTTTACAAACCATATCATGAAAAGAAAATAATGCATTATTTTCCGCATTCTTTCCATCAAGCAATTTTTCGCAGCCAAATCTTTATCACTCGGAATCCCTCAGACTTTTCTGTAACTCGTTTTATTCTCCGTAGCTTTGTTAACCCTTTAATGGTCAAGCCGCTCAAAATGGTTTTATAATGGTCATGAGAAATGGTAATTTGCTGGCCGAGAGAAGACTATTTTTGATAACAGGTTCACTCACTGAGGAAATGCTGTGGATGTTTTTAATCTATCTTAACAATTAATGGAAGGATGGAAGGATTAATAATGTAATACCTTTAAACCCATGAGATTGAAATTGTGCATTATATTAATTTTGTCTCATCTCCGATAGTGTGTTTTGGGTGGACATTTTCGTAAAACAAATCATTACATTGGTCTGGCCATACCAGAAGATGGTATCGTTTATATTCTAAGGCATACTAGTGTTAAACTTATTATTAAATACTAATGATCTAATCTAAGTGCCAACATGTCGATTACTTTCAAATTGCATGTAGAATAGACGTATAGTATAATTCGAAGTAGTTGTCGATGTGATCACTGCTGGTCTATGACTGCTAGTTTTATATGTACGTCTACAGACACACAGATAATGAGAATGTGCATAAATCCAGCATAAACATTGCTTTGTTTCATCGGAACAAATGCGAAGTACGACATAACTAAGACACACGCCTCCAATGACCCACTCCACCAGTTCTATATCCTCATTTGCAAGAATGTGCGCCATCACGGAGCATGCCAAGTGGTCAACAGTCCTCATTATCTGGGCAGAGAGCCGGGGATGAGAGCTGAGCAAACTACGCTTATCATTCTGGAACAAATTAATATATTGATTTGCCTATGCCAATAACCGTATGCGATGTATGGCTAACGCATTCTATTTAGACACCGGTGGAAGCGACCTGAAACCTGGCTCATGAGGGGGGGGGGGGGGTGGGGGTGGTAGGGGTGGGGTTTGAATAGGAATATTTGGTATGCGTCTTGAAAGAACGTATATTTAAAAGCTGCTGTGTATGATGATGATGTTATTGTTGTAGTAGTTGTAGTAGTAGTAGTAGTAGTAGTAGTAGTAGTAGTAGTAGTAGTAGTAGTAGTAGTAGTAGTAGTAGTGGTGGTGGTAGTGGTAGTATTAGAAGCAGCAGTTGGTGTTGTTGTTGCTGCTGCTGCTGTTATTGCAGTTGTTGTAGGCTGAAACTGCCGAAAACAAAAAAACCATACAGGTTAGCAGTATATGAATAAATGAAAATATTCTCGTTAGAATATAAAAACGGGATCTTTATAACATCAACCCTATCGGATTGCATGGTCGCAAATAGTTGTTGCATATGCAATATACGAATAACAATTAGTTTTCTTAGACGCCTCCATATTACTGCGTGTATGCCTTCTCGTCGTTTTGGAAGTTGTGGATTCGCGGGTCTAATATCCAGATAAAAGTCACGATGCAACTATATGATGCTAGATGACTGCTTCCACAATGCTATAGAATTGCAACAAATAAACAGCTCCGAAAACCCGCTTGCTCAAACTAGATGTATGTCACCTTAAACATCTGGGAGCCATTACAAATCGCTTTTAACCCAGTCTAATATCAACTGCAGAACTCTAGAGACTATGAGAATAGCGCGAGATCGATGGTCTATGTTCGTACTGGTTCTTCCAAGGCAATAAAATACGCCTGGTCAGAAGCCACCACAAACACCACGACCACCACCATTACCACCGCAACCACCACCACCACCATCACCACCACCACCACCACCACCACCACCGACAACGACAACGACAACAACGACGACAAAAGCAGCAACGACGACAACAGCAGCAACGACGACAACAGCAGCAACGACGACAACAGCAACAACGACGACAACAGCAGCAACGACGACAACAGCAGCAACGACGACAACAGCAGCAACGACGACAGCAGCATCAACGACGACAGCAGCATCAACGACGACAGCAGCATCAACGACGACAGCAGCAGCAACGACGACAGCAGCAGCAACGACGACAGCAGCAGCAATAACAACAACAAGACCACCACCACCACTACCACTAGCACCAGCATAAATCGCCACCACCACCACCACCATCATCATCATCATCAACATCATCAGCAGCAGCAGCAACAGCAGCAACAACAGCAGCACCATGCTTAGTAGCAGTGGTGCAATTAAATTCTTTAGTACGTTTGGCCTAAAACTTGGACTTAGACGTATATTAATTGATTTTGTTCTTTCGTCGGCAATGCCAAAGAACCACCACTTCAGCAATCGCACGGGTGTTTAATTCACTACAGCTACTAGCATTTATAGTTTGTTCTATTCAACTTTTGGAGAATGCAACATCTGATAACTAAAATCAGACCGTGTTTACAATTTTTGCAAATATCTAAACTCTTCACGAGATTAAAAAATGCATTGCAGTGTTAAATGAGCTGGAGAGACTGTGTATGGCCTCAATATTGAGAGGTTTGCCAATTATGAATGGCTATGCCATCACATTTCTGATTAACCATATATTTACCATACGCATGGTAGTACTAGATATATATAACTTGATTGCTTCCTAAATCATATGTTGAGACACAAATAGATGATGGATGTAGTGGTGGAGTGATGGCTATTTAGTGCGGGCGTCTGTACGTATGGCTGGTGGGCTGAGTGGTGGATGGGTGGGGGAGCGGGTGCGTGCTGCGTACGCGCGTGAATATAAGACCCCAAGTGTCTGCGCACAAACGTAGACGCATGCATTTGGTATAATCTGTTCGTTCACCTCCATTTCTCATGCAACAATATTGCAGCGGTGAAATCTGCAGAAAAATATGTTTAAAACCAGGGCATCATAACTATCATCAAAGCTCGTTTATTTCCACAATGTCGAGATCTGATCTGTCACTCGTCATATGACGTCATAATCGAGTACGTCACATTTACGCTGACAATACAATCGCAATGCCTAATGACTTGTGTATCTCCGTCATTAAAATTGAATACATCGTTAAGTGTATAAATTTCTTTACTATCTAATAAACAGTGTCTTTCATATCTTGAAACTAATTTGACTAGGCAGCAACGGTACATAGTCAAATATGTTTCAAAATATTCATCAGATTACATGTATAGTAACCTTGATATTGTGATTCTCGGGAGTCAGAGTTCAATCGATCCCGACATGGGAAAAGCGTGAATAGAGCTCCGCTAGAAATTGGTGGGACATAGCTAGAAATGGGTGGGACATACTAGAAATGATGGGATATAGCTAGAAATGGGTGGGACATAGCTAGAAATGGGTGGGGCATTGCTAGAAATAGATCCCTACATTAGCGCATGTAGATTATCTATATGCATATGCACCAGCTTCGGTGTGACTAACAGTGACACATACTACACGCATATGGTAGCAATGATTATACGTAACATAATTACGCGAATATTCAATGTCACAATTACTTATCATTAATCTCGTTAGATCATTTGATAAAGATCTATGATAATACGCTGTATACGCTTCAAAACAATGTAAAATGAATCAAATCACGCACAGAAAAGAAATCAGAATCGAAGAGATGTGAGCGAAATTGATATGAAACATTTACGCTAATCAAATACTCAATTGCAAATAATTTCATATGTGAAAGAATACATTCAGGCCATTGTCGACATAGTTTCCTGCACATTGAAGATAGCTCTCAGTTGTGACAAGTATCAACCTTGAAATGAAAAATGGCAGGGAAATGATCGACATTTATACAAAATTGATAAATAATGGTGTATATTCGATGAATAATATCCGAATCTCGTTTATATTTCTTTTCAAATTTGCCATACTCACATAAAACGGCACCATTATGGGGATACACCAACACTAAGCGTGCATCGATATTATTCCATAAAATAGCGACACGTTCGCCATGCTTTATATTTCAAAGAAAAATTCAATTCAATTCAATTCATTTATTACACCCATACCTTCTTAGGTACATGGATAATACATGTTGATTACATTTTTAGTATGGGTGGTTCTGTGCGTCACTCACGCATCCGGCGTCATTCCTACTCAAATTGACCTAACTCCGTCACGAAAATTTAGAAGTTCGTCACTTGATGACTATGCAATTTAATAGACAATATGTCAAATATTTTGAAACTAATTTGACCGGGAACTGTTGCTGCCCTTGGCAGCAACAGTCCCAGTCAAATAAGTTTCAATCTATTCAACGGCTTACCAATATAGTTACCTTGAAATTTAGATTATGGGAATTAAGGTTTTACAGTTTCAACTCGATTGCAAAATGTGTAAACAAGTGGGAGGAGCTTGGCTAGGGATGGGCGGGGCGTAGCTAGAAATGACACCCTCTATTTGGCCAATACATATAGACGTAACCATTATGCATGCACGATCTGCATTAAGCAAATACATTTACAATGTGATTCTGTTGACTAAATAACGAACATAGGTTAGAACAAAGGTCCCGACAACAACTATTTACAGAGGGTATCGAATAATTCAACGCTCTTTATCTAACAGTCCTCATTGTGGAAGACCTCTGAGGACTAACTTTGTGACTTGAAAAATTCGCACACCGCCCACCAGAAAAACTCCGTTAAGCGTCGACGCCAGTTGGAAACTATGTCGGCGAGCACGTCACATAAATCAAAGGAGCCGCGGCGTATGGTTCGCTTTCAATGCAGGTTATGCCATAAAATCATTCGCTTCCCTGAAAATTATGAATATAAGATCTTTGATCGATAGTGTTATAACCTCGCGAGGATATGCCATTGGCAAACAACGCTGCTGTCAGAGAATTAACCGTTTCAGGAATCCTGACCAAATATGACACACTAAGCAGCGTAAGTACTGCTTTCCTGTAAGTATATGCTGTAATAGTTTTAAAACACATTAATGATTTTACCCTTTGACGTCTGAATTCCCAGAATAACATTATCAGCGTTGCCTTACAGGTAAGCTGTTGAATATTTTGAAATTAATTTGGCAGGAACCTCCCAGATAAGAATTCCACTTCGGTCCAACCTTGGCTCAATGCATGTTGTAATATTGGTCCAAAGTTGGCTGTCTGTATTGGCCCGGCATCTTTGTGTTCATTGGTCTAAAGTTTGGCAATGACTCTACATTGGCTGTCTAGGCTGGCCTAACATCATTCCGCTCATTGGTCTAAGATTAGGTGAACGTATACAATTTAAAGAAATATTTTTAAAATTTTAATAAAAATTGTATATGTGCAATATATTTAACAATTTGGCAAACCGAGGGACACATTTGTTTGCCAGGTACAAAGGCCAACCAAGCTTGGTTTGCAAGATATTTCATACTAATATTATTTATGATAAATTAACATTATTAACAGGAGATTGCCAAATTCTTATGGTGGTTGTCAGAATATATATTGACATTATATTAGAGGATAGCAGTAATTAGAGGGGAGATATTGTTTAGACCACATACTTGCTTTCAGATCAAGGCCCGATTGTTACTAAATAGGCCCCATCGCATTATTCCTAGCATGCGCTTAACTTAATCTATTAAATAAAATAATGGGCTATCGATTTGCCGAGTTACCTCCTTTAAGAAATGAAGATTTTAGAAAAATGCTATTGATGTTAGATAACAAGCATTAGGCTAAGGATTTCCCTGATGTACATGTATATTATTATTATATATATTTGCTATTAGTTGTTGGGCCAACAACTCTAACCCAACTGCAATTTTGCAACGAGTATACCAATATTGGCCCAGCACATGCAGATAGCACATACAATATACAATGTTTATAAATTGTTGTGCTAACGTTGGCCTGACAACCATAACCCAGTTGTAATTTTGCCACTGTTATGCCAACGTATATAGCATTTATAATATACATTGACTACAAAGTTGTTAGGCCAACGTTGACCAAACAACTCTAACCCAAATGTAATTCTGTCACTTTAATGCCAACGTTGGCCTAATTCATGTGCCACAGCTATGCCAACTTTCGCCCAACGAGAGTATATAACACTTATACTATACATTGGCTATAAGCGGTTGGGCCAATTTTGGCCCAACAACAGTAACACAACTGCAGTTTGGCCACTGTTATGCCAACGCTGGCGCACCGTTGTTTGGCAACGGCGATGGTGCCAACCAATTGCCAATGTTGGCCCAATGCCAAACACCTAGTGGTGGCTGTGCCAACCAATCAACAACGTTGGCCCAATGTAGTAATGTTCTCCAGATTACAGCCACATTATTTTCAGAATATTTATTAAGGATTTTGTTTTTTTGGGCTTGCTTCGACGGGTTAAAAGAACATGTTCTTTTCAAACGCAGATTTTGAGAAGATTCACATGCATGCATCTTAACTAGATTTGAACATGTGGCAGAAGACCGTATTCTAATAACTTGTTTTCAATTATTATAATCCATTATTGTTGTCAGACCTATTGGCTAATATTGCATACGCTACTCTGAAATTCAATGTATGCTAGATTTAGAAGACGTCTCTTGTGACATTATACTCAACCACTTGGTATGTATGATGACACCTGAATCAATGACGTCATGAATGGCGTAGATAAGTTCCTCACTAACGCTTACTTGATGACGGACTAAAGCGTTGTTGTACGAGGTATTTGTCTTTATTATTTAATACACAGGGCACTGAATATTTTGACAGTAATTTGACTGGGCCCTGTTACTACAATAGGCTGCAACAACACCCAGTCAACTTAGTTTCAAAATATTCAACAACATACCTGAAGCGTTTTCTGCAAATTGATAGTCAGGCAGTTCAGGGATCGATCGATGCGAAGTGTGGGTGGCGCTTACGTAGATATGGGAGAGGCATAGCTAAAGCTGGATTGCTCCACATTCTATCTGATGAAATTACAATTTATTACACATTCTGCAGAACATTTTGAAATTATTTTGACTGGACGTTGTTTTAAAATATCCAACATCATATCTGTATAGATATATCTTGATATTTATGTTCTGAGAGTTTCAAATCCATCCCAACACATGCATAAAGTGGGCGGAGCTTAGCCCGAAAAGGGTGGGGCTTAACTAGAAACGAGTTTATTTATTGCCATCATTATATTTCATGTCTCAGTTACGACGGCTCATTAACTGTTTATCCATATGAAGATCTATTTGTTTTGAATGTGTACTATTTGAATCTGACCCTATTACAAACATATATTGGGATATTCAATACGCGCATTCACATTTGTTACTACTACACCCTACCAATGATAACTCTCCAGTTACCTTTTGTCACAACTGATCATAATTAACCATGGCTTATCAAATGAACAGATATATCACCGTTCAGCCTTTTAGGTCACGAGAGCGACACACATATGCAATGTCTGTACTATGTGTCATAACGTCAAATACAAGATGAACGTCTATCGAGAGGGCTAATTCTGGATCGAAATAGCTCAGTATCGTTAACACTTTATCCCTCATATCAGCAAAGAAAACTGGCCTCTGCGGTGGTCTTGAGAAATGCCCATTTGCAGAACAAGAGAATACTATTTTTGAAAATTTACAACTGGGATAACCGAGCCAGTCATTCCAATGGCGCATCTACACAAATAGTTGGTCGGCAAATTAACATTTTCTATTGGTAAAATTGAAAGTGTCTTGAACTGCTTCGAGGATGAAAGGGTTAACAGAATGTGAGATACCCATCTCCTACAAGCTGTGTCAGTACTCAACGTTACGCACACCGTATGTGTATAATATTCGGAATACCTATTTGTGTTTGAAGTTTTTTGTTGTTATCACGTCGATCTTGAATTGGCATTGCTGCTGCTCTTGAATATAATGCGCACCGTTGCCAGTCCAAAGAGTAATAGATTAAACCACACTAATGACAGTTCTGCGTGCCTTTAATTTTCCGGAAGCCATGCATAGGACTAGTATTTTCTGAAATCGTGTCCGCTTCTGGGAAGAGATTCGTCGCTATTTCATTAGACAATCATGTGTCTTGAACATATTTGGCCAATGAATCTGCGAAAAATAATGCAGAAGAGAATAAAAAAGGAAATGAATAAACAGATGTGCCACAGCACTGCTTAACTACAGCGATGTAGGCGATTTATTGTGCACCTCGTCCCCATAGTCATTATGGAATATTAGAATTAATAGACATAATTTTCTGGCAGGTGTAGCTACAACACTCCTCAAGTGCTCACTCATTTGAAACTAATTTGCATGTCAGCAGTAGCTTCTATAAACCCAAGCACTAACTAGGCGAGAGAGAGAGAGAGAGAGAGAGAGAGAGAGAGAGAGAGAGAGAGAGGTGATGGAGGAAGAGAGAGAGAGAGAGAGAGAGAGAGAGAAAACATGCCAGAGAGAAATCAGAGTGCACCGTGATAGGAAGATAGAAACCGAGAGAGTGAGAGACGTCTGGTGCTGAGGGAGCGTTAGAGATGTAGCGGAGGGGTGCGGGTAGAGATAGAGAGAGTCCGCAAAGGAAGTGAGAGGTGTAATGCTAAGCTTAATTAGATGAATTGGATATTATTCCCTGACTTTGAAAATATACGTTCAAACATGCGTTGCCTTTATGATATTAGTTTATATGGCCATGATAGCAAGTCTATCACTTGTGTTGTGCTGAGAAGTGAATGCAAACGAAATGAATCCACCCATTTTGTAGATGCCAGTTATTAAACTCTGTAAAATTAAACCCTTTTAATCCGAAATACATAATTCGAAAACTCGTTTCGATTTAGTTAGTATGATGTTAATAAGTTAAAGCCAAACGGTCTGGGAGCTGTTATGGAAACAACAGTTTCCTGTAACCCTACTTTCAATATATTCAACAGCTTATCTGTATAGTTGTCTTGGGATTCTGGGAATCCAGTGTTTAAAGGATTATTTAATTGTATATGGAGCATTTCCGATTGTTCCGTTAGCTCATCATTCAAGTCCTTCCTATCTCTTCACTGCGCATGCCATAGTGTCTTGAATGTGTTTCATCCGGGCATGCAAGAAGAGGGTTTGACATCAAAGACGTCCAAGATTCATTTCAATGCGGTTAATCTGACGGTTTACCTCATAAAGACTTAGGAGTGTATACCAAACAAGCGTGACAGATTACGTCAGGAATGATGAGAAATCAATAGAGCAATATCAATATAACTTATGCTCGTGAGAAGAACCAGTTGTGATCTAGCTTTATGTATCTGAATATAGTTGAAAGACTGGCATTAATTTGCAAAACGATGTAGTCACAGACAGTTTCTGTGTAAGGCGTGCTCACACTAACAAGTTAATCCAGACTAATGCCAAACTGAAGTATGCGGTTACTCCTGAGTGAACACGGCATAAGGGAGTATCAACAAATGCAGAAAAGCGGCTCTCATGATACCTTCTACTGGATAGTTTTTCCAGACGCAGATCAGATCGTGCCTGATGCATTGCTTTCCAAGAGATGTCCCGAATCTTGCCGGAAACATAGATGTTAAGTAAAAAATATCTACTTGACATAAAAGGCGCACCACTCCCAGACCACTCCCATAAGGGCAGAAATATGCGCAACCAGACCACTTCTCTAGCCGGGGATTTCACACTGACTGTATTTTAACCGATACTATAAAGACAACCCTAGGACCCAGCAAGGTTACACGGGTTAACAATGGCTGATAGTGTATGACCAAGCATACCGTCATGTCAACACATGAGTCATTTGTTAGTCGTTAGGATATCATTAGGTCTTAGTGTTGTAAGTTGATCTCCGAGCCACACTATTGGTAAATTAAGCAATATTTATCCACTTCAGCGTGTGTGGCAATACTGGCTAATGTATGGCCAGTACGTTATCATGTCACAAGTGCATAGCTTCAAGTAGTACTACGTATAACAATACACTACAGTATTATGTTATCCTTAGCAATTGACAAATACTATCAATTCAAATAATATATTCCTTGGTATTCACATCCTCGCTGATTAGCCTTTATCCGCATCCAAAGACAGATAATCGTGCAGGTTCTTCAAATGTGCAACTATATCATACATTCATGAACGGATCTGTGTAGATGCATTGCATTAAATTTCTATATTTTCAGTGCGTAACGTTTTCATCTACCTCGTGTAGTTGCATAACTTATGCAGGCTCTGCCAATTACAGATTCAATAGGTGATAGATGTCACGCATATACGAAATTACGCACATAACACGCTTCTAGTAGATTAATACTGGTCAGCATAGGGTTAGCAATGGAGGAATCCAGTTTTAGCTATGCTCCGTCCATCTTTAGCTAAACTACAAGTACATTTGCCCAGTGTTGGGATCGATCAATTGACCCTATGATATATCTCTCTGAGCTCCACCCACACTTTGTCGGTGGTGGGACCAATCAATCTACGCACACTTTGAATTTCAATTTCCAGAATATTATACAGGTATGATGTTGAATATTCTAAAAGTAATTAGACTGGATGCGGTTGTTGCCTATGACTTGTTTATGAAATAGTAACGACATACAATTCGTACAACAACGCTTAGTTCATCATTAGTTAAACATTAGTGACGAGCTACGTATTTCATGACATAATTGATTATGACTTCATGCCACACGTCATGTTGTTGATTATGACATCATAGGATTGACTGAGAAAATGGAACCTCCATTGTTAAAAAGATTCTCCTGGTTTGTAGTGTTTATTTTATGTCAAAACATGTTAAGATTAATAAGACCGTTCCCAAGAGACTGTATAAGGCACATGCTGTTAAGTCACCGTTTAGTAAATCTTCAATTCATATATCACTATGCAAAAATACAATCATGAGGAGAAGCAGTTTCTTGTTCTAGAATATTTTGAATTAACATTAATATTTTCAGAATTGTGAAACATATGTATCCCTAAAGGCGAAGAGACTTTAAAATGTTTTGCTATTTTGAAACTATCAGGAAATTTCCATGGTTCTATCAGTTATTTTTACTATTGCAACCGTTAGTGATGCTACAATAATGTTAAATTATATTATTGACAATCCGCCAGATGAGCTTAATAATGCACACTTACACATGGTTATACAGGTCACCTATCTAGCATACCAGATGGGTTGTAGCACGTGACCTCATGTCTTTATGATCCATATGCTATCCGTTATAGACAGACTTGTCTGTGTTGTACTTGCATCCATGTTTGAAACATTGCTATAAGGCAAATATTGTGTGCCCATTTAGACAAGATAATCAGTTTTATTTAAACCGACTGCCTATGTGGGATTGCCGAGAACCAATACCCACCACATGGCTCGATAGATAACGATTTTGCACCGACCTGTATAGGAGAGTGCTAGCTGTACTCAAAGTCAGAAGTGATGTAATAGACAATTTACATTTTTTCGGTGTCCGTTAATTGGAATTTCTATTTCTTGTTACTGGCTGTTGCATCGATCGCCATCCTTTACATGAGGATCGCAACGGCCTGTGCATCTAGTTGGTTCCAATCTTTTCTTATATTCGGCTGCTAAACATTGCAGAAACCATATACAGACACGAGAAAGAGAAAGAAGTGTTGGATCACTTTGGTGAGTGTTTGGAATATGTCCGAAAGTTTTCATTCATTCATTCATTCATTCATCCCACCATTCATCCATCCGTCCGTCCGTCCGTCCGTCCATCCATTCATCCACCCATCCACCCATTCACCCATTCACCCATCCACCCACCCACCCACCCAACCAACCAACCAACCAACCAACCAACCAACCAACCAACCAAACATCCATCCATTTGTCAGTCAGTCTGTCCGTCCGCGCACCCACCCACCCATCCTCCCACCATCACGCACGCGCGCGCCCACCAACCACGCACCCACCCACCAACCACGCACCCACCCACCCACCCTCCCAAACACCCACCCTCCCACCCAACTTCCCTCCCTCCTACTCAGCCACCCACCCACCCACCCAAATCCACCCCACCCATCCACCCACTGAAGCACCCACCACCCAACCACCCAACCAACCAACCCACCACCCAACCACACACCCAACTTCCCTCCCTTCCACTCACCCACCCACCCACCCACCGAATCACCCACCACCCATCCACCCACCCTCTCAAAAACCCACCATCCCACCCAACTTCCCTCCCTCCGACCCACCCACCCAACTTCCCTCCCTCCCACTCACCCACCCACCCACCCACCCACCGAAGCACCCACCCACCCACCAACCACCCAACCACCTTCCTTCCATCCATCCATCCAGCCAGCCAGCCAGCCAGCCACCCATCCATCCATCCACCGATCCATCCATCCATCCATCCATCTTTCCATTCATCCATCCATCCATCCATCCAGCCAGCCAGCCAGCCATCAATTATCGATCCATCCATCCAAAGCCACCACACAAACCCACCCATCCATCCATCCATCCATCTATCCATCCATCCATCCACCAACTCACCCCCACACACACACACACACCCATCCAGTTAGCCAGCTATCAATTATCCATCCATCCATCCATCATATCTACTAATCATCCACTCATCCACTCATCCACTCATCCACCCACCCATCCCTCAGCCCAAACCATCCCCATCCAGGCGTCCATACTTTGATTCATTCATTCGTTCTGTCAGTCATTTGTTTGTCCGTCCGTCTGTCGGTCCGTCCATCCGTCCGTCCGTCCGCCTATCCTTCCGCTCACTCACCCACCTAACCACCTACCCACCCACCAAACCATCCAACAACCTACCCACATTCACTATTTCATTCGTAATTTCTACAGAGTACTGTGGTAAAATGAGGTCAACGTTTATGTTTGCAGTAGAAGCGAGGTTGTCGCCAACAGCAATGGCCGAAATCAGATCTGATTGATTGATACGTACAAATAGCTTGCTTTAAAGTTGTAAATCGGCAACAAGTCAAATTCCGTCTTTCGTGATACCGGGACAGCAGTGAATTTTTACATACTTATTTTCCAGATATACATTGCACATGTTCCTTATGTAAATTCGTAACTAAGGTAATGAAAATGAATATCACTAGTTTGCATCCATAGGAATATAAAGTATTGACATCTATATCATATTTGGTTTCTAGGGCATGCAAGAATGGGAAATGTTGGTAAAGCAAAATCAATCTGCATCTCAAAACTGAACAAGGACCTAATGCCACATTACAGATGCCTTAGGAATATTAACAACATATCTGCTACGAAAACCGCTGCGGTTTGTAAAATTTCTTTATTAGTTTTCAACATTTGTATCATGGCTAAAATATAATAGTGGATATACATGTTTTTCACGCCACAGAAATTAAACTGTGTACAATAATAATTTGTGCTGGCGACATGCTTTTAAAATATGCAGCTCTCCTGTAAAAATATCTATCTATCTAAAGGAACCCGATTTGCCGACGTCACATAAACGGGAGAGGGTCAAAGGTAGGCCTACCTACCCTCGAAACCATATGCCCATAGAACACCCCTTACTGGACGATGTACATGCACTGCAAGTTTATGACTGTGTCACCAGGATTGTGGCTCGAAAGCCATACATCAGAAACATACTTTGTGGTAATAATGCAGCCATAACATTACTTTATCGTTAATGGTTTATGTAATACGAAACGCTATCATTGTAACACATCGGAAATTTAGCCTCCTGCATATTCCCTATATAACCTGAACAGCTTTTATGTGCGCAAGAACGGTCTATGTGTCGCATTGCTCTTGAATGGCGCATTGTATATCCATTGTTCTCGGGAATGCCCCTTTGGTTATATGCAAGGATTATGGAGTTAGCTCATTTTCATGTTAATAATCTCAGTTATGAGAGCTTCCGATGTCCAACACATGCTAAGTAAAAAAAGATAATTGTGGCACAATATCGTACAGAGAACAAGTAGGTTACAGTTTCTCGCATTGAGATAACCAGGCTAGCCATTTTAATCATTAGAACACAAGCCTAACCGTCTATTTGGAGTCATGGGTGTCAACTTTTGAGGGTCTATATAGAGAGCCCCAAAATGGAAGATAATGATTCAATAAATTATGAGGTGCTGATTACAAATTTCTTAGGCACTACGTGTCTTGTAGCAAATACTTCATGCTTAAAATAGTGAATGCCCTTTAATTATAGGGATTTTCTCAATACACCGGTGCACAGGGTACAGCATTTTATAAAGAAACGAGCATTTGCTCTCAGTTATTCTGATATCAATTGTTTTAAAATTGATTTACTGAAAATGTGTGTGAGTTAGCGATTACATTGAAGTGGTCTTATTGTTGTTTCAACGTGTGCAGAAAGCGTTGACATGATCATTTAGTGTTGTGCTTGCCAACAAGGGTCTCACCGGTCATAGTGCGTTATCGAAACAGCTAGCAAGTTTGATGGACAAATTAAAGCATATGGCGTCTCTTGATGGGATCAAATGCACCCAGCATGTCGATGTCATGTAGAAGTTCCATGATGCTCTGATATTTCTACTGAAGTCAACATTCGCTCTGCCCAGACTGTCTTTACTCAGATACGTCCTCTCTTTAAGATAACACTATTTAGCGTACAAGTGTAGAGTATGTGGAACTGCTAATGCCCTTGGTTCCATCCAGCCTCACGCCAGCCATAACGATGCGTAAATATCAATAGTGTGCATCTCTACAATACATCCGCCATGTCTGTGTTTCGTTACATCATCACGAATGGTATCTGTCATACTTAATTATATCCTTGCAAATTGTCTGAATGTTAATATCGGAATCCCATCCATCCTGGAATTGGAATGATAGCTATGTGACAATAACGCATTTAGTTTTAGGGAAACATGTTATATTAATAAAATCTGACACGGTACCCTGTTTCCTTTGAGTAATAATGAATAATAACAGTAAATCACTTTCACATGGATGAGCGTATTGCTATAAGCGTTTTTGCGAGGTTGCGCAGCAGTCCAAGCACACGTGGTCTAGATAACACGGTGACTTCATGAATGTGTCCGGAGGTGAATTCCCGTGTCTCAAAATCTAACTATCCGATTGGGCTCAAATTTTAACACAGCAAATGAACTAACGTTGTAAAGAGAATTTCAAAGATT